>JAJJWW010007412.1:183949-240623 GCA_023531295.1 Papaver armeniacum
GTTTTAGACAATTCGGTGGACCTCTTGAACAGATCCCACCTAAAATTAAACGACAGAAAAAACAACAAAAATCGGGTCCGATATAACGTATTTAAATCGGTCTATACCTCTGAAGTCTGAACTCTCTCTTGTCTGTTCCCTGTCTCTATATAACTCGGAGAACAATACCCCCGCCAAAAACCTAATCAACTCACTAATTGACTAGGTTTTTTACTTCTTCACTATTTATCGAGTTTTGTCTTCAATATAATAAACTTTCTTCGTCTCATCTCCGGCCAAAGCCTTTTCTGACAGTCGACTGTTTGCCGCACCGAACGTCCTAATTCCGTTTAGGTCAACATTACTTCTCCCTCAACCCTCTTTCGGCTGTCCTCCCCCCCTATCAACAGGTACAGAACCTTTGTGCTTCTTTTTATTTCTTGAATAATGGTTTAGTAATGACTTTGGTATCGGAATCGGACTAAGCTATACGGTTCTTATTTGTTACATTATATTGCATGAAGTTTCTGTAATGAGTTACTGTTACTGAGGCTCCCATAACTGTTTGTTATAATGTCTCATAGAATTTTTATTCTCTGTGACATGTTTTTGTATTTTCTATGAATTTTCCCTTTTTCCCCACCTGGTTTTCTTGAAATCATTAAGATATACAATGTGTTGATTCTAATTAGTTATGATGAGTTAATTGTTGTTGTCGCCTTTTCTTGATTAGAGAACCTAGATAATAGTAACACAATTACTATGGTTTACATATCTGCTGCCCAACAGGGAATCCTAAAACAATTCACTAAAATCTTTGTAGATATCACCAAACATAAGGAAGAGTCATTGTGAGCTACTTCTCCATCTAAACTTCTACTAGCACACTTCAAGAATGTAGTAATTTCTAATCTCTAAAGACAAAACTAATTTGCTAAACTCTGAAACCACGACTGTTTCTCTTTCGCCTAGCTTTCTCAATTTTTCAGCCCTTTGAGCAGACATATGGCTTGTTGTGGCTGTGTGGTACTCCAAGAGCTCTGACGAAGTGCTTGACTGCCTCTATTTTTGAGTTCTTTGGTCCCCTCAAAAGAATCATGTTATGCCCAAGTGGTGCCTTGATAGCAAGTTGATCAAATGGAAAATATTCATCCCCAGCTTTCTCAATTCAAGCTCTTGCTGTCTTTGTAAACCTTAGAGCAGTGATCTTCGTTGCAGATACCTCATAAACCCGTGTATCATCAGTAACTGAACCGACAAGCATGGCTATTTTATCATCTAATTTAGGAGCTGTTCTCTTTGTTTTCTTGCTCTTGCCTGTAGCAATTAGATATGTACCCATTTTGGACTGCTTGCCTCTGACAGTCAGAAAATGTTGGGATTATTCAGGAGGAAACTCATTTCCTTTTCCTATGTTGGGATTATTCAGGAGGAAACTCATTTCCTTTTCCTTTTTATTGCTGAATGGATTTGAGATTGAATTCGGATTTTGTTTTGTTTTCTTAATGTTTAGTATAGGTTCAGTTAACGTGTGAACTAGGCTTTGTTGTTTAGTTGCTCTTCTCAATCCTGCCCCCCAAAATACCAATCAATCTTGTATACACATAATCCATCTTCTGCCACGTGTTGGGAGAGGTACACATGGAAGACACGCAGCCTCGAGATATCAAGATATGATGCCACGTCTCAACACCCGAGGGGCATCTATCGTTTACACCTGTCCATCGACATGCTAATCCAATGACTAAGAACCGAGGAGCACTGAAAAAACGAGCCACCACAAAGTACTGGAGAGCACCCAAGGATCTGCTTTATTCCATCTCGAGGTAGATCCAAGATCAACGGGGAGGGTTAGCCGCGCTGACGAAGATGTGACAGGGGCATCAGACATCTGTCTGACGCGTGCAGATCGCCCCAACCACCCGCATTAAACACCCTAGGCATAGGGTACGTGTCAACAAATCTGTGGAATAGAAAGAGGTCATTCTTCGTAAACCATACATGACCGTTGGAGCCTTAGGTCGAAAACGAAGATACCAACGGGATCAGCGCCAAGATCGAGGAGATAAGGTTGCAACTGTCTTTAATATTGGACCCCATGTATTATCCCTATAAATACCCCTCTCCACTGAGAGAGAAGGGGTCGACGAATTCTAAGTTAGAGAGTGAATAGAAGAGAGAGAAACTGTAAGAGTAAGTAAGAGTATTATCTTCCCCTATCTTCGTTATTCACTCCAAAGTCATTTGACTACCTTTGTATCCCCCCAATACATAGTGAAACAACTACCCCGTGGACGTAAGCCTTAGTGCCGAACCACGTAAATCATCGTCTTATTTATATAAGAATTTTGATAAAGTACCCCGCATTTTTTATACCCACTAAAAAAATACCCCCGTTTTTTTAAAATTTGTTAAAGTACCCTCACACTAGTTTTTCCGTCCAGTGTTAGTTATGACTAATTTAGTTTCCGTATTTGCCCTTTTATTATTGCTATATTGATTTTATACGTCATTTTTCAAGTTCGTCGAGTCCGGTTCAGGATCATTACACCGCTTTTAGGTTCGTTAAATCATTGCCCAAAAAGGGTTCATCATTTCAAGTGTTTTGGGGTTTTTGGTTGGAAGAAAACGACATTCTACAACATTTTTTTGGGTTCGTCAAGCCCGATTCAGGATCTTGACAACACTTTCAGGTTCGTCGAGCCCGTTCAGGATCGTTACACCGTTTTCAGGATCGTCGGAACATTTACCCTCCCCACCAAGGAGATGTAGTTCAGAGGTAAATAGGACTTTTAATTGGAAAGATAACTGCCACCTAGCACTTAACTGGATGGAATTTGACTTTTGAATAAAATGGGGTACTTTAACAAATTTCTAAAAAACGGGGGCACTTTTTTAATGTAATGTGAAAAGTAGGGGTACTTTATCAAAAAGCCCTATTTATATTCCGCACTTTACTTTGTCTTAATTATTACACGTTGATCCTTTACATATCTCGATCGTACGAATCACTAGTTTACTTCCCCATGACTAGACAAGGACAAGCCCGAAGGCTCTGAGTCGATGAGTCACCGTTTCAACGTAGCTTACTTAAGATTTATTCTCCTTTATAACTGTATGAACGAATGCGAATATTGTTTGTGAACACGTGGATGCCATCATGATTTATGTGTTCACAATCTGGCGCTAGAAACAGGGACTCTGTCCCGGTAAAAGATTTATCTTATCCTGTGATTTTACCTATTTTTTGGCTCCTTGTGCTATTCTCTAAATAATAGTGTTCGGATTTAAGCCGACAGTCAAAATCTTCCTTTTAAAAGCGATTTTCTTCATGAGATTAAAATTTATTGTCTCCGGATTTAAATAAACTTATAGACTTATACTGTCTTTTTTTTTTTAAAAAAAAATAAAAATAAAACTTTGCCTAGAAGTTATCCGTGTTTTCCAAGTTCAAAACTCACAGATCTACGCATTTTTTTAGAGTTTTTTTATGTTTCCCGAATTCAAAACTTATGGATCTGTGTTTTTCCTTAGGACGTTATGTACATTTCATATTCAAAACTTAAAGATCTGCGCTTTTCTTAGAGTTCTCCACTATTTTCATACCTAAGACCGATCTATTTTCACTTCCCTTAAAGGTGTTTTTTCTAGATCCGTGAATAAATCCGCATTCATAATTGTTAAATTTTCCTTTTCAAAATTTTCTCATTTAACGATCTCTCAAAAGCCTTCGCATTTGGACTAGCTTTACTAACAGGACCCACATGGATACTGGATTTTCGATGATGTTTAAACTGTGCAGGCAAAGGAATTGAAGATGGAAAAAACAAAGGATGCGGGAAAAACCAAGGCATCATCCAAAGAAACACCAAGGACGACACCGGTTGTGACACGCAGTAAACAAAAGGGTGAAAAAGCGAAGGCACCAAACCAGAAGCCAGATGCAGCGGAAATCTCTTCACCCCTAGATGTTAATGTTGGGGAAGCAGCAACACTCAAAGCTATGGAAGCCAAAGCTGAAGCCGCGAAGGCAGCGGCAGCTTTCCGTGCTCGCCAACAACGAGAGGGATTTGCAGAATCGACGATGCAGCAGCCAGTCCTCGGGATGCCTTCAACAAACGATCAGAACCAGACTCTACCGACGGCACAACCGACGCCTCCACTTGTGGAATTGCAGCTGCTGAATTCCGACCCACCCCATCCCTTGATCCAAACAGTTGATGAAGATCACACTATGGACATCGGGGTGCAGGGAATGGTCGGAACTTCGAACCAAGGATCGAATCATTCCCCCTAATTGATAGCAGAGCTCGAGGAATTGAAGAAGAACCAGAAGACATATGCAGAGGCTGTGGCCTTATTAGCTCGAGAAAATCAGGAACTCAGAGACAAAATCGCCCAAAGCATAGGGGAAGCGCAGCAACATGATGAAGCTAATTCTAAAGCACCAGAACCGAACCACGAACGAAGGATCGTTGTTACAAATCCCGAACCCTTGAACCGAGGAGTAACCAGTGGAATTAGATCATCCGATCCAGATTACGTGCCAGAGGATTCAGACTATTTTGATAGTGAGAGCCGAAGATTGGAGTAATCCGCAATCCGAGATGATCATCAGCGAACGATGGAGGATGTTCGTGCTGAGATGATGACTAAGATCAAGCAACTGAAATCTAGACAAGGGGGAGGAAGACTAGAAGAGGTGATGAAAGAAGCCAACACCACTCCACTGGTTCCGCATTTGGCCAGAGCTCTCATTCCTCAGAAATGCTCTATCCCAGCATTTGAGTGTTACGATGGATCCAGCGACCCGGTAGCACACCTTCGGTATTATAATCGTATGCTGGCTCGATGGGATCAAGATGACGCAATCCTCTGCAGATATTTCCCTTCAATTTTGAAAGGGTCGGCGATATCTTGGTTCGATAACCTTCCACCAAACTCCATCGACTCCTACGACCAGCTTACTGAGAAGTTCTTGGGGACATACATGTACAAAAAGGCTGTTAATGCAGGGATGGATAAGTTATTCTCATTAGCAATCGCTTACAAGGAGACAACTCGGGAATATACGGATAGATGGCACAAGATTTGCCAGGCAATAGGGAACGTAGATCCAGTGGTCAGCATTAACTGCTACAAGTGGGGATTAGATAGGATGATCCCGCTATTTGTCGAGATTCATGGAAGCGTTCCGACGAATGAAGGAGACCTTCGGGTAATTATCGAAAAGCATGCTAGATTGGAAGAAATCCAGCGGGAAAACCCAAGAGCCCAGACCCAGAGATCTCATTGGACCCATTCAGTAGAGCAAGCCAGCGGATCAAAGAGGGGCGGTTCAACCGACCGACCTAGCGAAGATAGGAGAGGTCAAAGGGACGATCGTCGGCGTGACGACCGGAAATTCGAAGACCAGGTCTATACAAAGCTGAACACCAACTACACCCGCATCCTAAGGGAGATCAAGTATCGGGAGAGCCTAGAGTGTCCATGGTCCAAAGGAAAGCAGCCCCCAAGATCCGAGAAATCAAGAGACTACTGCGAGTATCACTGCTTCAACGGGCACCAAACCGAGAAATGTAAGAATCTCAAGATGATGATCCAAAAGTTATAGACGCAGGTGACCTCAAGCAGTACATACAGAAGGCAGACACCGAAGATAGGGCTAAACGAAGCAAGCAAGTTCAACTGCCCGAGGGAAACCGAACGCTCAATACCATCTCATGCTCTGAGGCTACAGGACCCTCATTGACGGCTCAGATAGGGAAAAGGCTAAGAAAGCAATTTGAAAATTACTACGAGCTGTACAAAATCGATGGCGTAGAAGTGGACGAACACGAGCAATGGATGAACGCACCAATGACCTTCGACGCTGAGGACATTGAAGAGGACATGGAAGATCATAAAGATCCTCTGGTCCTCACGTTACCAGTAGCAGGATGCAATATCAAGAAGATCCTCATAGATGGAGGGAGTTCGATAAATGTTCCGTTCTACGATACGTTCAAACGAATGGAACTAAATGACGAACAACTAATGTCATCATACTATACCATCTATTTTTTGACTCACTACATTCGTGTTCCATGCAAAACACCATTGGAGGCAGTCCTCAAAAGCGCAGGGAAAGTAGGAAGAAAAGCGAAATGGAATACTCATCTTGATCAGTTCAACATCATCTACGAGATCCAACATTCCCAAAAATCGCAAGTCCAGCGGATTTTCTAGCAGATCTACCCTGGACAATGACGAGGAAGTCGGGGCATACGGAAGCGAGAGGACGGGGGAAGGACCCGGTCGATGTTCTCGAACCTTCAAACCAAAGACGATGGGTGGTCTTCGTCGACGGATCAAGGAATAGGGAAGGTGCGGGTATAGGCATCGTAATCACCACCCCCACTGGAGAAAGGATCGTGCATGCGTTAAGGTTGGAATTCAAGGGGCATACCAACAACATCGTTGAATACGAAGCTGTGGTACATGCTCTTTGATTGATAATGGAAATAGGTATAACCGATGTACGCCTGACAAGTGATTCACAACTGGTCATATAACAGATAAGACTGGAATACAATGTCTACTATGAGACCCTTTCAGCATACATGGCCTTAGTCCAAACCCTAGCATCCCAAATACCTAGCAACAAGTTTCGGCATTTATGCAGAAGAGACCTCAGGCACGCTGATGCTCTAGCCTACATATCATCCATGTTGAAAGATGAAAGCGTCAAGACAATCAAGATAACAAGAGTATATGAACCCTCGATTACTCCTCATGAATCTTTCGGTACAAATCGTGAAGACGATGTAGGGGAGGATATCACTGACGATGACGTAGGGGAAGACATCGCTGACGACTTTCACGAAGATGATATTATGACAAGAGCAAACGAAGACGAAGACTTCAAGAACGAAGACGATTGGATAACCAAGGTTCATCTCTTCCTTAAAGAAGGAACGTTGCCTATGGGCCTGAAACAGACTAGAAAGGTGCAGTCAAAGGCAGAGAGGTATGACCTTAGGGACGGAATTTTATATAAGAAGTCTTTCCTTGGGCCATTTATTACTGTCGCCTATCAAGAGAAGAAGGGCATCGGGTTTTGAAAGACATACACTATGGAGACGCAGCAACCATAGCGGGATGAGATCACTAGCAGATAAATCAAAAATACTGGGGTAATACACCAAATTCCTGGATTCGTAACGGCTTAGTGTTCTTTACAAAATTGCCGTTACAAATGGCCGTTACGAAAAATTTGTAACAGGATGAAGCCGTTACGAATCTTTGAAAATTTCGTAACAAGCAACAGCCATTACGAAATTTTATTTTAGGCGTGCTAATCACACGCTTGGTCACACCAGGGTCGTAACATCTGCAATTTCCGCGTGTGCCATTCACATGCGTGACAGAGTTTTCCACCCCACACCAAAAGGAACTGGAGGATGTTTCTCCCCTTTAGTCTATTTCTCCCACCTACTCGACTAAACCGATTCATTTTTTTCGTCTCTCTTTCATTATAGCCATGATCTTCTTCTCTTCCAGTATTTTCTCTCCTCTCCTCTATAAAACTGAAGCATAAACTCACTGATCTGAAATCAACTTCATCTGAAATCGCTCATCTCTTGTTTAAATAAAATCACTCTTTTCTTTGTACAAGATATCGACTTCATCTAAAATCGATTAAGGGTTTGTAAATTAGGGTTTGCAGATGAAGAATTAATGAACAAGATGAAGGCTGCTGGAACTTCTACAAGGTATATTTTCACGAACCCTAACTTTGTTTCTCTTCTTTGTTTTAGATGTTCAATCTTTGTATTTGTCTGGTTTTTTTACTCGATTTTAAACTAGGTTTACTTTGAATTGGGGATATATTTTACTCGATTTTAAGTTTTTTAATCGATTATGAGATTTGGGTTTCTGATCTAGGGCTTTTTACTCAGATTTGTGTGATTTGTAGATTTGCTAAGATTTTGTAATTTTGTTAATTTGATGTTTGATTCGTGTTTTGAGAATCTAGGGTTTGTGATTTAAACGTGTATTCTAAGAATCCTTTAGTTTAATTGAGGATTTGGACTAATATGTTTTTTCACTTTGTTGTTCATTTTTTAGGGTTTTGAATATGCAAGGAGACAGTTCTGTCAAGAGATTTTTGGTAGGAAAAATATGAGATTAAAGAAGAATCTAAGTAAGTTTCTTATAGAGTTGCAATAGATGAGAATGAAAACGTTAAACTTGAATGTCCTGCTTGGATGCTTCTGATAAACAGTTTGCTACTGAAGAAATCTCGGCTCAGGTTTTTCCTTTTAACCCATTATCTCATTTTATGTGTCAAGTCCTTATACTTCCTGGGATCAAGTGAGTGTAGTGACTTTTTTACATCATTGAACAATCTCTTCTTAAATTTACTCTGATCATTTTTTGTGTATTTATCAATGTCGACCCCAAGTAGATCTCCTACAAAGGCGTGTAAATTTTCTTGTTCGCGATATGGATCCAGGATTTTGGAGTAATGGAAGGTTTTTAGTTCATACAGCAGGCAATTAGCATCACATAAAGATGGTTTGTATTTATACTTGCATCTTCGTCATCTAATTTGCCTTTTTTGTCAATACACATGTTAGGTTAATATGGTTTGGTTTTACATTATGCGGTGTTTTAGGCAGTTAAGCGCATTACTTAATGAACTCTTGGTTTTTGTTGTTGCTGCATGATGTCCAAATGCCTAGTGACAAGACTGTTGGCAGAGGAGATGATGTATTCAACACTTCTTTGATGAACTAGTCTTTGGAAAGCATGTCCCATGTGGGAATATCGCTCTGGCTCTTGCAATGTGTAGGACTTACAGAAGGTTGTCTCTTTTTTATGCTTGACTTGCTTGATTTTTCAAGTGATTTGGTGTACAGGACTAATTTAAGGGTTTCAACCTGTTCGCATTTTTCAGGCTCTGACTGAAGGTGAGCAAAGAACTGGAATATTGTGGAATAACCGTTTATATCGCTCTTCAATGTAACTCATTATTTCTATTTGGCTTTCGTGTTTCTATCGCAGTTGGTATCTTTGGATATTTATGGTTATTTTCTTGTTGCTGAATGTAAAAGGTATTTCATGACCAACTTATATCAGTTTAAAATATTTGTTTTTGTAGCTTCACAACGAGAACAGTTTAAAAGGTATTTCATGACCAACTAAGAGAGCAGATTACTGTTTAAGACACAATGGAAGTTGTCGTCTACCCCACATCACAATTTAGACTGCATGGTTAGTATCTAATCATTTTGAAGGTATTGATAATGAAGATCTTTTCTGAAGTTTGGTCTCCAATGTCCGCAGTTATTGTCCTTGCAGCAACCAATCGAGAAGATGTCTTAGACCCTGCACTTCGTTGTCCAGGGAGACTTGATCGTGTTGTAATGGTTTGTAATCTTATTTTGTGGGAAACATTTGTTGTATGTGTATCTGTTTATGGGTAAAAATCGTTTCTGCCGATTTCGGTAAATTCGGTAGGTGAGTGAGAAACTGGTTCAAACCCTAAACAAATGCTTGCACGTGAGCACTTTATAGATTCGAGAGATCAATCTGCATAAGTCCGGCCTAAACCAAGAAATGGCCGTTCCGGACTTGCTTCGGTCACAAAGTGGAAGAGAAGGGTTGATTTGGGGAGGGAAGCAAAGAAAGGTGTTGAGGAGAGTAGTATCTCGACTTGTATCAAAAAAGTGAAAGCTTAGGAAGCTTGCAAGAGATGAAAGCTTTTTGGGAGAGCTTGCAAAGTTGCCTTTACGAGAGTGTAGTATTTTTCTCCGACCGAGACTTGTTGTGCGGTGGAAATAGGTAAGACCTATTTATACAAGTCGAGATTTGAAACGTACCACGACCTCATGAAGGAAGAGAGTAAAGGGTGAAATAATGGGAGGAGGTGGTAACGCAAAGGTGTTAATGGGTGAAAACGTTTTCACCATTATTTCCTCTTTTATTTGACCGCTTTATTCCTTTTCACGCTTTCTTAATGTGAGCGTAGTGTACGCCGCATCTTTCGTGACCGCCAAACCAAAACCCTAGAAAGCATCCCCGGTTTGTGTTGATGTCTCGAGTGTTGGTTGCATCTTGCATGCAAGTGGTGCTGCTAGGGACGCATGTGGCATGTGCCAATGGCATGTGCGGAATGCCTTCGTTGCGAGTTGCACCTCGGCGTAAGTGGTAATGCCGAGAGCTGCTAGTGGCGTGTGTGGCATGTGCCAACGGCATGTACGAAATGCCTTGGTGGTAGGTTGCACGGTTTGCAAGTTAGGCTACCGGCATGTGTGTTTGGCATGTGCGGAATGCCTTGGTGGTAGGTTGAACGGTTTGCAAGTTAGGCTACCGGCGTGTGTGTTTGGCATGTGCCAATGGCATGTGCGGAATGCCTTGGTGGTAGGTTGCACGGTTTGCAAGTTAGGCTACCCAGCGTGTGTGTTTGGCATGTGCCAATGGCATGTACGGCCATGTTGACCTAGTTGCAAGTCTTGCAAGCTTAGGGCGCTATATTTGGCGTGGGCGGAGGCATAGCGGCTTGGAAATATGGCATGCGATACGTGTTGGCATGTGCCAATGGCACGTACGGCCATGTTGACCTAGTTGCAAGTCTTGCAAGCTTAGGGCGCTATATTTGGCGTGGGCGAGGCATGGCGGCTTGAAAATATGGCCTGCGATACGTGTTGGCATGTGCCAATGGCACGTACGGCCATGTTGACCTAGTAGCAAGTCTTGCAAAGCCTAGGGCGCTATATTTGGCGTGGGCCGAGGCATAGCGGCTTGGAAATATGGCTGCGATACGTGTTGGCATGTGCCAATGGCACGTGCGGCCATGTTGACCTAGTTGCAAGTCTTGCAAGCTTAGGGCGCTATATTTGGCGTGGGCGGAGGCATAGCGGCTTGGAAATATGGCATGCGATACGTGTTGGCATGTGCCAATGGCACGTACGGCCATGTTGACCTAGTTGCAAGTCTTGCAAGCTTAGGGCGCTATATTTGGCGTGGGCCGGAGGCATAGCGGCTTGGAAATATGGCTGCGATACGTGTTGGCATACGCAATGGCACGTGCGGCCATGTTGACCTAGTTGCAAGTCTTGCAAGCTTAGGGCGCTATATTTGGCGTGGGCGAGGCATAGCGGCTTGGAAATATGGCTGCGATACGTGTTGGCATGTGCCAATGGCACGTACGGCCATGTTGACCTAGTTGCAAGTCTTGCAAGCCTAGGGCGCTATATTTGGCGTGGGCCAGAGACATAGCGGCTTGGAAATATGGCCTGCTATACGTGTTGGCATGTGCCAATGGCACGTACGGCCATGTTGACCTAGTTGCAAGTCTTGCAAGCCTAGGGCGCTATATTTGGCGTGGGCCAAAGGCATAGCGGCTTGGAAATATGGCTGCGATACGTGTTGGCATGTGCCGATGGCACGTACGGCCATGTTAACCTAGTTGCAAGTCTTGCAAGCCTAGGGCGCTATATTTGGCGTGGGCCAAAGGCATAGCGGCTTGGAAATATGGCCTTGTTGCCATGGTGCGCGGGGGTGCGGCTCGGTTTGGCATTGTTGCCATGGTGCGCGAGGGTGCGGCTTGGTTTGGCATTGTTGCCATGGTGCGCAGGGGTGCGGCTTGGTTTGGCATTGTTGCCATGGTGCGTGATATGCGGCTTGGTTTGGCATTGTTGCCATGGTGCACGGGGTGCGGCTTGGTTTGGCATTGTTGCCATGGTGCGCGATGGGGTGCGGCTTGGTTTGGCATTGTTGCCATGGTGCGAGATGCGGCTTGGTTTGGCATTGTTGCCATGGTGTAAAGATATGCGGCTTGGTTTGGCATTGTTGCCATGGTCGTGATATGCGGCTTGGTTTGGCATTGTTGCCATGGTGCGATATATGCGGCTTGGTTTGGCATTGTTGCCATGGTGCGCAGGGTGCGGCTTGGTTTGGCATTGTTGCCATGGTGCGCAGGGTGCGGCTTTGTTTTTGGAATTAGGGTTACGTGGTCGAAAACCCTAACTGGTATTTTGAAAAAAAATACCCCTATTAATTATTTACACACGAGGTTAAATGCTCTTAGTTAATGTGTTGCGGGTAACACTAGGTCATGGGGTTTTACGATTTTACCCTTTGTTTAAAAACCACCATCAACATTAAGTCCCCTGCTAGCTCGGAGCAGGGGCTTTGTTGCGAGGTAAGCATAAGATGGTGACAAACTATTAACAAGAAACCAAGTAAAGAAAATTGAAGGAGGATTGTCGACCTTCTATAAATAGGATTTGGAATCCTTTCCTCGGTAGTTTTGCACAAATCGGGAGGTGGCACAATTGGTGGGCCGGCGCGGCTTGGGCGGCGTTGGGAAGTTGGCGTGAGTTGGGAAGGCGAGTGTGCTAGCTGGTGGGACCGGCGCAAAGTGTAGAAGCCGTGCGTGCTTGCGAGTCGGCGCAATTGGTGGGGCCGGGTGCGGCTTGGAAACCGTGCTTGCAAAGCGTGACTTGGGCGACATTGGGAAGTCGCACCCTTTGTGGGCCCGTTTCTTGCACGCGTGATTTTGGTAAAAGGGAAATCCTTCCCTATTTCAAAGTCTTCACGCCTATAATTTCTTGGCGTGCTTCTTGTAGAATATATTGTATGTATGCAACCAAGGGAAATACTGCATATATTGTTTGAACCCGTAGGAAATATTGCATATATGAATTTTCGGTCCTGAAAGAAATATTTGAACCCTGAAGAAAATACTGCGTGTGTATTTTGAACCCGTAGAGGATGCTCCGTATATAATTCTGAACCCGAAAAGAGATACTGTAGACGCACTTGTACCCGTATAGAATGCCGCGTATATAGTCTCGAACCCGAAGAAAATACTGCGTGTATAGTCTTGAACCCGAATAAAATCGTGTATATAGTCTTGAACCCGAATAAAATATGTGTATATAGTCTTGAACAACGAATAAAATACGTCCTCCTTCCCCTTTCTTCTCTTTTTTTTGTTGTTGTTGGGTACGATTATGTGTCGGGGAGATAACTTCGTCTTTCTCCGTTTGTTTTGTGAGATATCTTATTACCAAATTGTTATGAAGGAATTCGATAAGATGTTACTGAATCAAATTTCACTTCGTCGAAGGATGCTCATAATTCCAAACCGAACACGGATGATGAATTCTTCACTAGAGCCCTCGCCCCCGCTCGGAAGAATCACCCGAGGTTTCGTGCCAATTTTGCTAACCGGTGGTGAGGATGAAAGGAAGACACGTTCGGTTTGCCCGCAGAGAGCACCATTCGGTTTCTGTCTTCATAAAGGGGTTTATTCTTCTTCCAACATTGACTTGAGGATGTGTCAAAGCCCATTGCGTTCTTTTGATAGATGGGTTGAGTTCATGGTGAGCAAGGAGCATATAAATACCAACTTGACTCGAGCGCAGGTCATTGATCTTTGTCAAGACTTGAGAAATCTCAGTTAGGAAGGATATCCCGGGCTTGGTTGCTTTCATCTCCGGATGGTGTTCGGACACCCATACAATCATATGTAGATGGGGCGAGATAACTTTCTCCTTGGAGAGTGTGGCTCTCTTCTTTGAATCTTAGGTAGAGGGAATCTTAAAATCAATTATCTCGAAAGTGAGGTGAAGATGCGGGATGACCTGGCCGCTAAGTTGGGGATTTTGCTCGGAAAGACTCCATTGCGAAGTCGAAGGATTCTGCAGGAAAGAGGATGAAAGGTGCCCTTACGGTTGGTGGATATTTCAATGGTTTCCGGACGAGTTGGAGCACAAAGAGGCTTGAGTGATCTTCATGTCGCCGCATTTTTGGCTCTCTAGTTTTCCAGAGACATTTTTGATGACGGTTACGGCAATAAAGGAATAAGACTAGGAGTTGTTAGCGATTCTTTGTGAAGTTGGCAAAGGGTGAAGTTCTTCCCATTGGCAAGTTTGTTCCTTGGTTCCTCAGTATGTGCATCTGGATCACCTAGTTGCGAACATGCAAGTTTCGAATGGTTTCATGAAAGTGGATTCATATGTGCACGTTGCTTTTCTCGCAAGTCTGGCTATGGGAACACTTTGAGAAGTATGCTCAAACCGCTGCCTTCGCTTCCCGTGAGTTGGGGTGGCTCCCGATTCTTCGATGGGTGAACAGGGCGTCCAAGAGTTGGCGTGAGCTTGGTTAGTTTTCTTGATAAGTTGCATGAAATAAATTTTCGTCCATGGGGGCCGGTCCATAAGTCGGTGACTCAAATTGACACTTTTGCTTCGCTCCGCTCATGTCTTTGTCTTGATGACGCTTTGAGCGTTGGTGAAAAAGCTGTTCATTCAAAGCTGCTTGCCTGTTATATGCCGTCTTTCTTCGTGGGGTCTTTCCAGGATAGCTGCTTACAATATTGACCGTGCTGCTCGTCACATGGGTTTCGATCAAGGGTGCCTCTTTTTACGGCCGGTGATCCCTAAGGATTCATTGCGTGTCGCCCTTGACGCCTTGATGCCCTTAAGGGTATCCGTCTTTCCTTCTTTCAAATGGGAAGAGTAACCCGACGAACTTCGGCTATAATGAGTTTTGGTGCGACGAGTTTACTATGATCCGAGATTTTGTGAATAACGTGGTGGAAAACGTTCGTTGCAAACCTTCCCAGTGATTCGGAAGGAGTATCCAATGTTGAGAGATCCCAAGCGAAAGTTGCCTAGCAATTCGGAAAGCCCCCAGGCCAAGGAACGGAGAACGAAGAATCGTCTTTGGCGGGTTCGGACGGTTTCACAAGATCCTCCCACGGCCCTTGTGTCTTTCAGTTCTTCCAATAACAGGTATGTCTCGCCTCTTCATTGGTTTGTCTCAAAACACGTGAATTTGGTGAGAATATGTGTCTTGTTTCCTTCGGGGCTTCGGTAGTGTTAATGCTTTATTTGCTCTTGCATGTTGCCAGGAGACGGCAATTTCTTCAAAGAACTCCAGAGCATTGAGCCTTCTCATAGCGATGATGAGTCGGAGAGAGAAGAAGGTTCAACAAGTGAGAGTGATTCCTCCGGCAAAGACGGGTTGCATTTCGGGAAGTGGTTCGGTGAGTTTCGCACTTCTTTTCTTTCTTCTTTTGTTTCCTCTTTGGGAAATATCCGACTCAAGGTTGCGGGAGGAATCCCGGTTCGGAGGATGATTCTGGGGTAGAGACGCATGAAAACTTGCCTTTGGTGACCACCGCCGTGGTGACTTGGAGATGAGCGTTAGCCAATTGCGGGCACGGATGTGGTTCAAACGGTGGATGATTCTCGATGGTTCTTTGTCGTAGACATGGAAGAAGACCCTCTGCGAGTAGTGAGGCCAGGTGCAGGTCGCCATTTTTGATCCCCCGTACTTGGTTCCTTATCCAGGTCATGTGTTGGTTGGCGGCTTCAGCGTGCCGACTAAGCATGAGGCGTTGTACACCAGAATATGGGAGAAGCACGGACATATGGCCACAACCAAGAAAGTCACTAGTCGATTTGCGCTGGTTAAGCGTGTGGAAGAGGCTTTATCTTCCATTGAGGACATGTGTGAGGTGACTGGTCACACCGTTTCAAGACGTTATTGCCGATCGGGAGCACCATCGCGACGTGTGCGTAGAAAAGGAGTTCAACACTTCGTGGTTTGTCGAAGGCCTTGCCGAGATCCAAAAGTTGAAAGATGCAGCAATCAAAAGCCTTTCCGCCGAGGAGATTGCACGACGGGGAGATGGAACTCGAAAAGCTTTCCAAGATGTTGACTATGAAGAGAGCGGCTCTTGAAGATGCGAAGTTGACTTTCTCCAAAAGAGCGGACTTACATTGGATGATTTTCGTTGAACGTTTCTCCGTTAAACTTTCATTTAGGTTTGTTTTTTTGAAAGACATATTGGGCGTCTGGTTCAAAACTTGACCTTTGATAGACAATTTGGTAGCTTTTAGGGTATTGGATTATTTCTGGGATGAATGGTTTTGATAATATGACTCTGATTATGTTTTGGGAAAGGAATATTGCTTTTATGAAAGTGTATGCTAGCAATAGGCACAAGACTCAATAGTATGACGGTTTTACTAAGGACCTAGAAATAGATCGTATATCTTGTGCAGTCTAAATTTACTCACTTCATAGGTTTTTGCGAACATGCCCCTCTTCATGTAAAAAAGGCGGTTTTGCTGGTAGCATCGCCAGTTAGTCCCCAAATCTTTGGTAGCGTATTCGGCGAGTCCCTAGTTTTCCGGTGTAGTTTTAACAACTAATAACCGGGTTGTCCGGCGGTTGAGTCGGATGAGTCGCAAGTCCCCAATCGCTGGTAGCATCTTCAACGAGTCCCAGTTTTCTCGTGTAGTTTTTGCAACCGGTAACCGGTCGTCTCGGTAGTTGAGTCGGATCGAGTCGCCTTCCCCTACCATCTTGACATCCGGGTCGAAGAACGAGATCGTGATCGACATTGTAGCAGATAGATCAATCCTCCCGCTGTGGTCGCCAATTGTTTATGGGTAAAAATCGTTTTCGCCGATTTCAGTAAATTCAGTGAGTGAGTGAGAAACTGGTTCAAACCCTAAACAAATGTCTTTGCACGTGAGCACTTTATAGATTCGAGAGATCAATCTGCATAAGTCCGGCCTAAACCAAGAAATGGCCGTTCCATACTTGCTTAGGTCACAAAGTGGAGGAGAAGGGTTGATTTGGGGAGGGAAGCAAAGAAAGGTGTTGAGGAGAGTAGTATCTCGACTTGTATCAGAAAGTGAAAGCTTAGGAAGCTTGCAAGAGATGAAAGCTTTTTGGGAGAGCTTGCAAAGTTGCCTTTCTGAGAGTGTAGTATTTTTTCTCCTGACCGAGACTTGTTGTCTGGTGGAAATAGGTAAGACCTATTTATACAAGTCGAGATTTGAAACGTACCCTGACCTCATGAAGGAAGAGAGTAAAGGGTGAAATAATGGGAGGAGGTGGTAACCGCATGGTGTTAATGGGTGAAAACGTTTTCACCATTATTTCCTCTTTTATTTGACAGCTTTATTCCTTTTCACGCTTTCTTAATGTGAGCGTAGTGTACGCTGCATGCTGTGACCGCCAAACCAAAACCCTAGAAAGCATCCCCCAGTTTGTGTTGATGTCTCGAGTGTTGGTTGCATCTTGCGTGCAAGTGGTGCTGCTAGGGACGCATGTGGCATGTGCGGAATGCCTTCGTTGCGAGTTGCACCTCGAGCGTAAGTGGTAATGCCAGAGCTGCTAGTGGCGTGTGTGGCATGTGCCAACGGCATGTGCGAAATGCCTTCGTGGTAGGTTGCATGGTTTGCAAGTTAGGCTACCAGCAGGTGTGTTTGGCATGTGCCAATGGCATGTGCGGAATGCCTTGGTGGTAGGTTGCACGGTTTGCAAGTTAGGTTACCAGCGTGTGTGTTTGGCATGTGCCAATGGCATGTGCGGAATGCCTTAGTGGTAGGTTGCACGGTTTGCAAGTTAGGCTACCAGCGTGTGTGTTTGGCATGTGCCAATGGCATGTACGGCCATGTTGACCTAGTTGCAAGCCTTGCAAGCTTAGGGCGCTATATTTGGCGTGGGCAAGAGGCATAACGGCTTGGAAATATGGCATGCGATACGTGTTGGCATGTGTGATGTGACTCAATAATGTTGTAGAAAGTGGTAGTAAGGTTGTCGTTCACTCGGACTTGATGAAATCGGTTCTAGGATTTAATAAAGAAAAAATAATAAATATAAAGAATATATACAATTTATGTCACAAGATGGGAGAGAGTTCTTCGGGACTCGGGATTCCACCAATTCTTACATTCATGCGGTTCATCTATTAATTAGGACAATTAAGGCTCATAAAGTACAAATATTGACTCTAATTCTTTGCCAAGGTAGATTTTATAAAGAATTATATGTAACTCACAAGCATGGCGCATCTAAAGTACCTAAGACTAAGCATGCGACATCTAACGAATTCACAAATAATCAATAAAAATCATAAATCAATTATAATAGTGCAAATAGTCATAAAGGAATTAAATAGAATTACCACATGGGTGCAAAACAGACTTCCTCCGTCGTCCCAAGTGATGGGTTCTAGCTCATCATGTTGGAAACACGCTCAAAATTCATTATTATTGCTCAAAAATGGTTTACAAATGATGAACAAAGGAGAATAAGATGAAAATCGGGTTTGCAACGATTATAGATGTTGCAAACACTGTTACAAACTACGATAGAGAATAAGTGCGTCTGTCTCGTAAGTCCCCCCTCCGTATTACGACCCTCGGCTTTTTGTCGTAGACACCGTAGAAGAAACGACCGCTTGGCGGTCCGTTCTTCGTGTTCTTCAGGGAAGCAGCAGCAGAGAATGGTCTTCTCTGTAACTTTGATTTTCGGCTCTTCTTGCGTTCTAACACCTCCCCAATCTCTCCCTTTCTCTTCTATGACCTCACAGCACCTTTTATAGCCTCTCATGCACGAATTATCTCCTCCATAACTCCATATATTCTCTTCATTACTCGGTTTTAAAGAAAATATTCCCGGAATATTTTCTTAACTTTTTTAATCTCCTCCGAGCCTTGAATTGCTTCAAACACACTCCCTACACGCTGGTACATCTTCCAGAAGTGGCATAACACGGAGCAGGTACACATAAACCTCTCGACCACACACTCAGAGCTCGGAAAAACCCGAGAGACTCTGTTTCCTTCCACACGACTAACCACCAAACCTGGATTGATTCCAACGACCCTACCACGCTTTGTTAAGCTAAATAAAGTCTTCCCATGAATTTTCAGCCATTAAGTCGCACTCTAACCCCTCCAAATCATGAACCAAAAATCGCGATTCATTTGAAAAGCTTTCCCGCCAATTTTCGTTTTTGAATTTGGAGAAGAAGGTCACCCCTTATCCAACAGCTGGGGGTGCGAATATCAATTGGATGCCCCTTAGTAATTGGGTTACCCCTTATCCAAAGTGGGAGTCCGAATATCAAATGTCCTCCGGGGGTGTTCCGAGCAACTTTTCGAGCCGAATTTTCCAAAAATATTTATTTCCAAAAATACCTAAAAATACATAAAAACACAATATTAGTACAAAACTCGAGTTCCAACAATACTAACACTGAGGACAATTCAGACACAAAAAATGTGTCTATCAAATTCCCCCAAACTGATTATTTGCTAGTCCTCGAGCAAATTTATTCTAGAAAATAAAAATCATTTGAACCCCTAGGTGGCCCTAGAGGCGGAGTGTTGTCTCGGAGGGTTTACAGGAGGTGTACCCACAAAACCTTTACTCCAGGACCCTAGCTATCTACAGAACCTTGGAAAGCACTAAAGAATCTCCTTGGTTGGCATACTTATTGACTACGGGAGGAAGTACCCCGATGCGAAATTCCAATTCTTTGTACACGAGTTTGCACTCAAGCATACTAAAATTCATATATAAGTCACAGAGCTCTACTCAGATAGTCGCACTATGGACATCAATACCCGGAGTCAAAACTAATCACATGGATAGATCAAGAAGATGGATATAGAGAAAAGCGTAGATGGTTTTGATGTTTACTAAGTGACAGGTGTTTCCCATATCTGTGTTTGAAGGCCTCCGCCAAAATGAACCTATCTTAATGGTCGAGATACTAGTCGACTAATATCAACACACTCGGTGAGATACAAGGGAACCGGTGGTCGATAATCCTAACTCTAGGTCAACACAATGGCATATACAAGGGTTCCAGGTGGTCGACTTTATTGAATTTATTCGGTTGGTCGATGGTCCGGTCTCGGTTTTTTTTTTTTTTTTTTCCACTTTTTTTTTCCACTTTTTTTTTTTTTTTTTTTTTTTTTTTTTTTTTTCTTTTTCACATTTTTTTTTTTTCTTTTTCTTTTTCACATTTTTTTTTTTGTATCTCAATCACTCTAATTCACCCTAGCATTGGTAACAACTTGATTCGTGGGCCCCACCTAATCACTTAGAGAAACATAGTTTACAAAGAACAAAACAAAATGAAAACAGAAGTGAAAAGGACTCAACGAGATATGGTGAAACTATCATGTTATTTCTAACACCTGAGCTCTGTGCTTTTATGAATAGACTCTTTAGATGTTGCCATCTAATCAGATTGGTTCCTCAACTCCTACAACCAAAATGCTTCCATCCACTTAGATTGGTTAGTGCCATCCTTAATAAGCATAAATTTCTAGTCTCTGAAGTTTATTTATTGCAACTAAAAAGTTTCTCCCATACCCCCAAACTTAAATCTAACATTGTCCTCAATGTTCTAAAGATGAAATTAAAAGCATGAACAATGAGAAACTGTTACCACTTGAAGGAAAGAGTTAAGGAAAAATATTACCGTGTTGCAAGAGCATAGGTTACTCCCAAGAAGTGCTAAGTTTAAAGTCTTGACCGGACATTGGAAAGGATTAGTCACCTCGAAGAATCATATAGCAACAAATCGGAATAAGCTGCGGGTCATCGGATCAAAAAGTGCTAACCACAAGAAGAGGAGACTGCAACAGACCGGGGAAGATATCCAACACACCCTTATCCATTTTTTGTTTAAGACAACTACATCTAGTTGTGGTTCGGGTTGAGCTCTATAAAAGGGTCTAGATAACATATTTTCATGGGTTGCGTTTCCTTATGAGTTAGATCCGAATGTTCAGGTTCTAGAGTCCGGACAAACTCAAATAAAAACTTAGAAGCACATAATAATAACACGAATAATTGAGGATCTTCTAAGTCAATCGGTTTTGACTTACACAGTGACCACAATAAGATTGGTGGTCTTCCTTAAGCAAATGTGTCGACCCTAATATCCTAAAGTAATTAGGTTTAGTCTCAAAACTTAATAAATGACACATCTGAAACTTATACGTTCCCACAATTGAAAGGAAGGTTTTTGGTGGGAAAACAAAGTCAATCGTGGTATCACAACTGGGTTAACCACATCAACCGAGAGGATGGGTTTGAACAATTTGAACTTCTTTATGGACACAACTAGGTTCAGGAAAAAGTGTATGAAGATAATCTTTTAAAATGGTTGAGGCACAAATGTCAAGTCCCAAGTTAGGGACCTTTCTAAGAGTTAAGGCACATGGAGAATGATAATCACCCCCAAACTTAGAGTTTTCAGTGTCTCTAAATCAGACTAGTCACAACTTCCCTAATTTCATCTGATTCCTGAAAATGGTCAATTGATTCTTCTAAGTCAGGTACATCCTCACTCATCTCTACGAGTTCATTTTCTTTTTCTAAGTCTATTGTTTCTAAATCGCTAGACTCAAAATATACTCGTTCCTCTAAACCATCATTGGCTTCGTAATCAAAAGGAAATACTACATCGTCTAAAACGGGGGTATCTCTAGTCAAATCCTCATCCTTTTGAATAGGTGAATAATTATTAAAATTATTTGGATTTGAACTAGAAATAATATTATCGTTATAAAGTTCAATTGGGGTAACAATTTCCTGATCACTATGCCTATTTATTTCAAATTCTTCATCAACACTATCCTCATCATAATCATCATTATAATAATATGAAAATGGTTGAACCTCATCTAGACAAGTAGTGTTACCAATTTTATCCTCGTCATCTTGATTATGTAAATAACTATCCTCATTTTCAGGGGGTACTATTGGAAACACTAAGATTATCTCGAGCAGTTCCGTTCTGGGCCTCTAACAAAAGCTTTCGAATCGACTCATATGACTTCATTATGGTATCGTGACTCGACTCACATGACTTCTTTAATGTATCGTGACTCGACTCACACTTCCTTATTGAATCTAGGAAAGAAATTTCACTCGTTGCATTGCTTTCGTCCATAACTAAGTTATTCATTTCTGCAAACTTACGTGTCGTCTCAGCTAACTTACGTGTTGACTCTATTAGAGAGGAATTTTGCTCGTACGACAGGTTGGCGTGTGGATAGTAATTGGGATCACCATGGTATGACCCATAACCTTCAAAAGTTTGGCGTTCCCAACCACTATTCACACTATGGTCATAAAAAGAGTGATGTCCATATTGTTCGGTTGGATATTCATATTCATTGTGATGGCTATTATAATACCAGTTTGACATCCTAACGCAAAGGAATTCTAAACAAACACAAACAAGGCTGACTCGACCACAGAAAACCCTGCGATTTTTAGCAAACAAAAAGCATGATGGCTCCACTTAGATTGTTTTCTAGATCGGCTTCTAATCCTTCGAAAGGGAATTCGTTACAATCTGAGCAAACCCCTCACGGAATCAATCCGAGTTTAAGTAAGTTGAATAGAGGCGAGGGAATCTGCGTGGAGCTTTGATACCCAAGGCCTCACCGCATTACAAGGCGGCGCGATCACGCATTCAACTCGAAACCATCATGAACTTCGAAGTATGCTCAAAAGAGTAACCAATATCTTTCGAACGACTTTCCTATTAAGCTCGTTACCCTATAGGTCTCGTTCTAGTCAAAATTTTAGGCTTAGGTTCGTGTTTGGTTTCGTTTTCCTAAGGCGGGCAAGAAGAGAACGGTGATGAAATCCGAACTCTTATCTTGTATGGCCTGTCCTTGCCCTTTACTAGGAAATTAAAGCAGCCAGATTCGGTTCCTCGACATATATTCACACGAAATCATCCAGTAAACCCGCTGACAGGGGATTCGCGGGTGTTTAGAATTCTTACCTCCCGTTCCAGACGGGGGATGAACCGTTGAAGTCGACTCGGGCCACAACTCCTATGTCGTGTGCGAACCCGAGGGGCCGAGACGATATCGTAATCGTCGTCCTTCCCTGTGCAGTTTATATTTAAATTACCCTTCCTTAGGGTTTAAAAAAAAAATGTCCAACAGTCCAAAAATAAAGTCCAAAATTAAGAAGTCCAAAATTAAGAAGAAAATAAAAATTACAAAGATATTTACCTAATTACAGTTTCTAAAAATAAAAAATTAATTACACTATATACAAAATTTTCCTCTTCACTCCTTTGGATTTTCTCTCTTATTTCTTTCTTTGGCTTCACTTTACTTTTCAACACTTTCTCTTTTATATAAGCTCCGCACCAAGTCTGAAAGCAAATAGAAAAAACCAAAACGCGTAAAAAGGAACAAATAATAATAAAAAAAATAAAATAATAAAACCTAAAAACAAATCTATACACAAGTCCGCGTCGGCGGCGCCAAAAATTGATGTGACTCAATAATGTTGTAGAAAGTGGTAGTAAGGTTGTCGTTCACTCGGACTTGATGAAATCGGTTCTAGGATTTAATAAAGAAAAATAATAAATATAAAGAATATATACAATTTATGTCACAAGATGGAGAGAGTTACTGGGACTCGGGATTCCACCAATTCTTACATTCATGCGGTTCATCTATTAATTAGGACAATTAAGGCTCATAAAGTACAAATATTGACTCTAATTCTTTGCCAAGGTAGATTTTATAAAGAATTATATGTAACTCACAAGCATGGCGCATCTAAAGTACCTAAGACTAAGCATGCGACATCTAACGAATTCACAAATAATCAATAAAAATCATAAATCAATTATAATAGTGCAAATAGTCATAAAGGAATTAAATAGAATTACCACATGGGTGCAAAACAGCTTCCTCCGTCGTCCGGTGATGGGTTCTAGCTCATCATGTTGGAAACACGCTCAAAATTCATTATTATTGCTCAAAAATGGTTTACAAATGATGAACAAAGGAGAATAAGATGAAAATCGGGTTTGCAACAGTTATAGATGTTGCAAACACTGTTACAAACTACGATAGAGAATAAGTGCGTCTGTCTCGTAAGTCTGCCCCCTCCGTATTACGACCCTCGGCTTTTTGTCGTAGACACTGTAGAAGAACGACTGCTTCTGGCGGTCCGTTCTTCGTGTTCTTCAGGGAAGTGCAGAGAATGGTCTTCTCTGTAACTTTGATTTTCGGCTCTTCTTGCGTTCTAACACCTCCCCAATCTCTCCCTTTCTCTTCTATGACCTCACAGCACCTTTTATAGCCTCTCATGCATGAATTATCTCCTCCATAACTCCATATATTCTCTTCATTACTCGGTTTTAAAGAAAATATTCCCGGAATATTTTCTTAACTTTTTTAATCTCCTCCGAGCCTTGAATTGCTTCAAACACACTCCCTACACGCTGGTACATCTTCCAGAAGTGGCATAACACGGAGCAGGTACACATAAACCTCTCGACCACACACTCAGAGCTCGGAAAAACCCGAGAGACTCTGTTTCCTTCCACACGACTAACCAGCCAAACTGGATTGATTCCAACGACCAAACTGAATTAGCCGCTCATCATGTTGGAAACACGCTCAAAATTCATTATTATTGCTCAAAAATGGTTTACAAATGATGAACAAAGGAGAATAAGATGAAAATCGGGTTTGCAACGATTATAGATGTTGCAAACACTTTGTTACAAACTACGATAGAGAATAAGTGCGTCTGTCTCGTAAGTCTGCCCCCTCCGTATTACGACCCTCGGCTTTTGTCGTAGACACTTCGTAGAAGAACGACCGCTTACGGCGGTCCGTTCTTCGTGTTCTTCGAGGAAACGACGAGCGAGAGAATGGTCTTCTCTGTAACTTTGATTTTCGGCTCTTCTTGCGTTCTAACACCTCCCCAATCTCTCCCTTTCTCTTCTATGACCTCACAGCACCTTTTATAGCCTCTCATGCACGAATTATCTCCTCCATAACTCCATATATTCTCTTCATTACTCGGTTTTAAAGAAAATATTAGGGAATATTTTCTTAACTTTTTAATCTCCTCCGAGCCTTGAATTGCTTCAAACACACTCCTACACGCTGGTACATCTTCCGAAGTGGCATAACACGGAGCAGGTACACATAAACCTCTCGACCACACACTCGAGCTCGGAAACCCGAGAGACTCTGTTTCCTTCCACACGACTAACCAGCCAACCGGATTGATTCCAACGACCCTACCACGCCTGTTAAGCTAAATAAAGTCTTCCCATGAATTTTCAGCCATTAAGTCGCACTCTAACCCCTCCAAATCATGAACCAAAAATCTGCCAGTTCTGTTGAAATGCTTTCCCGCCAATTTTCGTTTTTGAATTTGGAGAAGAAGGTCACCCCTTATCCAACAGCTGGGGGTGCGAATATCAATTGGATGCCCCTTAGTAATTGGGTTACCCCTTATCCAAAGTGGGAGTCCGAATATCAAATGTCCTCGGGGGTGTTCCGAGCAACTTTTCGAGCCGAATTTTCCAAAAATATTTATTTCCAAAAATACCTAAAAATACATAAAAACACAATATTAGTACAAAAATCGAGTTCCAACAATACCAACACGAGGACAATTCGGACACAAAAATGTGTCTATCAATGTGCCAATGGCACGTACGGCCATGTTGACCTAGTTGCAAGTCTTGCAAGCTTAGGGCGCTATATTTGGCGTGGGTCAGAGGCATAGCGGCTTGTAAATATGGCTGCGATACGTGTTGGCATGTGCCAATGGCACGTACGGCCATGTTGACCTAGTTGCAAGTCTTGCAAGCCTAGGGCGCTATATTTGGCGTGGGCCAAAGGCATAGCGGCTTGGAAATATTGCTGCGATACGTGTTGGCATGTGCCAATGGCACGTACGGCCATGTTGACCTAGTTGCAAGTCTTGCAAGCCTAGGGCGCTATATTTGGCGTGGGCCAGAGGCATAGCGGCTTGGAAATATGGCTGCGATACGTGTTGGCATGTGCCAATGGCACGTACGGCCATGTTGACCTAGTTGCAAGTCTTGCAAGCCTAGGGCGCTATATTTGGCGTGGGCCAAAGGCATAGCGGCTTGGAAATATGGCTGCGATACGTGTTGGCATGTGCCAATGGCACGTACGGCCATGTTGACCTAGTTGCAAGTCTTGGAAGCCTAGGGCGCTATATTTGGCGTGGGCCAGAGGCATAGCGGCTTGGAAATATGGCATGCGATACGTGTTGGCATGTGCCAATGGCACGTACGGCCATGTTGACCTAGTTGCAAGTCTTGCAAGCCTAGGGCGCTATATTTGACGTGGGCCGAGGCATAGCGGCTTGGAAATATGGCTGCGATACGTGTTGGCATGTGCCAATGGCACGTACGGCCATGTTGACCTAGTTGCAAGTCTTGCAAGCCTAGGGCGCTATATTTGGCGTGGGCCGAGGCATAGCGGCTTGGAAATATGGCTGCGATACGTGTTGGCATGTGCCAATGGCGCGTACGGCCATGTTGACCTAGTTGCAAGTCTTGCAAGCCTAGGGGCGCTATATTTGGCGTGGGCCAAAGGCATAGCGGCTTGGAAATACGACTGCGATACGTGTTGGCATGTGCCAATGGCACGTACGGCCATGTTGACCTAGTTGCAAGTCTTGCAAGCCTAGGGCGCTATATTTGGCGTGGGCGAGAGGCATAGCGGCTTGGAAATATGGCTGCGATACGTGTTGGCATGTGCCAATGGCGCGTACGGCCATGTTGACCTAGTTGCAAGTCTTGCAAGCCTAGGGCGCTATATTTGGCGTGGGCCAAAGGCATAGCGGCTTGGAAATACGGCCTGCGATACGTGTTGGCATGTGCCAATGGCACGTACGGCCATGTTGACCTAGTTGCAAGTCTTGCAAGCCTAGGGCGCTATATTTGGCGTGGGCCAAAGGCATAGCGGCTTGGAAATATGGCCTTGTTGCCATGGTGCGCAGGGTGCGGCTCGGTTTGGCATTGTTGCCATGGTGCGCAGTATGCGGCTTGGTTTGGCATTGTTGCCATGGTGCGCAGGGTGCGGCTTGGTTTGGCATTGTTGCCATGGTGCGCAGGGTGCGGCTTGGTTTGGCATTGTTGCCATGGTGCGCAGGTGCGGCTTGGTTTGGCATTGTTGCCATGGTGCGCAGTGGTGCGGCTTGGTTTGGCATTGTTGCCATGGTGCGCAGGGGTGCGGCTTGGTTTGGCATTGTTGCCATGGTGCGCAGTATGCGGCTTGGTTTGGCATTGTTTCCATGGTGCGCAGTATGCGGCTTGGTTTGGCATTGTTGCCATGGTGCGTAGGGTGCGACTTTGTTTTGGAATTAGGGTTCTGTGTCGAAAACCCTAATCTGGTATTTTGAAAAAAAATACCCCTATTAATTATTTACACCTGAGTTAAATACTCTTAGTTAATGTGTTGCGTGTAACACTAGGTCATGGGGTTTTACGATTTTACCCTTTGTTTAAAAACCACCATCAACAGTATCTTAAAATGTTTTTGAGGATGATTTTTTTGGCTGTATTTCATAGGTGGAAACCCCTCATAGACTTGGACGAGAAGCCATTTTGAAAGTTCACGCAGCGAAAAGGAACTTCCTTTGGGGGATGATGTTGATCTTGGTGATATTGCTTCCATGACAACCGGGTTTCTTGGTACTGATTGGCCTTGATTCTGTTCTTTAGCCATGTCTGTTTTACTAGGATTGACTTTTATTTGGTCATTGTTCAGGGCAGACCTTGGGAATTCGGTGAACGAAGATGCTTTGTTAGATGGAAGACTGAACAAAGTGCTTGTAGAGAAGGTTGACTTTATCCAGGCAGTAGAACGTTCATTAGTTGTAAGTCTCTACTTAAGATCTTGATTTTGTAAAGATGCTAAACTTGTATGCTTATGTAGAGTATCCGAATTTGGATTGTTAGACTTAAAGTTTTGTTTAATGTCTGTAGGAGCTTTGGTCGGTTCCAAAGCATGTGAGAGCGATTCTGAGATAGAGATATAACTATTGTCTATGTGAGTTTGTCAAGTAGGCATCTCAACTTTCTTTTGTGAATAATATCCTACTGTTTTGACAGTTCAAGAGGGTTCTTATTCAAATCGTCTGTATTACAGAAACATTGATGATGTAGACAAGACGATGGGTGAGATTAATGAGAAGGCTGAGAACATGAAGCAGATTCAGGACGCATTGACAAACCGCATTGGAGCAGCTACCGACTTTGATGAGGTGACCTTTTGCATTTTATTTGTATTTATTCATCGATGATATGAATCCATGACATGGAATGTTGGTTTGAGCTGACAATATATGAATATAGTTATATCTGTTTTGATGGTAGTTTACCAAATATGAATATTGTTAATTTTTGTCTTTTCAGATAGAAAAAACAAGAAATTAAAGTGGAGGTCTGAATACAAACAGAAGAAATCTATTGCGTAAGTCACTGCTTATACTTCATTTACTTTCTTTAGTGGCATTTACACTGGTTTACATCTCTAGGAATGACATTGGCATCTTTATTTTTGACTGGTAGAAGCAACCTTAAGCTAGTGACTCTGGAGATTGGAGAAAAATCTCCATTCATTGTATGTGAAGATGCCGACAATGACAAGGCTATTTAAACTGCCCACTGTGCTCTATTATTTAACCAGTTACGTGAATCTAATGGAACTTTTGCATGAACTTTTTCTGGATCTCTTCTTGGTAATTATGTTTCTGCTACCCTTTTGTTTCTTAGTGTTGCTTAAGTCTTCTCATTTACTTGCACCTCTCAGTATGTTCAGTTGTCTGCTGGTAAATTTTATAAATTTGGTAGCCTTAAGTTAATATTATCAACTTCAAGCAAGGGAGAACTTGATGAAGAATGCTGCAAGGATAACTTACGGTTGATTTGTGCTTGGCGACTAGTGTTCGGGCTCATTAGGTGCCTTATCAGCTGCAAGTGTTGTAAGTTTCTATGTACTATATGTGATTTAAGTTAGAAGAATTTGTAAACTGAACTTAGGAGCTTAGAAAGTTTCTATGAACTTAATTTAGGAACTCAGTAAGTTTCTATGTATTTCCTTAGAATTTGATACTGGACAAAAAAAAAAGGTACTTGTGTTATATTTTGACATGAATGTGATATGAATTGATTGTTGAATGTGGATTATAGATGGAATGAAAGGTGTATGCAGGATATTTCCCAGCTTATTTCCGGTAGAAAATGAACTGCCGGTCAGCCTTGACCAGGTCAAAATTAGTCAATATTGACCAATTTTGACCTGGTCAAGGTTGACTGGGAGTAATTTTTTTGCTGTTACGAAAAAATTAGTAACGGCTCAGGGATGTTCGACCACGTTGTTACAAAAAAAATTATAACGGCCCTAAGCTGTTACCACGTGTCAAATTCGTAACGGCCCTCAGCTGTTACTAGAGCCGTTACGACCAGAATTCGTAACGGCCCCATTGCCGTTACAAAAAAAAAGTAACACCCACTTTTGCAACAGGCAAGAGTCGTTACAACCCGTTTTAGTAACGGCTCATTTCTGTTACGAATCCGAGAATTTGGTGTAGTTGGCCCCAAATGATACGAGATGCTGCGAGAATGTCTAGGAGGTGTGAGGAATGCGGTTTTCTAAAAGAATCCATGCTCCTACAACGAAGCTAAATTCGGTGGATAGTCCTTGGCCTTTGATAGGTTTTGTAAAACACCTAATTTTATATCTAGTACTTATGCTTTCTTTGCTATTTTCCTTGGGAATTGCATCTCTTATGTCTACTTTTGAGTATTTAGGTACTTTGGAGTCATTATGAGCAAGAGAAGGATCAACCATCTATCTGGAGCATAAAGGGCACAAAGATCGATTAACAAGCGGGTGAGAATTGGAGTCGGCTAAGAATATGCGCAGCAAGGAAGTGAATAGGCAGTCGGTTCCGTGGAACCGACAAGCCAAATAATCTGTTGGTGGCCCATATCCAAAAGTGTGTGCCTTAAGCAATTCTCATCACTACAGAGCCCTAACATCGTGAGAAATGATTCTCTTTTGTTTTCGAGCTTCACCTGAGATTATGAAATTGAGAAGAAAGCAGACACTGCTGATGTTGGTTCCGAGAGACCAGATCGAGACATGAGAAGGCAACGATGATGATTGACGAACTCCTGGTGAAGAAATCAGAGAAGAATTTGAGATGAATTTCTATATCTCAGAAGATGGAGTTCGAATGAAAAAGGGGATCTGTGG
Source organism: Papaver armeniacum (assembly GCA_023531295.1). Taxonomy (NCBI): domain Eukaryota; kingdom Viridiplantae; phylum Streptophyta; class Magnoliopsida; order Ranunculales; family Papaveraceae; genus Papaver; species Papaver armeniacum. The sequence goes on from JAJJWW010007412.1 coordinate 213,829, forward strand.
GTTTCATTTGAAATCAAAAGTAGATGGAAGAATTGTTCACCGTGGCTGAGATGGAGAGTAAAGCAGAAGGAAGGTGATTTCAAGTTTGGTTGAGTTGTAGCCATTAAATTGGAGTTGTTGCTGTTGAGAATCATTAGAGTTAGGGTTTCTTTGAGCTGAGATTTGAAACTGGAAATGTTGCAGTTGAGAGGAATTATAGATGGGTTTGTTTCTTGAATTGATTGAAGTTAGAAATGGAAATCAGGGTCTCATGTGAAGCTGGTGATTTCAAGGGTTTTGAGTCTGCAGCTGTTGAATTTGTTAATGGAAGAGAAGGTGGTATAAGACTGAAGGTTATGACGAATTTGTGAAGCGGTAATGGCAAAGCTGGTGGTGGCAGGAATATGATAGAGATGAAGGTACAGATTTAGTTATGGATTACAAATGAGATAAAATTGGTTGTCTGTGTTGGTGTTGGATTCAGACCAAGGAAGCTGAGATGAAGTTGAAGGTGGGTTGAATGGTTGAATCAACAAGAGATTGGTGTAGCTGTGGCTGAGAGTTTGGCAGAGAAGAAGATAATGGTGTTGTTGGTTGAATTAGCAGAGGTTGTGTTGTTGATTACAACAAGGGACTGTGATTGCAGGACTGGAAATGGTATTTGGCTTGACAGTGGAAAGCTCTCTTGAACTGAGAATATAGGAGATGTTGCAATGGAAGAAGAGAAGATGGTGTTGACAGAGATGAACTGAGACAGGCAAGGTTTTCTGGCAGTAGAAATTCGACAGTGATAAGCAATTGCAGATGGTGATGCAGTTGTTGCTATGTTATATGTTTGCCTAGGACTATTTTGAGGTGTTGATTACAGGGATGTTGGTTTGTTGGTGGTATTGCAGGTGACCCTGAGCTGAAATGGAAGGCTCTGAAAATGTCTAGGAGATTGCAGGTCTCAGGTGCAAGTGGTTGATTTACTCAGTGGAGGCGAAGCTGAATGTTATGGTTGCAACTACTTGTGGTATGAAAGTGCAGGTGTTCAGGTCTTGTTGCTGTTGATTGAAGCCAAGAATGGATGAGATTGCAATCAAGAGAACAATAAATGGGTTTGCTGGTTGTGTCCTAAGCCGGAGTGAGTTGAGCTGGATGCAATGGAGCTGGTGGTGGTCTCTGTGGAAGTCAGAGTAGAAGATGAAGGAAGGGTTGTCTGTGAAGATGCTTATAGATGAATGCCAGGTGCAGCTGAATTGAAATAAGACTGAGGGGCTACTGTGTAGTATGCTAGAGATGAAGCTAGAGCAGGGAAGCTGGGCTGATGAAGTGAGGCTTAGATGAATGTTAGGTTACCGAGTGGTGGCACTGATGCTGAGCTCTGGAGCTGGTCAGTTGGAGCTGTTGTTGGTATGGAAGATGGCATGGCTAAAGAAGTGATGTAGTTGCAGTTGTGTAGTGCAAATGCTGGTGCTGATGGAGTTGTTCTTTGTGGCCAGAGAATGGAATTGGGAGTTGCAGCTGTAAAGAAATGCACCTAAAACTGAAGGTTTAGAAGGAATGGTGCGCAACCATGGAGCATGACTGAGGCATGGCTTGTGCGAACTGCAAATGGCCTAGGCTTAAGCAATTCAGCTCAGTCAGGCTAGTTAGGCTCTGACTCGTTCCTGACTCATTGCATCATTGAGTTGACTCGGGTAACTAGACCTGACTCGGTTTGACTCGACTGAGTTGACCCGACCGAGTTGACTCATTGACCGGTGACCGGGTGGACTTTGCCGGTCACCTGAGCTGTTTTCCGGTCACTTATCCGGCCGATTTTCGGCCATAATACCAGTTTTCCGGCGACCGTTTTTTGGAAGAGTTTTTACATGGGTTTTTCTCACCCATGGGCTTGGTGGACTTCTATCTTTTGGACCTTTGAAGGTTAGACCTAATTTTGGAAACAAGAGAGCTATTTAAAGGAAAGACTTCTACAACTTTGGGATATCACGTTTTATTCTTGGAACTTTGGAGAGCCGTTTTTGTTTACGCTTCTAGGGTTTGCTTTTGTTCATCTTCTTCTATTCAATTAATATTTTTATGATGAACTCCATAGCTATGAGTAGCTAAACAATTATTATTGGTTATGGGATAAAGTTGATTTCTCAACATGTTATATGATTCAATGAATTAGTTTTGTCTCAATATTTTATTGTGTATGATTCATTATTAATATTGTCATATGATTTGATTATTTGTTTGGTTGTGTCCGGAATCAATCCGATTTACTTTCATCTCTAAAGCTATATTAGGGTTTTCAATACGAAAAAGTTGTTTATCCCTGATTCTAAGTATAGCATAATTGTGGGTAGTACTTGTAGTGATATATCCTACTAGTCACAAGTGAATCATAACTTTTGTTAAAACGGATTAGTGCTTTTACACATTCGTTTGCATTGATTAGTCTTATTCCATAGAACTTATTGCTTTTAGGGAGTTAAATCTAATTGTGCTTTTACACTTTAGGTTGCTTTCTAGGAAGAATTCACATATACATCTTTTAATGTGGTTGTGATGAAATCAGGGAATTAGTGGGGTATTCTTGCGATCAAGGTATCCTAGGACTTTTAGTAAACGAGAGATTAAAATACCAATTCTAATCATTGATGAAAATACATGTTTGTGAATGATACTATCCCGTGACCAATATCTTCTCCTTATTGATTATTCCAATTATTTGCCTTGCTTTATTTTATTTTTACTTTAGTATTTCGCTAAAACAACAAAAATCCCCCCATTGGTTACCTTAGAAACTGAAAATAGCATAACAACAATTGCCTCTCTGTGGAAACGAACTCTTCCTTACCTTGTACTTCATTTATATTTAGTGAGTAAGAAAGTGAAATTATTTTTGACGCTTACGACAAATGATCAAATTTTGGCGCCGCTCGTGGGAGGCATACGACTTGTTATTAAGTTTATAGTTTCTTTTTACAATTTCGGCTTTTATCTTTTCTTTTTGTTTCTTGTCTTGTTTCTCACTTGTTTGCGAGAATTGTTTTCAGGTACCTAATCCCTGGATTCTAAAGATTGGAATTATCCAAGGTGCGGGATAGCTACTCGAAGAGGCACAATACTCCAACCAAGTCAAGACACAACAGAAAATCAAGAGTTAAAAGTGGAAAAGAGTTACAACTAGAAGGAGAACAAGAGGTTCCATTCGTAGACGAACCACAAGTTGAAGAAGAAGAAACAATGGGTGATGCAAATCGTACACTCAAGGACTTGGCTTCTCATAGGCTTGATACACAACAGGGGTGTATTCAAACAAACTCTACTTTTGAGATCAAGCCGGGGTTGCTTAGATAATTACCAAAGTTCTATGGCATGGTGAATGAAGACCTAAACAAGCATCTTATGGACTTCCACACCATTGTCATGGCCATGCTTCCAGCGGATGTTGAGGCGGATGGTGCAATGTTGAAAGTTTTTCGTTTCTCTTTGATGGATAATGCTAAGGATTGGTTGTACTATTTACCTTAGGAAGTGTCACGACATGGAATGGGCTGAAGAAACTCTTTTTAGAGAGATATTTTCTTGCATCAAAGGCTACTCAAATTCACAAGGAGATTTGTGGGATGAAGCAAAATGTGGTAGAATACTTATATGAATGTTGGGAACGATACAAGAGATTGGTGGCAAGCTGCCCTCACCACCAATTCAGTGACGCTATGATCATCCAATACTTTTATGAAGGACTCCAATCAAGTGATAGGAATCTTATTGACGCTGCGGGTGGTGGTGCACTAGTTAGCAAGACGGTGGCACAAGCTAGAGAGTTGATTGAAAACATGGCAGCGAACTCCCAACAATTCTTGAGTCGTGGTTCGGATGTGCTTCTAAGAAGAGTGAATGAAGTGAGCGAGGTTGAGGAACTTCGTCAAAAAATGGGTAACATGTCAGCAATGATGCAACAAGTTGCGATCGTGAGTTATACCAAGTTCATCTCAAACTTATGAGGAAGAGCAAGCTAATGCGGTCTTTCCAAATCAGCAAAGACGGTATGATCCCTACTCAAAAACTTACAATCCGGGATGGAGAGATCATCCCAATTTTAGCTATGCCAACAAGCAAGGAGCGGTTCAACAACCTACCTTCAACTTTCAGAGTGGATTTCAACCTCAACAACAACAATTCCAACCGAGATAACAATTTCAGCAACCACAAGCACAACAATCAATGCAAAATCAAGGTTCCGATATTGATTCAAAGCTTCAAACAATGATGCAAGGCATTTCTACCATGTTTAAAGAAAGTCAGAAGAAACTAAGAGTGCTATCAAGGAGTTGCAACACAAATGGGCTCCATGGCTATTGTGTTGAACCAATTGAAGGCACAAAATAGTGGGAAACTCCCTTCTCAACATATTAACCCAAAAGAGGGTGTTAATGCTATTACGTTGAGAAGTGATGCGTGTCGTAACCACAACAAATTAACTAATATTTTTCCACCTAATTAACAAGTAATATAGTGTAGTCAAGTTCGTTCCCACGAGGAGCAAGAGATTCTAGTTGTAAAAATTGTCACAAAAGGGGGGATGTATAAAGCAAAAGAAAATAAACAAAGCAATTAAAAGATAAAGTTGAAATCAATAAGAGAGACAAGATCAAGGAATCCTTCTTCATTGCAAAACAATGATTCAAGTTATGTTTTTCATCCACATGTTATTAGTCACAGATTATCACCAACCGTAGGTAAAGCAGCTAGATCAGTGCTAAACCCCTAAATCCCTTATATCCTTTGGATACGGAAGTTCTCGACTACCGGATTCTATTTACCAAACCACCTAGTAGTAGATCACTCAAGATGTAATTTAAATAAACGCATTAAGATTTATGAACTTATTAGGTTGATATTAGTAGTTAGACTCTTAGATCAAGGTATACTTGCTAACGTTATTTTCACACACAATTGCTCCACAGAATCCCTCCGCAAGGTCTCGTGTTTGCTACTTATGTAAAGAGTCAAGAAACGATTACTTATCCCCTAACTTTCACTAGCTTTAGATTAAATTAACAAATCAATTTAGTGTGCACTCTAAACAACCTATCAATCAACCATGAATGTATAAACATTCCTATTAGTAAAAACAAACGATAATCATGTGAAAAACTTCAACATAGAATTGAAACAAAACTCAAATCATATATTAAGAACTAGGAATTCATCCTCAATCAATAAGAAAATTAGCTACTCATGTTTTTGAAATTCACACAAATAATAATTAAAAGGAGAATTTTTAAAGTTCACACAAATAATTAAAAAGAAGAATTTTGAAAAGCAAGCAAAAACACAAGTGTTGTGTGTGTAGAGAGGTGTGTCAAAAGATGTCTCAAAGTGTGTAGAGAACTTCTCTACTTATAGGCTTCAATGTTCTCCAAATCTTCCAAGGAATAGAATCCTCATTCCATAATAATTCAATTTCCAAATTCAAGTCTTTCTCATCTTCCATCTTCTCTTTCCAAATTTGAGCCAAATTCTCCATCCAATTCCAAGTCCAAGTCTTCACACCCATGAGAAGAATCCACACAAAAATCTGTAATTTTGGTCGCCGGAAAGCTGGTATTATGGCCGGAATTTGGCCGGAATCCGGCATCGGAATCTTCTTCTCCGTCAAAGGAATATTCCGTTCCGATACCGTTATAAGTAACGGTCAAGAAGGTCAACCGTTAGTCAAGAAGGTCAAGTCAGAAAGGAGTCAGTGGAGTCTGAATCGTCTAAATGGTCTTACTGGATCTGGATCACTGAGCTGGTGTAACGAGTCACTAAGTTGACTCATCTGAATAAAATCCTAGCCGTGTTCTGGTTATTTTCTGGTCTTTCCCAGGCCAATTTCAGGCCATTCTTTCCTGTAATTTCTAGCATACATATCTAAGGCAATTCAATCAACACAATTGCTGCTTCAGACTTCTTATTCCAATACCTTGTTTAGTTGCATCTTCAATGAATCCAACCACAACCCTGTAAACCATTTAGCTCATACCAATCAATATTGTCAGTACCAACATCACTTTAAGCATCATCATACTTGCCCAAATCCATTGTAACCTTTTAACACAACACCACTGAGTTTTTTTTTGAATCATCAATTCCATTCTATCACTGCCTGTAGATATAACACAGCCAAGCTGCCAGCCTATTTCAGACTCTTTCACAGCTCAACCATTTCCACCTCGTCACTGCCAACAGCTCTTTGCCAGCATCACTCTCATCTCCGTTTCCTCAGATTCAATCCAGCCATAATCTTCCCAGCTCGCTGTAATTCCATCTGCAACTCTGACTATGCCATGTAATTTCAGTTCGAGCTATGCTGCAACCACCATTGCCATCTTCTGTAACTCCTCCTCGACAGTTACCACAAACCCATTCTCAGTGCAACTCAAACCCATTCCTCTCTGCATCTCTCGATCTCTTTCTCATATTCAATCCACGCAACAAAACCATTGTTAATCATCCATGGAAACAATGTCCATACCCTTTAGACCATTCCAATAACCGATTCCAACTCTATCTTCACTCTTTTAGTTCAAACATTACCACCTTCTATTTCTTTGGTCGAACTCAAGAACCATAAGAACACCGCCTTATCTTGACCTCCATCCATTTGCTAGATTCAATCCATTTCATCTTCACAAAGATCACGAATTCAAAAACCCATTCTTCTTTTGCTGAAATCAACACAAAATCGGATCAAGTTTACCCATCTTCTATTCAGGAACCCTAGTTCCTAATTTCAATCTCTTCTTCTATGCATATCAATGAACATCACCATCCCTCCATCTCAGCTATTTCCAGTGAACCCATATTAATCTTCAACCCAATTTAATCACAGACCCATCTCCCTGAGCTTCAATTCCTTGATTTCTTCTCTGCTGATCTTTGTTATATATCATCTAAGCTTCTCTGATTTCTCGAACCCGTGTTCTTCAATCGACTAACAGAACCCATCACAAACAACAACAGCTTCATCTCGATTAACCTGAGTTCGATCTCTCGTTTCTTAGTTGAAGATCCAAGCTTAAAAACCACAGCTCTTCTCGATCTGGTTCGTCCACAAAACCCATCAATTTCTTCCTCTCTGTGCTGTTCAACAACGACAATACTCTCCATCGATCTTCTCTGGTTCTCAATTTCACAGCAATAGCAGCCTCTGCGCTGTTCTTTCTCAATTTCAGGTGGAGTAGAATGAGAGATGATTGAGAAAGAAAACCCTCTTCTCGATTTAGGGTTGGATAGATTTGGGGCAGGATATTGGTACTCGGGCACTTATGATAAGGGGTAACCAAGTTATAGCCCCTTAACCTTGGCTGGACTGCTACTAGTACTCCTCCCAAAAGAGTTGCCCCTTAACCTCATTTGGGCTCCGAGATAGTGTTCGCCCATGAAATGACAATTTTTCCCTTTTTCTCAAATTGGGTGATTTCTTCTTCTTTTCCTCCGTGCGACTCCAAAGTAGCTATAAAACTCAAAACAAGCGTAAAATACATAATTTACAAGAAAAATAGCAAAGAAAGCATAAACAATAGATAATAAATAGGATGTATTCTACACCCTATCAAATTCCCCCACACTTAGACTTTGCTAGTCCTCGAGCAAATCAAACTAAAACTTACAACTTCAAAGCGTTCCAGCGTCCCAAGCATCCAAAGAGCTATGAGGACATAGAGTTTCTGCATGCTAGTAAAAAGAAGTTAAAAATATTAAAGAACATATTCTCATTCTTAAATGTTGAGTGAGAAATAACCACACCATAATGAGAGAACGCGTGTTTGAGAAACGATCAATAAGCATTTCGCCTCGACTTCTGCCTCACCAAAAAGGATTTTATGATAATTGCACTCAAAAAGACGTCTTTTTTTATGGGTCTCACATGTGTGCAGGTAGGAATGAAGAGAGGAATCCTGCGACACGTTGAATGGTGGGAAGGACAACTTCCGAAATATTTTGAAAAACCCACATCTTTTAACATTTTGAAAAACCATTTTTCCTGACAATCTCTAAGAAAGGAAATCAACCATTATTATCGAGGATGAGATTACTTACTCACCTTCACATCCGATCGCCAATGATGATAACACCACTCTCACGGCATCCAATAGAAACGTCTTCCGCTCCTCGTCTTTATCTTCTTGGTCTTCGGCTTCAACTATTGGTGATAAACTCTCGAATTTCATAAATCCTTAACAATTTGTAACTCTTTTTACCTTAAATCCTTGTCGCTTAAAACTTCCTTATATATTTTCCTTCCCCACAGCTTATTAAATAAATAAAAACAAGACAAATATTTCTCTTGTCTCTCTTTTTTTTTTAATTAATTTTTTTTTTAATTAATTTTTTTTTAATTAATTATTTCACGTTGAGGTTACATTAATATTACATTGGAAATCTCCATTAATGGATATTTCTAGAGCTCTAGATCTAATTATTTGGGGAAGAAGATGATAAAGAAAAATAATATCTCTCTCTCTCTCTAATGTGTCTCTCCCTTTTACAAAAAATCTATCTCTCCAAAATTATCCCTCCTTTCTCTCTCCTGCTCTCCTCTTTATATAGGTGTTTACATAGTGGATGACAGCTCACATACAACTCATATTCTCGCGAGCTCTTTGATAATTTTGAGGCTCTTGCTACCTTCTCGCGAGACATTCTCGCAAGTCTTGCTACATTCTCGCGAGTTATGGAAAATAATGAATCTCGCAAGCTCATCTCGCAAGTTAAGGAAATAATTGAATCTCTCACGCTAAGAAAATATGTTGTGCGATTTCGTCGCAAGACGGCAATGTCATGGGGCTTTATGTTTTCAAGAATATTTAGGCCCGTCATATTGTCGCAATAATGAGGGGTGGCAAAATAAGACCTTTAACTAGGAAGGCGAAATAAGACCACACAAGAAAACTGATAAGGCAAGACCAATGGGTCATTACATGAAAATGTAAAGACGTCCTGCGATCTTGTCGCAATGACAAAATTCAACATAAACATTTTGAATGTAAGTGTGAGAGATCTTTTATTGCAAAAAGATTACATGATAAGCTTGCGAGCTTGATAAAATGACTAAATGATAAACTTGCGAACATGTACATAATAATGAGGGCGAGGCAATACAAATGCCACACACTTGATATTATGATCATATTATTATGCGATACTAATAGTGCGGGAATAAGAAAAGATGAAGCACAAGTAAGAACTTAGAGAAACAATAAATACGCGAAGAGGAATGCATATACTAGAGACAAAATCGGAGAAATGAAGAATGGAAGCGATTTAAAGCTACATCAATTTTAGAGCGGCAAAATGAGCTAAGTAACACAAACATTGGCTATACATTGCAGTAGATAAGCATTCTCATCATACAAGCATCATACTCGCATCATGAACGCATCGCATAAGCATTTCATGGCATAAACATCGCATACACATTTCATAACATAATTATTACATAAGTATTATATTACATAAGTATTTTACAAAATTTCGCAGAATTATTCAGAATTTCGCAGAATTATTCAAAATTTCGCAGAATTATTAAGAATTTCTGAGAATGTGATTATTTCACAAGATAAGATAAGCAGCCTGAAGAGATTATACTATCGCATGAGCACCAGATATGCGACAGAGGCAAAATAAGAATGCAAACACAATCCGTTCAAATCAACACTTTCTCAAGGATTCTACCCTCATAGATAAAGAACAGAGGCAACTATGGATAACCAAGAAAACATTTTATGTTCTTTATCTTCTCGTGAGAATCACTTCCAAAGAAGATATTCACCAATGAACAACAAGAATCCTCACCAAAAATGGAATAATAACTTCGCATGAACAGAGGCAATACTTTTTATATTTCAAGGATTAATACTTCTTATTCACTTCGCAAAGCTTTGGAATTTCGCAAAAGAATAGAGCATTGCATGAGGCAAGAGAGCATGGAGTAATAATTTCGCAATACTTCTTATTCGCAATCAAGGATGAGATACTTCTTATATTTCTTCAAGGATACTTCATACTTCGCATACTTCAAGAGTTGATACTTCTTATTTATTTCGCAAAGCTTCGGAACTCCAAAAAAGAATAGAGGCGAGTACGTACTTTTCAAGTCCAGTATTCTTCCGCTCGTTCCTTCATCAACAAAGATCAAAGATTACTACAACAATATGATTTTTCCTTAAAGATCGCTCTTCAAGCAATATTCAAGGAAAAAGAGGCAAGATGTAGGATTCAAATATCGCACAACATATTTTCTTAGCGTGAGAGATTCAATTATTTCCTTAACTTGCGAGATGAGCTTGCGAGATTCATTATTTTCCATAACTGAGAATGTAGCAAGACTTGCGAGAATGTCTCGCGAGAAGGTAGCAAGAGTCTGCGAAATTATTAAAGAGCTCGCGAGAATATGAGCTGTATGTGAGCTGTCATCCACTATGTAAACACCTATATAAAGAGGAGAGCAGGAGAGAGAAATGAGGGATAATTTTGGAGAGATAGATTTTTTGTAAAAGGGAGAGACACATTAGAGAGAGAGAGAGATATTATTTTTCTTTATCATCTTCTTCCCCAAATAATTAGATCTAGAGCTCTAGAAAATATCCATTAATGGAGATTTCCAATGTAATATTAATGTAACCTCAACACTCATAGTGAAGAATCGTGGATGTAGATCACATTGATCGAACCATGTAAAAAACCTTATGTGTCTATTTAAATTTCTAGCACTTATATTTTGAGATTTAGGTGATTAATAAGTTTAGATCTAGAAATTATTATCAAGATATAGTGAGGGGTGTAGTGTGGGAAATCCTGCAACTACATTAATTTTTTTTGCAAACAAGAGAAATAAAATACAAAAACAAACCGTGGCCGTGGGAGAAGTATTTTACCGCTTGGTTCATCACAACTTGTATCATTTCGAAATCATAAACTTCAAAAATTCTCACCTTTTGATTTTCTTCGCTTTTATAAATAAGTCTTCATACTTGGATATAAACTTACCTCATTGTAGTGTAAGTCTTCAACATATATGTAAAAATCTGCTCTTTGTATGTTGCTTTACTTGAATTTGATATTTTCTCTTTTTCTCGTTCCGTTGCTTGTAAACCTTAAACTTCTTCAACTTTCCTTGTAGATTTTGATGTCGCTCCTTGTTGATGATGATGATGTTGTTTCTATGGATCCGTTGTTGTGGAGAGAATGGTGCTAACTGCGAATCGAACTACAAGAAGGAGGCTTTCATCTATAGACGTCACCCTTATGATTGACAAAATTAGCACTCAAAAGATCAAAGAGTAGTGCTTCTATTGGTGGGAGGTTGGGTAGCTCACCATTCTACCCGGAATTAACGTACGGTGACACACACTCAAAAGAAATCTCTTTAGTAGATGGAAAAATTTCTGGTCGGTGCCTCACATGATATAAATACGGGTAGTCTCCACTAATGATTGATCAGCAACTCTAATAATGCATTTCTCCCTGCACCAAATTTGCATCACCGGCATGATTAAATCCATTATTTAACACTCTAACAAGTAAGAAATCCGAATGTAGTTCCCTAACATTTCCAAGTTCAATTATGTCGGTCAGAATTCTCTATGTAAACATACCTAGAAGTATGCTAGTGACTCTAAAATCTCTAAAAGTTGAAGGTTTTATGTAAAACTTTTTTTTTTTTTTTTTTAAAAAAATTTGTTTTTGTTTTTTTTTACTTTTTTTTTTAAAATACATGCTTAACCACTCCCCCATACTTAAACCTTACATTGTCCTCAATGTAATTGAATCGTCCTGGTAAAGTCAAGGTGGGAAATTTTAACATGATATGGAATAAGAAAAAGAAACAAAAATAAAAATCAAAAGGATAAGAAATACAAAACCTATGGGTTGCCTCCCATTAAGCGCTTGTTTTAAAGTCGACGGCCCGACTTAGCTCTTGCTGCACATTACTCCTCCAGTAGTGAATCTCCAAATAGAAGTTCATCCAAATTCACATAAGCGATGTTCTCATAGTATGGCTTCAATCTATGGCCGTTGACCTTGGAAACCGAATTGTCTCTAAGACTAGTAATTTCAACTGCACCATGAGGAAAAACATTAGTAACAACATATGGTCCAATCCAACGAGACCTTAACTTTCCGGGGAAATAGTTTAAGGCGAGAATGATATAAAAGGACTTTTTGTCCCACGATGAAGCTTTTACGAGAGATCATCTTGTCATGAAAAAGCTTGGTCTTTTCCTTGTAAATACGGGCATTCTCGTAAGCATCATTACGTATCTCCTCTAGTTCATTTAGTTGTAACTTCCTTTGTTTCCCCGCTTCATCATAATCCATGTTGAATTTCTTTATCGCCCAATAAGCCTTATGTTCAAGTTCAACCGGAAGATGACAAGCCTTGCCATAAACCAACCGATATGGAGACATACCAATCGGTGTCTTATACGCCGTTCTATACGCCCCAAAGTGCATCGTTGAGCTTAAAGCTCCAATCTTTCCTTGTGGTATTCACCGTTTTCTCAAGAATGGACTTGATTTCACGATTTAAAATTTCCGCTTGTCCACTAGTTTGTGGATGGTAAGGCGTACCAATTTTGTGTGTTATGTTGTACTTCTTGAGGAGAGCGTGGAAAGCCTTCTTGAAATGTGAGCCCCAGAGTAAACTTATCACCACTCTTGGTGTACCATTCCTATTGAATATGTTTTCTCTTACAAAATCACAAACAACTCGAGAGTCATTAGTTTTGGTGGCTCTAGCTTCCACCCATTTTGAAACATAATCTACGGCAAGAAGTATATAAAAGTTTCCATTCGAATTGACAAAAGGCCCATAAAATCGATACCCCACACATCAAAAATCTCAACGGCGAGAATTGGTGTGAGTGGCATTTGATTTGAGCACCTAGATTGCCCGTTCGTTGACATCTATCACACGATTTACAAAAAACATATGAATCTTCAAACAAGGTGGGCCAATAAAATCCACTCTCGAGAACTTTGAGAGCGAAGCGTTTAGAACCAAAGTGGCCACCACAAGCAAAAGTGTGGCAAAAGGAGAGAATGGATTGAAATTCGGAGTTAGGTACGCACCTTCGCATTATTTGATCAACGCCATATTTCCATAAGTATGGTTCATCCCACACATATTGCTTAGCTACCTTCTTAAGTTTCATCTTTTGGAAGTTAGACATTGTATTAGGCACCTTTCTCGTCACCAAGTAATTCACTATATCCTCATACCAAGGTGTTGATTCTTCCATGGAGAAAAGTTGTTCGTCCGGAAAGCGGTCATGTAATGGAAGTTCTTCTTGAGACATAACAAGTCTACTAAGATGATCCGCAACGGTATTCTCCACACCTATCTTGTCTCGAATTTCTTGTCGAACTCTTGTAACAATAGGATCCACCGGATTAATCTTGGCTTAGCTTCTTTCTTCTTTATTAAGTGTCTTAGTGCGGCATGATCGGAATACACAATAACCTTTGTACCCACCAAGTATGATCGAAATTTTTCCAATGCAAAAACTATAGCCAATAACTCCTTCTCCGTGGTAGAATAATTGATTTGTGCATCATTAAGGGTCCTAGATGCATAATAAATAACATGGGACAACTTGTCCACTCTTTGACCCAAAACGGCTCCAACCGCATAATCACTAGCATCACACATTAATTCAAATGGAAGATTCCAATCCAGGTGATTTGATAATCAGCGACTTGTCAACATTTCCTTCAATTTGTCAAAAGAATCCTTGCATTCCTTGTTGAAGTCAAAAGGTACCTCCTTTTGTAATAACTTACACATCGGCATGGAGATTTTGGAGAAATCCTTGATAAACCGCCTATAGAAACTTGCATGGCCAAGAAAAGAACGTATCTCCCTCACTAGAAGTGGGATATTGTAAGTTTCTTATTAAATCTATCTTTGACTTGTCCACTTCAAGCCCTCGAGAGGACACAATGTGACCAAGTACTATGCCGTGGTTTACCATAAAGTGACATTTCTCCCAATTAAGGACAAGGTTTGTGTCTATGCATCGTTTAAGAACTAGTTCAAGGTTATTTAAACAACCATCAAAAGAATTGCCATAAACACTAAAGTCATCCATAAATACCTCGATGATGCGCTCCACATAATCCGAGAATATACTTACCATGCATCTTTGAAAAGTAGCCGGTGCATTGCAAAGGCCAAACGGCATCCGTCTATATGCAAACGTTCCAAATGGACAAGTGAAAGTGGTCTTCTCTTGGTCTTCGGTGCAATAACAATTTGGTTGTATCCCGAATAACCATCCAAGAAGCAATAATAAGAATGCCCCGCTAACCGCTCCAACATTTGATCAATGAAAGGTAAAGGAAAGTGATCCTTTCGGGTCATGGAATTAAGCTTTCTATAGTCAATGCACACTCTCCAACCCGTTTGAACTCTCGTAGGAACAAGTTCATCGTCTTGATTTCGAACAACCGTGACTCCGGACTTCTTTTGTACCACTTGTACCGAGGACTAACCCACTTGCTATCGGAAATTGGGTAGATTATCCCCACACTTAGCAATTTGAGTATCTCTTTCTTCACAACCTCCATCATGGGAGGATTAAGCCGACGTTGAGCATCACGTACGGCTTCACGTTCTCTTCCATTAGAATCCTATGCATGCACATGGATGGACTAATGCCTTTGATGTCCGCAATTGTCTACCCAATAGCCGTTTTGTGCTCTCTCAAGACTCTAAGCAAACGGTCTTCTTGTACCGGTGTGAGGTTCCTTGCAATAATCACTTAGGAAGCTCATCTCCATCTCCCAAGAAAGCATACTTCAAATGGTCAGGAAGTGGCTTCAACTCTAACTTAGGCGCCTTCACAATAGATGGTACAAGTATTTCATCATTCACGGGTAAAGAAATATAAGAAACATTACCCTTTTTAGCTTCTTGCAATGTCGCCAAGGCACCACACATCTCCACCAATTCCTTGGAGATTTCAACATCCAAGTTAGACAAGCCGTGGATGTCCAATTCAATGTTCTTTTGCAACACCACATCAAGTTCATCCTCTTGATTCAATTCCACCATTTGTTGCGCTAATGAATCAACCACATCAATAGAGTAAACGGAATGCACATCACTTGGGTAGCGCATGGCTTCAAATATGTTAAAGTGTATTATCTCCTTGTCGAATTCCATAGTGAGTGTACCCTTATCAACATCAATCTTCGTCTTTGCGGTCTTCATAAATGGCCTCCCAAGAAGTAAAGAAGTAGATGACCGATTCTCATTATTGTCCATATCCACCACGAAGAAATCAACCGGAAAAATAAGCTCATTTACTTGCACTAGCACGTCTTCTACAAGTCCCTTTGGATATATGTTAGACTTGTTTGCTAATTGGATAATAACTCTTGTCTCTTTCAAAGGTCCAAGATTCAAGGAGTCATATATTTGGCCGACATCACACTAATGGAAGCTTCCAAGTCAAGTAAAGCATGTTCAAACCTTTTCTTACCAATAGTAATTGGCACCGTGAAACCACCGGGATCCGTGCACTTTGTAGGCATCTTCTTTAATAGCATAGCCGACACACTCTCGCCAACTTTTAGTAATTTCATTATCAAGAAACCTATCCTTCTTTGTGCATAATTCCTTCATGAACTTTGCATACCTTGGCATTGTCTTGATGGCCTCAATGAATGGGATGTTGATTTCAATCTTCTTGAAAATATCCATGAGTGCCTTGTCTTGAGCTTCTTTCTTGGATTTAGCAAAACGACTAGGAAAAGGAGGTGGAGTAGTGAAAGTAGGAACCGGTTCCTTGGATTGGTCGGTTGATGTTGAATTCTCCTTTGGTGCGGCTTCCTCCTTGTCTTTGACTACCTCTTCACTAACTTCTTCATGATGACTTGGACCCTCCACTTGTCTTCCACTTCGTAAGGTAACCGCATTAACATTCTCTCTTGGATTCACAAATGGTTGTGAAGGAAGTTTTGTGGATGCTTGAGATTTCAATAAGTTCACATCGGTCGCCAATTGCCCCATTTGAGTTTGTAAATCCTTGATTGCCGAATCGGTCTTTTGTTGGCTTTGTTGTAACATAGAAGTAAGACCCTGCATGCCTTGCATTAACGCATTGAGCTTGTCATCATTCGAAGAATCACGCTCCTTGACTTGTTGTGGTTGGAATTGTTGTTGAGGTTGGAAGCGTGATTGTTGGAAACCACCTTGTTGCGCATATGGATTAGGAGCCGCCGCTTGCTTGTTTGCATAACTAAAGTTAGGATGATCCTTCCAACCGGGATTGTAAGTATTCGAGTATCGATCGTACCTCGGCCTTTGATTTGGATATAAAGCATTTACTTGTTCGGTCTCTTCATCCGGAATAATAACCGCGGCCATCCTTTAAATTATTTTCTCCATGTTACCCATCCTTTGATCAAGGTGTGATGATTCACTAACTTCATGCACTCGCCTAACCATAGGTTCATCTCTTGTGTAGAATTGTTGCGAGTTTGCAGCCATACTTTCAATCAACTCTCTAGCTTGGGTCAAAGTCTTGTTCATTAGTGCACCACCACCCGCGGCGTTAAGAAGAGACCTATCACTTGGGTGGAGAGCTTCGTAGAAGTATTGGAGTATCATAACATCGCTGAATTGATGGTGTGGGCAGCTTGCCACCAATCTCTTGTATCGCTCCCAACATTCATACAACGACTCTCCCACATGTTGCTTCAACCCACAAATCTCCTTGGGAATTTGAGTAGCTTTTGATGCGGGAAAATATCTCTCGAGGAAAAGTTTCTTCATCCCATTCCATGTTGTGATACTTAGGAAGGCAAATAATATAACCATTCCTTAGCATTGCCCGCCAAAGAAAACGGAAAGCTTTCAACATTGCTCCATCCGCATTAGTCTCCTGGGTGGAAGCATAGCCATAACTATGGTATAGAAGTCCATAAGATGTTTGTTTGGGTCTTCATTCACCATGCCATGAAACTTTGGTAACTCTCTAATCAACCCCGGCTTGATCTCGAAGGTTGAGTTAGTTTGGATACACCATTGTTGTGTATCGAGCTTGTGAAGCTAGGTCCTTGAGTGTACGTTCGGCCATTGTTTCTTCCTCTTTGTCCGAATCTGTGAATTCACTTGATGAAGAAGGAGGAAGTGGAGTTTTAACCGCTCGAATGAAATCCTTTAGTTGAGTCTTGGGATCGAAGACGTATTGGACTCGGTCCGCCTTTTTAAGCATTCACCAAAGGTATAACACCTGAAACAAGATTATAAAAAACTAAGTTAGATACGGTATAGAATCTAACAAAGCAAGAATATAGCAAAGAAAAATAAAACAACTAAAATCGTCTGCTGCTCCCCGGCAGCGGCGCCAAAATTTGATGCGTGTCGTAACCACAGCAAATTAACTAATATTTTTCCACCTAATTAACAAGTAATATAGTGTAGTCAAGTTCGTTCCCACGAGGAGCAAGAGATTCTAGTTGTAAAAATTGTCACAAAAGGGGGATGTATAAATCAAAAGAAAATAAACAAAACAATTAAAAGATAAAGTTGAAATCAATAAGAGAGACAAGATCAAGGAATCCTTCTTCGTTGCAAAACAATGATTCAAGTTATGTTTTCCATCCACATGTTATTAGTCATGATTATCACCAACCGTAGGTAAAGCGGCTAGATCGGTGCTAAACCCTAAATCCCTTATATCATAGGATACGGAAGTTCTCGACTACCGGATTCTATTTACCAAACCACCTAGTAGTAGATCACTCAAGATGTAATTTAAATAAACGCATTAAGATTTATGAACTTATTAGGTTGATATTAGTAGTTAGACTCTTAGATCAAGGTCTACTTGCTAACGTTATTTTCACACACAATTGCTCCACGGAATCCCTCGCAAGGTCTCGTGTTTGCTACTTATGTAAAGAGTCAAGAAACGATTACTTATCCCTAACTTTCACTAGCTTTAGATTAAATTAACAAATCAATTTAGTGTGCACTCTAAACAACCTATCAATCAACCATGAATGTATAAACATTCCTATTAGTAAAAACAAACGATAATCATGTGAAAAACTTCAAGATAGAATTGAAATAAAACTCAAATCATATATTAAGAACTAGGAATTCATCCTCAATCAATAAGAAAATTAGCTACTCATGTTTTTGAAATTCACACAAATAATAATTAAAAGGAGAATTTTTAAAGTTCACACAAATAATTAAAAAGAAGAATTTTGAAAAGCAAGCAAAAACACAAGTGTTGTGTGTGTAGAGAGGTGTGTCAAAAGATGTCTCAAAGTGTGTAGAGAACTTCTCTACTTATAGGCTTCAATGTTCTCCAAATCTTCCAAGGAATAGAATCCTCATTCCATAATAATTCAATTTCCAAATTCAAGTCTTTCTCATCTTCCATCTTCTCTTTCCAAATTTGAGCCAAATTCTCCATCCAATTCCAAGTCCAAGTCTTCACACCCATGAGAAGAATCAAACAAAAATCTGTAATTTTGGTGTGGGAAAAGTTTGGTATTATGGCCGGAATTTGGCGGAATCCAGATCGGAATCTTCTTCTCCGTCAAAGGAATATTCCGTTCGATATCCAAGTTATAAGTAACGGTAAATAAGGTCAACCGATTAGTCGAGAAGGTCAAGTCGAGAAAGGAGTCATTGGAGTGCAGATCGTCTAAATGGTCTTCTTGGATCTGGATCATCGAGTGCAGTGTAACGAGTCACTAAGTTGACTCATCTGAATAAAATCCCAGCCGTGTTCTAGTTATTTTCTGGTCTTTCCCAGGCCAATTTCAGGCCTTTCTTTCCTGTAATTTCTAGCATACATATCTAAGGCAATTCAATCAACACAATTGCTGCTTCAGACTTCTTATTCCAATACCTTGTTTAGTTGCATCTTCAATGAATCCAACCACAACCCTGTAAACCATTTAGCTCATACCAATCAATATTGTCAGTACCAACATCCCTTTAAGCATCATCATACTTGCCCAAATCCATTGTAACCTTTTAACACAACACCACTGAGTTTTTTTTTGAATCATCAATTCCATTCTATCACTGCCTGTAGATATAACACAACCAAGTTTGCCAAATTTCTTCAGACTCTTTCATGACTCAACCATTTCCACCTCGTCCCGCTATGACTCTTCCCAAAGATCACTCTCATCTCCGTTTCCTCGAGATTCAATCCACCATAATCTTCGTTACTGTAATTCCAGTACCGCAACTCGACTATGCCATGTAATTTGGTTTGAGCTAGCGCCGCAACCACCATTGCCATCATACCGTAACTCCTCCTCGACAGTTACCACAAACCCATTCTCAAAGTGCAACTCGAAACCCATTCCTCTCTGCATCTCTCGATCTCTTTCTCAGATTCAATCCACGCAACAGAACCATTGTTAATCATCCATGGAAACAATGTCCATACCCTTTAAACCATTCCAATAACCGATTCCAACTCTATCTTCACTCTTTTAGTTCAAACATTACTACCTTCTATTTCTTTGGTCGAACTCAAGAACTATCAGAACACCGCCTTATCTTGACCTCCATCTGCTGCTAGATTCAATCCATTTCATCTTCACAGAATCACGAATTCAAAAACCCATTCTTCTTTTGCTGAAATCAACACAAAATCGGATCAAGTTTACCCATTTTCTATTCAGGAACCCTAGTTCCTAATTTCAATCTCTTCTTCTATGCATATCAATGAACATCACCATCCCTCCATCTCAGCTATTTCCAGTGAACCCATATTAATCTTCAACCCAATTGAATCACAGACCCATCTCCCTGAGCTTCAATTCCTTGATTTCTTCTTCTGCGACCATTCTTGTTAATATCATCTCTACTTCTCGATTTCTCGAACCCGTGTTCTTCAATCGACTAACAGAACCCATCACAAACAACAACATGACTTCATCTCGATTAACTCCGAGTTCGATCTCTCACTTCTTAGTTGAAGATTCAGGCTTAAAAACCACAGCTCTTCTCGATCTGGTTCGTCCACAAAACCCATCAATTTCTTCCTCTCTGTGCTGTTCAACAGCGACAATACTCTCCATCGATCTTCTCTGGTTCTCAATTTCACAGCAATAGCAGCCTCTGCGCTGTTCTTTCTCAATTTCAGGTGGAGTAGAATGAGATATGATTGAGAAAGAAAACCCTCTTCTCGATTTAGGGTTGGATAGATTTAGGGCAGGATATTGGTACTCGGGCACTTCTGATAAGGGGTAACCAAGTTACATCCCCTTAACCTTTCCTGGACTGCTACTAGTACTTCTCCCAAAAGATTTGCCCCTTAACCTTAGCTGGGCTCCAGATAGTGTTCGCCCATGAAATGACAATTTTGCCCTTTTGCTCAAATTGGGTGATTTCTTCTTCTTTTCCTCCGTGCGACTCCAAAGTAGCTATAAAACTCAAAACAAGCGTAAAATACATAATTTACAAGAAAAATAGCAAAGAAAGCATAAACAATAGATAATAAATAGGATGTATTCTACACCCTATCAAGAAGTGGTACACAACTTGTGCAACCCGAAGTTACTGATTCGGGCAAGGTGGAAACACCAAAGGAACCTGTTTTGGAGGAGAAGAATGAGGATTCTCCCCAAACTTCGAGGTACCTATTCCTAACTCTAAAACTCCGGTTCTACTTATATTCCTCCTTTACCTTTTCCTCGCATATTTGCAAGTTCTAAGAAGGAGGAACTAGAAAAGGAGATTTTAGACGTTCTTAAAAAGATCCACGTGAACATACCACTCATTGATGCTATTAACCAAGTTCCAAAGTATGCAAAGGTGTTGAAGGACTTGTGTACCAATAAGCAAAGGCTCAAAGGTAATGAAGTGCTTAGTGTGGGGGAGAATGCTTCGGCAATGTTACAACACAAACTCCCACTTAAGTGCAAGGATCCCGATAGTTTTGATATTCCCGTCACAATTGGTAACACAATATTTAACAAAGCTATGTTGGATTTAGGTGCATCCGTTAATGTTATGCCTCGCGTCAATATATAATTCAATTGATCTTGGTCCTCTTAAAAGGCTGAAATTGTATTGCAATTAGGCGATCGCTCTAATGTCTACCCAATGGGTATTGTTGAGGATTCTCTTGTGCGAGTTAATCAACTTGTATTTCAGTTGACTTTTTGTGCGTTAGAGATGGATGAAGGTTCACCGGACTCGTCTCTTCCATTGCTACTTGGCGTCCCTTCATGAAAAGGCGAAAACCATAATTGATGTGGATAAGGAACGTTAACCATGGAGTTTGATGGAGAAACAACACGTTTCAACATTTTCGAGATGATGAGATATCCTAGTGATGTCCACTCTTGTTTCTCCATTGATGTTATGGATACATTGGCACAACAAATGTTTGAATTAAATGGTGATGATGCTTTGGAAACCGTGTTAACTACATCCATGGATAATGGTGTAGAGTGTGGTGATGAAGTCAAGGAAGCCCTTGGTGATCTTAATTCACTACAAGGATGCCGAGGAAACTCATAATATCTCTTTTATTTCTTTACCATGCAGTGATGAAAAGCTTGTACCTTGATTGTTAAATCTCCAAAGTTAGAATTGAAAACTATTCCCGATCACCTAAAGTACTTGTACTTGGGTGATAATGAAGAGTTACAGGTGATTGTTTCTAATTAGCTTAGTGATTTGAGGAGCAAAACTTCTAAGGGTGCTAAGGAAGTACAAGACGGCCAGATGGACAATCGCCGATATCAAGGGTATAAGCCCTGCCCGTTTGTATGCACAAAATTCGTTTGGAGGACGATGCAAAGCCTACAAAGGGAAGCACAACGTCGTTTGAATCCTCCCATGATGGAAGTTGTGAAAAAGGAGATACTCAAGATTTTGGAAGTGGGTGTTATTTACCCCATATCCGATAGAAAGTGGGTAAGCCCGGTACAAGTAGTACCAAAGAAATCAGGTGTGATAGTGGTGGAGAATGATAAGAACGAACTTGTCCCAACTCGTGTGCAAACCGGTTGGAGGGTTTGTATTGATTACAGGAAATTGAATGCCACTACTAGAAAAGATCATTTTCCATTACCTTTTATTGATCAAATGCTTGAACGTTTAGCTAGACACTCTTACTATTGCTTCCTTGATGGCTATTCAGGGTTATAATCGGTTATGATAAGCAGGAGGACCAAGAGAAAACTACTTTCACTTGTCCTTTCAGTACTTTTGCTTATAGAAGGATGCCTTTTGGCTTATGCAATGCTCCAGCTACCTTTCAAAGGTGTATGGTAAGTATCTTTTCGGAATATGTTGAAAACATAATCGAAGTGTTCATGGATGACTTTAGGGTCTTTGGTGATTCATTTGACCTTTGCTTGAACAATTTGTCTCTAATCCTTGAACGATGTGTTGAAACAAATCTTGTACTAAATTGGGAGAAGTGCCATTTCATGGTAACTCATGGCATAGTTTTAGGCCATATAATATCTTCTAAAGGCTTGGAAGTTGATAAATCTAAAATAGACCTTATTCGTGCTTTAACCCCTCCCACTACGATGAGGGAGATACGCTCTTTTCTTGGTCATGCAGGTTTCTATCGTAGATTCATCAAGGATTTTTCCAAGATAGCATCACCACTTTGTAACTTATTGCAAAAAGATGTGGTTTTTAACTTTGATAAAAAGTGTATGGTGGCATTCAATCGTTTGAAAGAACTTTTGATTTCAGCCCCTATCATTAAACCACCGGATTGGAGCAAGCCTTTTGAGCTCATGTGTGATGCAAGTGACTATGCGGTTGGTGCGGTGCTTGGGCAACATGTTTTCTCATGGTGCAGTGGAAATTCATAGCATATCTACAGGGAAAGAACTTAAAGTTAATGGGCACCGGTTGAAACCATATTATGAGAATTTCACTTCCGAAGTGGTGGAAGGAGTTAACTTTGTGGATGTACTCCTCCGGAGGAGTCATAGAAAGCAAGGAGATAGTCGGGCCGACGACTTTAAACCAAGCGCTAAATGGGAGGCAACCCATCGGATGAGTATTTCTTGTCTTGTATTTATTTCTTGTCTTGTTTTTAGCTTTTTATTTTTTCTGATTTTTTGTTAGAATTTCCCACCTTGACTTACTTTGGACGATTCAATTTACATTGAGGACAATGTAATGTTTAAGTATGGGGGAGTGGTTAAGCATTTGCGTTGTAAATTTTTGAAATTTTCAACTTTTGTGTAAACTAGTGAATAAGAAAACTCCAACTTGTGGTTAGTTTAGAGTCACATAGTATACATGTCGCTAAGATTACATCGAGATTCTCATAAGAGTGACCGAACTTAGAGATAACAGAGAACATGATCGGGTTTCTTAATTGTATGAGAGTTAAAGTTGGATTTAACCATGCGTTGGCAAATAAGGTGCAGAGACTGAATTCGGTATTAGAGTAGTGATCCCCATATAGTGGAGACTACCCATGTTACATAATGTGAGGCACCAACCTTCAATTCTTTGTATTACTGTCTAAATTTGTGCTTTTAGAGTGTGTGTCACCGTACGTAAATTCAGGCGAGAATGGTGAGCTGCCCAACCTCCCACCATAGAAGCACTATTTTGATCTCTTGAGTGCTATTTTTATCAACCATGATGGTGACATCAAATTGCTAACTTACATACCACTTTTAATCTTGTTCGCAGTTAGCACCATCCACCTTATCTCTCTCTACACCAATAGGTCCATAGAAACACCATCATCATCAACAAGAGGAGCACCACAAATTTAAAGGAAAGTTGAACACATTCAAGGTTTACAAGCAACGGTACATAATTGAGCAGATTTCAGATTCAAGCATAGCAACGAGAAAAGGAGCATAATTTTTACAAGTTGAAGACTATTGTACAAGAGTGAAAATTATCAAGGATGAGAGTTCGAGAAGTTTATGATATCAAGACATATAAGTTGTGAAGAATCAAGCGGTAAAGTACTTACACCATGGCCTTGTACTTACATTTTTATTTTATTTGTATTTTACTTTCTCTTGTCTCAATAATCAAAAAAAAAAAAAAGAAAAAAAAAAGAGAAAATTTCTTTAGGTTCATTACTAGTTTTATTGTTTAATTTCGTTTTTATTTTGTATTTGTTTTATTTTTCTTACATTAAAAAAAAAAAAAAAAAAAAAAAAAAAATTATATTATATTTTGGGTTTGTATAGTTCGTTTTTAGTTTTGTATTCTTTCAATAAAGCCAATGGAAGAAGGAATATCTACAAAGAAGTTTCAAGCAATAAGGAATTAGAGGAAAAAAAATTACATTGTCAAGATTCTACGAAGTTCAAGAGTTGAAGACCGAAGACGAAGATGAAGACACCGATTGAAGAACGAAGACGTTTCTATGGATGCTGTGAGAGTGGTGCTAGCTGACGTCGAACGGATAACGAGGTAAGTAAGCATATTCCCACCTTCGTTAATTGGTTGATTTCCTTTCGTAGAGATCATCATAATTATGGGTTTTCAAAATGAATAAAAGATGTGGGGTTTCAAAACAATTCGGAGGGTTAAGACTTCCTACCATTCAACGTGTCACGGGATTCTCTCTTCATTCCTACCTGGACACATGTGTGACCCATAAAAAGCTGTTTATTATTGAGAGCAATTTCATAAAACCCTTTCTTGTGAGGCAGAGTCGAGACTTTTTGATCACTCCGAACCCGAATTTCTTTCGAGAAGGGATGGTTATTTCTCTCTCAACTTTTAAGGATGAGATTGTGTTCATTTATGTGTCTAACTTCTTATGACTAGTATGCAGAATCTCTATGTCTCCTTAGCGCGTTGGATACTATCATTTCGGAGAACTAGTAAGTTGGAAGTATAGGTTTTGTGGGTATATCTCTAGTAAACCCTCACGAGACTATAACTCGTCCACTAGGGACACCTAGGGGTTTAAAGGCTTGTTATTTATGCTAAAAGTGGTCGTAGCTTCGACGAAACGGAGTTGTATGTATTCTTTAGAATAAGTTTTGTTTTGTTTGATTTGCTCGAGGACTAGCAAAGTCTAAGTGTGGGGGAATCTGATAGGTGTTGTAACATACCTAATTTTATATCTAGTATTTATGCTTTCTTTGCTATTTTCCTTGGGAATTGCATCTCTTATGTCTACTTTTGAGTATTTAGGTACTTTGGAGTCATTATGAGCAAAAGAAGGATCAACCATCTATCTGGAGCATAAAGGGCACAAAGATCGATTCACAAGTGGGTGAGAATTGGAGTCGGCTAAGAATATGCGCATCAAGGAAGTGAATAGGCGATCGGTTAAGTAGAACCGACAAGCCAAATAATCATTAGTGGCCCATATCCAAAAGTGGGTGCCTTAAGCAATTCTCATCACTAGAGAGCCCTAACATTGTGAGAAATGATTCTCTTTTGTTTTCGAGCTTCACCGAGATTATGAAATTGAGAAGAAACGGATTATTCTTTGCTTGTTGGTTCCAAGAGACCATATCGAGACATGAGAAGGCAGCGATGATGATTGATTGAACTCTGGTAAAGAAATCGAGAGAAGAATTTGAGATGAATTTCTATATCTCGAAGATGGAGTTCGAATGAAAAAGGGGATATGTGGGTTTCATTTAAAATCAAAAGTAGATGGAAGAATTGTTCACCGTGGCTGAGATGGAGAGTAAAGCAGAAGGAAGGTGATTTCAAGTTTGGTTGAGTTGTATCCATGAAATTGGAGTTTTCTTGTTGAGAATCATTAGAGTTAGGGTTTCTTTGAGTGAGATTTGAAATGGAAATACTGCGATTGAGAGGAATTATAGATGGGTTTGTTTCTTGAATTGATTGAAGTTAGAAATGGAAATCAGGGTCTCATGTGAAGCTGGTGATTTCAAGGGTTTTGAGTCTGCAGCTGTTGAATTTTTTAATGGAAGAGAAGGTGGTATAAGACTGAGGGTTATGACGAATTTGTGAAGCGGTAATGGCAAAGCTGGTGGTGGCAGGAAGATGATAGAGATGAAAGTACAGATTCAGTTATGGATTACAAATGAGATGAAATTGGTTGTCTGTGTTGGTGTTGGATTCGGACCAAGGAAGGTTGAGATGAAGTTGAAGGTGGGTTGAATGGTTGAATCAACAAGAGATGGTGTAGTTGTGGTGAGAGTTTCATGAAAGAAGAAGATAATGGTGTTGTTGGTTGAATTAGCAGAGGCTGTGTTGTTTATTACAACAAGGGATTGTGATTGCAGGACTGGAAATGGTATTTGGCTTGACAGTGGAAAGCTCTCTTGAACAGAGAATGTAGGAGATGTTGCAATGGAAGAAGAGAAGATGGTGTTGACAGAGATGAACTGAGACAAGCAAGGTTTTCTGGCAGTAGAAATTCGACAGTGATAAGCAATTGCAGATGGTGATGCAGCTGTTGCTATGTTAGATGTATCCCTAGGACTGTTTTGAGGTGTTGATTACAGGGATGTTGGTTTGTTGGTGGTATTGCAGGTGACCCTGAGCTGAAATGGAAGGCTACGGCAATGGCTAGGAGATTGCGAGTCTCGGTGCAAGTGGTTGATTTTCCAGTGGAGGTGAAGGTAGAATGTTATGGTTGCAACTACTTGTGGTATGAAAGTGCAGGTGTTCAGGTCTTGTTGCTATTGATTGAAGCCAAGAATGTATGAGATTGCAATTAAGAGAACAATAAATGGGTTTTCTTGGTTGTGGCCTAAGTAGGAGTGAGTTGAGTGGATCAATGGAGAGGTGGTGGTCTGTGGAAGTCGAGTAGAAGATGAAGGAAGGGTTAATTTTTGTGAAGATGCTTATAGATGAA
>JAJJWW010007413.1:0-74975 GCA_023531295.1 Papaver armeniacum
GATCAATAAAATTAAAAATAAACGAAAACTGTACAGGGACTAGATTAGACTAGCGCTAGCCGTTTGGCCACCACTAGCCTAACCTACTTGAAGCGAAAGTAAACCTCTCCAGGCCACTCGACAGAAAGGAGAAAGCCTGGCCTACCCTCAAAAAACTCAAAAATATCTTCAGCCAACAAACATGCTTGTTTGGCCAAAGCATCAGCTGAAAAATTAACTTCCCTATAGTTATGAACATAACGAATATTGTCATAGAAACTCTTCGCAATCCTCCACTTCGGAACTAGCTGCCAGGGCAACTCACCCTTTTGAAAAGCTTGAATACAACTCATCGAATCCGAACGAATGCATAGATTTTTGATGTTCCACCTTTTTGCAAGCATCGCTCCATAGATAACCGCACACACTTCCGCAACATAGTTGGTCTGGTATCCAAGCCCAACCGAAAGAACGCCGAGAATAGCTGAATTGGCGTCTCTAAAAGTGATGCCAGCTCCAGCTTGGCCTGGATTGCCTTGAGAAGCACCATCACAACAAATCATTATTTCACCAAGATTTGGAGGAAACCAACTAACCTCTTTTGGTGTTGAAAACTTGCACGATCTGTGTTGCACCCTGAAGTAATTCAAGATGCGCAAATCATCTTGCGTGTTGTACATATGGCCCTTCATTCTAATAGAGTTATCACGAATCACCTGATAAACTCTGCCTTTGAAACCTAGCCAGTGCATCTTAAAATCCTCAAAATACACCTTGTTGCGCATCTTCCACAATTCCGTGACAATTGCCAGATTAGCAACAAGCCACAAATCTTTTATCATCCTGCTACGACCTTTGGCAACCTTGTAAGAGTCCACCAAATCTTCATTGGGCTGTAGATTAAAGATTGAAGCCGCCCAAGCCCAAATTCTTTTTGCAACTCTGCAATGCCAAGTAATGTGGCTCATAGTTTCATTATTCTTCTTGCACAGGCGGCAAATTGTAGGCATACTCCTACCCGTCTTTTTGATAATATTATCTTCAGTTGCGCAACATTGTTTCGCCCAGATTTTCCAATATTGAACACTCAAAGTAGGATGAACAACCTGCCTAGAGAACAGCGTTGCAGTAGGCGAGATTGCAGCTGGCACCTTTATAGCAGCCTTTGCAGACTTGGTGAGAAAACTCCCTTCTTTGTCCGGATCCCAAATTTTGTAATCATCCCCACCCGGCCCAATAAGTGGTAAATTCTCAACATCAATATCTGCGAATCATCAAATCCCTCAAACGAGGGGGAATGGCCCAAGCCCCATCAATAATAATATCACTCACCTTTGCTTTGAAATCATTTGGCCCTTTAGAAAAGAGACCAAGCCGCTTCGCAATTGAGAAATCACCACACCAATTATCAAAAAATAAAGAAGTGTTAGCACCATTTCCTATAATTGTGCGCGTGTGCTTTTGCACAAAATTGTGAACCAATCTGATCCCTGGAAAAACCGAGGAACCCAATTTATAATTAATCAAGTTGCCATTTAACTTGAAGTACTTAGCCCTCAAGAATCTGGCCCATATTTTGTCTGAGTCTCGAATAGAAACCCACAACTTCATTAGCATAGCCCTATTAACATCCAACAGCTTTTTAAGGCCAAGGCCACCTTCACGCCTCGAGCAACACAGTTCCTCATAAAGGACCGTAAAGTATTTACGTTTTTCCGCATCTCCAGACCAAAGGAAATTCCTAATGGCCCTTTCAACTTGCTTAATTACCGTGCATGGCCATTTGTAGACAGCCATGGAATGAAGCACATAACTAGAAATTACTGATCTAATCAAAACAAGTCGGCTTTGGAATGAAAGAAGCTTACCTTTCCAACCCGGCCCAACTTGTCCATAATTTTCTCCACCACTTGACGGACATGGATGTGCCGAACAATACCAGGCTTCAATTGAATTCCCAAGTACTTATCCGGAAAAAACGCTCTCTCCATTCCCAAGTAATTTGCTATTGCAATAGCACGCGAGCCAGTGCCACCTCCATAATAAAACTTACTTTTGGCATAACTAACATATTGACCAGACGCACATTGATACATTCCCAGCATGTTCTTCAAATTTTGCAAACTATGAAGATTACCTCTGCAGAAAATAAGAATATCATCCGCAAATAATAGATGCGTAGGGGCCACACCTTTCTTGCTAACCATGGGATGCATACTTCGCCTTGCAAATAATTTTGTGATTGCGACTCAAAACATCTTCAATAAGAACAAAAATCAAAGGTGATAGAGGATCACCTTGGCGCAAACCTCTAGAGATGCTAAAGAAACCTTCAGGGCTGCCATTTATCATCACAGAAATCCGAGCCGAATTCAGAATACTAAGGATCCAAGAACACCAATTTTCGGAAAAACCATATTGCCTAAAAACTTCAGTGATGAATTCCCAACTCACCGTGTCAAAAGCTTGTTCAATATCCAGCTTGAGACCAACATTACCGTGCTTCCGTTCCGTGCTAATCTCATTGATCAACTCAGACGCCAAAGCTATATTTTCATGGATATTTCTTCCCCTCATAAAAGCCACTTGTTCTTCAGAAATCAACTTATTAAGCACCGTACCAACCCTGGTAGCCAAAATTTTGGTAATGATTTTGAAGAAGAAATTACTCAAACCAATTGGCCGATAATCCTTGATAGCATCAGACTTGTTATTCTTTGGAATGAGAACTATAAAACTTGAATTAATGCCATTGGGAATTTTACGCATTGCCCAACAGTTTGCAATGGCATTAAAAAGATCTTTGCAAATAAGATTCCAGCATTGACGATAGAAAGAACCTGTAAAACGGAAATCGGACCGGCGCGAGTCGCTCCCAAATCAAAAACCGCCTCCTTAACCTCCTCCAAAGATGGAATAGCATCCATGAACGCGCTCTCGGAAAGCACTAATGCTCTCATGATCAAAATCAAACGACCTTGGGTCAATATTAACATCGCCACCATTGAATTTTGCCTGATAATGATTTACAATGTAGTCCTTTATCTCATCCTGCAAAAACAAAGTAGCGTTAGTAGTTTTAAGCTCCGAGATTGTATTTTGACTCCTCCTCATACGAATGCTATTATGAAAAAATCGGGTATTTTGGTCACCATCTTCCAACCAAGTTACACGCGACTTCATCTTTAGCATGACTGCCAATTCCGTTCTCACATCATCAACAGCCTTCTTAGCATCCGCCACCTTCACAAATTGCAATTCATTACCATGATCATAGTCCAAAATATCATTCTCGGCTTCCAGCTTTAGCTCAGCTTGCTTCAACCGAAACTGAACTTCACCAAAAACGGTTCTATTCCAAATCTTCAACGCCTCTTTCAACCTCTTTAATTTAGCCATGAACACAAAAGGGGGCGCACCATTAAGAGGCATATTCCAACTATCCTCAACAAACTTCATGAAACTTGGGTGAGACAACCACATCTTCTGAATTCTAAAAGGCGCCCTAGCCGGTCTAGGATTCTCAAAAGCAAACCCAAAAAGAGGAGAGTGGTCTGAGCAAATCCTAGGCAAGGCCTTGCACCTCCAATTTTCATACTTGTAGAGCCAAGCATCATTAACAACCGCTCTGTCATGTTTCGAGACAATTCTATCGTTACCACTACGACAATTAGTCCAAGTATATTTTTTTCCCAATAGCGTCAGCTTCAACCAGCCCATTGTCGAAATCCAACTTCTAAACTCATTCACATAAATTTCCTTGATTGGCCTGCCACCCTTCTTCTCATCTAGACGTAAGATGCAATTAAAATCCCCTAACACCAACCACGGAATAGATATAAAACCTAGACCCAACTGACGCCAAAGTCTTCTTCTTGCAACCGGATCAAAAGAAGCATGCACCGCCGTGATAAAATCGCCAGCAAAACTCAAAGTAATTGCCTGTTTTGAAGATGACAAAACATCCGGCCTTGCCAAGGAATTCCTCCACAAAACCCAAAGATTACCCTTTTCTCCATCAGCTTCATTTGTGATAACCTCCTCACTAAAATTCACTAAATTCAAACTCCTAACAAAACGAGTAGTGCAAAAAACATGCGGTTCTGCAATACAGATTATGTCAGGATTGTGCAAGTGATAAAGCTCAGTCAACTTGGCCCTTGCACCATCCTTAGCCAAGCCTTGAGCATTCCAATAAAAGACACGCATTAAGGAACTGATAGCTTAGTAGGGCTTGCCGAACCCTTTTCATCATCTTTACGTGTCCTACTTCTACCTCTTCTACCAATTTGACCTTCATCCCCATTTGGTTTAGCAACCTGTTGAGTAGTCTTCTTCTTTGGTGCAATTTTCACACCCTTATCACCCTTCTTGGCTAAAGCATCTAGCTTCTTTTTTGACTTTTTCTTTTTCAAGCGGTCTTCATCATCTTTAGCCGCATCCCAATCTAATTTGTGACCTCAATCTCCACCATTCCGGTAGATATTCTGTTGCCAAAGGTTCATCTTGAGAATCAATAAAAACCTCTTCCTCGAGAATCATCGGTTCCAGTCTCAAACATATTCGAAGTCTCAAGAGGCTCAGGAATGTTGGCACAGGCATTTCTTCTAGTTTGTTCTAGTAGGGGAACTAAAACCATCCTCACCAAGTGGCTCCAGAACATAGTTTGTTTCAAGGGCACCTGAAGCCACAGTTTCAATACGACCAACTCCTCCATCTTGCATTTGATCCTCAGCATGCTTCCCCTCGGAATTCTGTAGCTCTACATGATGTGCCTCGGATTGTTGGTTTGCAGACTGTTGCAATTCAGCCTCAGCTTGATTTTTCCGTTCCAAAATTTGTCTCCGCATATCTTGAAGTTTGGCCAAAGCCACATCCTGCTCATGCTTAGCCAGATCCGCAGCTTTAGCCATTTCGTTGGCTATTCTTTTTGTTCATCATAATGAGCATAAAGCTCTTGTTCTTTCTGTCTAAGTCAATTGTTTTGGAGCGAAGTGCCACTCTGCGATGAATCGGTTGCCAAAATATTATTCGGATCATGAGTAGATTGCGCTTCTGAGCTACCCGGATGCACAACATCATTCCGGGCTACATTATCATCAGCCACACTGGTTGTCGGGCTTGGAATAATTGTGTGGACGCCAGCAAAAGTAACGCCACCAATCACTAAACCTTGCGGCTTCTCCTTAGCAGCCTCATCAGCTCCTTTGCCATCATCTCCCTTGTTCAGGCGAATTAGAGTTGTCATCCCCTTTGCCATCTCCTTTGCCTTTTGGTTTAGTTGCATCATTCCCTTTGCCATTCATATTTTTTGCATCATCTCCTTTACCCGATGGATTTCCCTTATCGTACCTCCTAAGATTCCAATATTTTAGATCATCCATCGCAGCTTGGAGTTCCTTCCACTTGGTTTCATCTTCCTCAACATCTTGCTTTCTTTTAAGATCATTGTATTTTTTAGTTCTACAGTTTTCTTCAACATGGCCAATTGATTTACAATAATCACAAAAATCTGGCATGTTTAAAATTTCATAATCAAGGTAAAAACCTTCAGATTGATCCTCATCATCAATAACAATATCATTGAGAGGCTTCGAAAAATCAATATCAATAAGAACCGCTGCGAAATAGCCATATTCATGCTTTAGGGTTCTCGGATCAACAGCAACAGGCTTGCCAAGACCACGTGCAATCCTAAAAAGAATTTCTTCTTCCCAATATTCGAGACGGAGCTTCTTAAAAGCGCTTTTGTTTGCTCGCTTGATCGTTTCCACCTCCGGATTAAACATAGGCGTCCATGGCAACACCTTTAAGTGTTGTTCTTTGATTTTCCACGGACCTTCATAGCTTATTCTCTTCCGATCAGCTTCATTGAACAATTTAATAACAAAATAACCTTTAACCCATGGAATAAATTGAACCTGACCTGATAACTTCCATTGATTGCATAAATTCTGCTTTACCTCATCAAAAGTTTGACCTAGGGTTTTAAAATCAAATCGGCCAACAAGGCTGAATTTCCAAACTTCCTTAGATTTTGTAATCACATCTTTTGGAATTTTAACCACGATCTCACCTGTAGAAGATCGAACTGGAGGATGTGATAAAGAATCAGCGTCAATACTGGACATCACATGGTTGCGCTTTTTAACTATATGTGCATAGGAACGATTTCCTGAAACCGTCCGTGGATTGCTAACACCATTAGGATTTCTAAGTTTCGAACTAGGGTTCCCGTTTTTGGCACATAAATTTGTCTTGGCTTTGATCTTGAACGATTTCTATTCCTAACCTGATTTGATCTAGCTGAATCACGTGATCTGTTACCAAGATCAGGTGGAACGGTTTGATTTTGCGCCATGGATTGACGCAAAATCAGAGAGAAAAAAGAAGAACTTGTAAATCCCTAAGTAACCTGCCTAATTTGAGGCTTCTCCCATTTACTTGAAGCCTACTATTAAAATAAAATAAAAAATCATTTTGAAGTAAAACCAAAAACCCTTATCCAATTTTTTTCATTAGTGGTCGTGTCCTTATTAATTAGTTTACTAGTTAAATATGATTATAGTTAGTGTAAGGTTTAAAATTAGAGTAGAGATTCATTTCTTGTAAAGTTTTAAGAAGAAGAAGAAGAAGAAGTTGAGGAAAATAGGAAAAACAAGGGTTTGTGATTTTGGTAGCAAAAATAAACTATATGGTGACGATAAATATTCTAGTACGTAGTGGTGAAAAAGTGTGTGCATCTATATTTCGTAAGTTAGATTATCTTGATTTCAGTCCTATAGATTTGGATTATTTGTTGGATGAACAAGAACACGTAAAACATAATTGAGGATTTTATTCACGCAAATGAAGAATCACGCCTGAAAAAATGAAGATCATAATGATTGCTGTGGTCAGGTTTGCAGTCTAAGGATCTCCAAACATGTATTTGTAACCAAGTGTTTGATTAATGTAAAATGTATTTACTTTATTATAACTAAAACAATAATAATTATGCGAAAAATAAAGCAAACAAGATTTTATTAATGAGGAAACCGCAAATGCAAAATAACCCCGGGACCTAGTCTAGTTTTCAATACTCTCATAATTAAGCCGCAATACAAAATTACAACCAACTTCGTATAGTTGAGACCAAGTAACCAACTTACCAAGTTCCTTCAGTATCCCTGCGCGTATTACCAATATGGTCTACGCACATGAATTCTAAGATAGAGTCCATTATCGTAAGTCGCTCCACATGTTGAAGACTTTTATCACTCAACACCTTTGGATTGTACCCCGGAATAGTAAATGACTAATATTTTTCGGTAACCGCTCTATAAATCTCCCAGAGGTTCTTCCGTTTAATCAATATAAACTCCTTTGTATCTTTTAGATATGTTAGACTTTATGTTGGTTTAGCAGCAAATCAAGGCTTAGATTAAGTTAATTTGTATTTTATGTTGAAAATCGGGCTTAGGTTGAGTTAATTTATGTTTAATTCTAATTTAAAATTGATTAAGGATATGCCAGATTAAAAAAACAGACTAGAGTTAAATCAAGGTATTAAGATTATCTTAAGGATAAATTGGGTGTCATGTTAACTAAGCATGACTTACCTAGTAAGTTGTCACCCGACAAATGATGTACAGGTTGGATGATACATGGCTATTAAGTAAAAACTAAGCCCTCTTCTAGCCTCTTGATTATATATATTCAAAACTTTGTGTTATGCCATTAATCAAGCAAGAGGAAATAAAAGTATAAGATAAGTCTTTGAACATAATATAGTGCTATATGTTGTGTTAATATACTGATGTGTCTAACATGTATAATGTTGCATAGTTCTTTTCTTCTTCTAAACATGTACAATGTTATGTATCTTGTTGTTATGATGCTTTTATTGATGATGTCTAATTCAGAAATATCATAATATTAAAAGTGTTATTTTGATACATAAACATGATTCTGTTATACCTAAGTTAGAACTTATTCATGTTGAATCATTCCTATTTATAATGGACTGATTGCTACTGAAAAGACGAGGGTACCCAAATATACCTCAATCAAAAACTTTTCCACCTATTGTCTATGGACTGAGTCGAGACAATACAAAAAATCGGTTCACACTTCGTGTGATCGTCTATGGATACAAGATCGAGACAATACAACAACGAAGTATGTTTACTTGATAAAAGGTTCGGACTTAACCAAACACAATAGGATTACTTATCAAGTAAATAGGAATTAACGTTTGTGTAATTTACTTTAAATTATAATAACAACAATTATATTTGCGGAAAATAAAAGTAAATGACACAGCAAGATTTTGTTAACGAGGAAACCGAAAATGCAGAAAAACCCCGGGACCTTGTCCAGAATTGAATACTCTCGGGATTAAGCCGTTATACAAAATCAAACCAACTTCGTATAGTTGAGACCAAGCAACTAAACCTATAGTTCACCTAGTTCCGTCTGTATTCCCACGCCTCTGACCTGTAATAAGTCACGTACTTGGAACAATTCCTTTGGTTCGTATTCCAAACAGTAAAGGAACAACAAATTTATTTGGTTTTCAACTCTTTTCAACCAAGTGATGTGAGTTCGACAAAAGGCTCTTCGGTTTATCTCAATATAAACTCCTTTGTCAGGTTCTTAGATATATCTTATAATCAACTACCAAAGTAATTGTTAAGATTTTGTAATCAATAATTTTAATCACAAAGAGTTGTATTGATGCCGATCTACACAACTAATTAATCTAATCTATCACAAGGATAAACCGATTATAGTTGGATCCTCTTTTACCGAAACAAGTATTGTGCACACCAAAGATTATGAACCCAAATCAGAAATCTTCAAAGTCTTCTTTTTCTTCAAATCTTCTTAGATCTTCAATAAACACCTGCACACAATCAACTTGAATCTCTTGTGATCAATCACGCACAGAACGTAGTCGGTTTAACAATGGATTATCACAAGACGTCTTTAGATCTACAAACAGTCTAAAGATCCCCGTCGAAACTTCGATCTAGTTTAAGTGAATCTTATATCAGAATAGAAGATTCTCAAGCATAAATAAACTAGGTGCAATCAAAGTTCAACCACCGTTAGTTAATCAAATCAATTGAAAACAAAAGATAAACCGAAATTATCTAGTTTCCCACTAACGGTACTAATAGAGCTTCTCAATCCCAAAGAAGTCTTTAAGGCGAGCGGCCGTAAGAGATTTCGCCTAATTAGGTTACTCTCCTCTCCGAATAGGCGGCTTCACCAGTATTAGCACAACTGAGATAGTTTTGATGTCTCTGAGGATTAGTTTGCTCGAAATGCAACTTTCATATTTATAGACCAAGGAAGTTTGGACACCAAGGAATTTCCAAAACCGAAAATATTCTCAAGATATGCAATATATTCCAAATTCGGTTTCCATAATTCCTGGAAATGCTTTGTCCAAATAATGACCGAAAATCTCTTAGAAAATCTCCAACTAGAAAATGCACATTACTAATTTTCATTTTCCAAAAATAAAATTAAAAACCTTAAATAAAAGATTCTCAATTTATTTTATTCGATCCGGGATTTTCTTCCTTTAGCTATTAAGGAATAACTTTGAACAATTAAAGATTAGCGTTACTGCAAATGTTCAAAGTATGTCGACATCCTTACTTTGTAAGTCCTCTTTCATACTTACAACCTTGAAACCGATTTGCCACACTTCCAAACAAGTTTAAAATTGGTTCATCTGACTTTCAAGAACTACGTGATTGATCAAGAACACTCAATCACCAAACATGGGTTTCACGGTTCTACCAAAACAAGTTTCGGTTCTACCTCCATGTGAGTACTTTGCATAGTCCCGCTAGTTACCAAAATTCGGTTGACTAGGTACTAGGATCGGTTCCCCACATATATATGGTATCTAACTTATACTTGTTGCACATGTCCATAGGATCGGTTCCCCTTTGCCTAAAAACGTGTTGCACATGTCCAGAGGATCGGTTCCCTTTCTTCTAAAAACTTGTTGCACCTCATACAAGGATCGATTCCCTTTGTGATAGGTTGCACCTCTTACTAGGATCGGTTCCCCTTTACCCAGAGTCGGTCATACCAATAACACTAAATCGATCATACCATCTCGGGTGATTACTTAAGATCGGTTTCACTAATAAAAATCATACCAATACAAAAGTCAGGCCTTTGTGAACAGTTTTACCAAGAACATAATAAAGTCACGAGCGTAGGGGTGTTCATGGTTACTGGTTAACCGAGAAACCGAACCAAACCAAACCGATTAGGGGGAAACCGAACCGAACCATTAACTAATGGTTGGTTTTGGTTTAGAAAAGATGAAAAACCGAGATTAATGGTTTGGTTTTGGTATGGTAGAGAAACCGAACCAATAACCAATGGTTAACCGAATATTGATAAAAAAAAATCATTGATTAAATTTTCATTAGAGATATCACTGCCATTAGTTAAATCTTCTTTTGATCTCTAGATTTAGAGTAAGCTTTAACTACTCTTGATATTCTTTTTATTTATTTTTTGTCTGTAAATTTTTGTAAACCAATACTATTTTTTTATGTAAATTAGTGTAATTTTTTTTTTGGTTTGACATAATTATTGGTTAACCAAAAACCACTGGAAAAACCGAAACCGGCTGGAACCATTTGGAAACCTAACCAATGGTTAATGGATTGGTTTGGTTTCAATTTTTATAAACCGATAGTATTGGTTTCGGTTTTGGTTTGGCTTGAAACCGAACCAAAACCGACCATGAACACCCCTACACGAGCGGTTATACTAATCACACATATTGGTAGTTCAAAAGATATGCAATGAATAACAATACCAATAATGCCTGGCGATTTCTCTTTCGATTCACAAAACAAGTTCATGAATTTAATTCCTTAAAACAAATGTAAAACATTGTTTCCTAGGATGAAATCTTCAATTTATACCCATACATAATCACAATAGCATTCAAACGATTATGTTGATGTCTTATATACAAAGTTTAATGGTTAAGCAATAAACCTCGTATTGTATTCCTTAATAATATGTCTAACTAGAGTATAATCATTCATGCTTCGCAGTTTTGTTTTCAATATGCACGACTTGAAAGATACGTTAGGGAATGAAACAGTTCAAGTCAAATATCACTAACCTCAAGTGGAAGGATGATGTTGTCGTTGTAGCTCCTTACTTCTTCACTTCTTCAAGTCTTCGCAATACTTGTAATGTCTCATATCCTAATACTTTCAAGCTAACCTATACGAAGTTGACTCTAGTACATAATCAAGCGACTCTTAATATGAGTTTTGACTCACTAAAATATGACAACCAAACTTGACATACCAACGCTTGGTGGGTTCAACCGAGCTATGCTCTAAGAGCTACCTAGTTGGTGTTTTCCTAGCTTGTAGAGTATACTATTACTAGGATTAAGAATGGTTTCAGCATAAAAATAACTATATGATCATGTTTAAGTCTAATAATTGATGATTAAGATGTTGAAATTCCAACATTTGCTGCTACTTCCCCTGGTTATTAATTATTTCTATAACTAAGGACAGTCAAGGTGAAGTTATAATATAACATGAGTCTCAATCAGTTTTGTTATAGTATAGATTTACTTTACTTAAAAAAAAAAACTGATTTTTACCATGTGTGGTTTGCGTTTATCATCCAGTTGACAGTTGTTGTAGAAAGTTTTCTAACATGCTCAAAAAGATGACTTGGTAGAATCAAGTTTCAATGGGAGTACTATATTCATTGTTTGAGTATGTTGTATATTAGATTGGATTACTGGTTAAGTGGTTAACCTTTTATGAAAGTGCCCATGTATGAGTTTTATGATTGTTCATGATGATGTTATTTGTGTTGTTGTGATAATTGGTATGTTGTTTTTGTTCTGCATACTGTTGGTTCTGATGCTCTTATTGGTTATTCTGGAAAGTATGAGCAGTGTATGTTCTGGGTGCTACTTATAATTTAGTTGAAAGACTCTGTGATAGCATGGATGGCTTACCTGGACATATATATTTATTGAATGAAAGATACTAATTACCGGAAATGTAAATCTCGGTCTTCGTTTTCTCTTTTCGAACTTCCGCGAGATGTTAATGGGTAGTATTTCGGGAAGTGGTGGTTCTCTTCCAAATGAAGCTAGGAAAGTTATTTATGGTGTTAAGATTCCAGAGCTTGCACTTTGTTGATCCAAAGCGCGTCAAGATTTTTACTCAGCTGACAAGCAAATAAGAGATTGAATTCTTCAAGAAAGGGAATCCAAATACAAAAAGCGAACTTCTCGGAGGTGAAAAGTCTTTCTAGAGTATATTGGTAACCAAGACTGTACTCTTCCAAAATCCCGACTCTGCAAAAGTTTTTGATTCATTCCTTAAAAAGAGTAAACTTGCGTTATTGATGCTTCCCCACTAACCATCATACTAGAAACTGAAAGGGCAATGAGTAATCCGAGTAATGGAAAGAAGTAAATCAGAATTGAAAACATGTCTCACCCGCAGTTCCCAGTACTATGTGGTTCAGTGCAACATAAATTCACATATGATGAAAGAAATTTTTTGAATCAATTTCATTTGGTTGTCTAATTGGCGTGATTTGATGTTGGATGCTAAGGGAGGCTTTCTAGAAGTTTGGGTAATTTTAGAGGTTTGATTTCTAGAGTAGGATTACCCCTTTGCCAAACTAGTGGTGACAATTTTGTATTGTATGATCATGACCTAGAAATCTATATAACATTTCGAGTAGTTCCTTTTGCTGGCAGACACCATTATGCTCAAGTGTTGTGATCAGTTTTGTGTGTGACGGCTTTGATGGATGGTTAGTTCAATCAAGTTTGATGTTTGGAGTTGTTCTAGACATACCTAGATATTACCATCCTTTGACAACAAATGTATAGTATTTCCCTATCAGGCAAGGAAAGTCACAGGGATGTCGGTTGTTTGAGTTGTATTACGTAATGTGGGGATCGCTCAACCGTGGCTTGTTGATATGTGGCAACCGAGACTGGTCATTGAAGGTTTTTTCTCCATGTGACTTCCTCTACTTTGATGTCATATTCAACCCATTCAACATCAAAATATACTCTCAAGCCGGTGTTATTCGGGAAGATCCATTACGACATAAAAATTTCTAACCCATTCGATCTCGCTCTTAACATCCTTTTCTATATTTGTTTGTTTGATTTAGTTTTGATATTGTTTGTTTCTCTTGAGTGTTCCTTCTCTATAACAGCAATTGACTTGGTAGTGGATGATGATGATGTAGTTGCTTTTGCAGTTATTTGTTTCTTTTGCGTATTTCTTTTTCCATAGCCTTGATTGACTTGGTAGTTGATAATTACAGATTTGGTATTGGTCTAATTTGTTTGTTTCTTCTAAGTATCTCTTCTTCCATAACAACAATTGACCTTGTAGTTGATGAACATAGATTTGACATTGTAATAGGATTTTTTTAAATGAAGTAGTGAATGATGGAGAAGAATTTACTTGAATGAAGCAATAAATGATGGAGAATGGTTATCCTATTTACATGAATAAAGGGCCAACGACTATATTTTCAAGGAAAAAAAACTAATTATTGAGCAATTTGTAAACAAAAGTAACACATAAGCCTGACAACAATCTGCTAATAAGTAGGGACATATAGGCCGATTCTAACCTTGTATATTTAATTTCCGAAATGATTATCATTATAATCAAATATTGTAAACTATTTCGAAATGATTAACAATTTTAATCATCACATATACACGTCCTTAATGGCTGATTGTAGCTTAAAAAACTGCAAGGAAAATAACATTTGAAATAAGTGATAAAATCAGCTGATAGTAGGGATATAATGGATGATTGTAACTTTTGACGAAATGGTTACAAATACAATCGTTAACATATACACGTTAATATTGACCGACTATAGCTCAAAAACAGGCTAGGAAAAGGGCAATTTTCTACAAGAGACATGATCGACAGATATGCATGGCTGACATCTATCAATTCTTTTATAAAAAAAAATCAAGAATTCATGTTCAAATTGACTCGTTCATATAAAATGTAATTGACATAAGCTCATTCATTCATCAAACCAATTAAACCTTAAAAGTCATTAGGAACCAAACCTATCGAGTCTTATAACAAAAAACATAACCATTGTTTTCAAGGAGATGGACAACCATAAGCTAGAACATGCAATTGGGGGATACTCTTACTGATTGGGGGATATTTTTACTGTAGCTGTCGGCATGTTTTTTCAATGAAATCGGCATGATCGATGGATTGACGGCAGTAAAAAACCATGCCGGCATCTACAATGAAATATCTCACAATTAGAAAAAGTATCCCCCAATTAATTGTTCATAAACTAAACGTAACTTTTTTTTCCTCTTCACCTCCTCAGTTATGACATCATTAGCATATCTTCCCATGGGTAATAGATACCCTTGTGTAATTTCCATCTAATTTCTCCGATAAATACATGCTTCAAAAAAATAAAAAATAAAACGTATGAAATTTGGAGTTCATCAAAAAAAAATAAAAAAAAGTAGGAAATACCATTAGGTCCTAGAAATAATATATTAGAGAGAGTCTAGTCCAGTTGACCTAGTCAACTGTCTGTTTGGTCCTTTTTGGTAAAATATATTATAGTTTGGTCCTAGAAATTATGGTTTGGTCCTAGAAATTATGGTTTGGTCTTAGGCTGATGTCATGAATGATGTAAATGTCATTGTGTGGTGGCAGAAATACCCTTTTGGGCCACATATATAGACAAAATCATTAAAAAAATACTCCCTCCGTCCCAATTTAGATGATGTTGTAGAGTTTTTCACGTAGATTAAGAAACATCAAAGAGAGTAATTTTTTTCCAAATTGCCCATATTAATACCATCCTAAAAATTTAAACTTCATAGTTTTTTGTTTATGTATTCTAGTATAAATTATGAATCTCCATGTACTTTCACTTGGGATGACCAAATATCCTAAGATAATAGAGAATAGATTTAAAATCTTAAATTAGATTAATTATCTCTCACTGATAACAAGGGCAATGAATGTTATGTTGTGATCCCAAAGCAGGGGTAAATCAGTGAGAATTTAGAGAAAATAGCTAAACTCTCATCTATTTTGGAACACACAAAAAACCCTAAAACATCATCTAAAATGGAACGGAGGGAGTATCTCATTCTTAGATTTACATTCTCTCTCCTCTTTATTTTCAAATTTGTTTTCTCTCTCTTAATTTTTTCAGATCTAGTTTCTCTGTTCTTGATTTTCTTTCTCCGTTTTTACTGCTGGTGTTTGATTTTGGATGAAGATGATGGTGTTGAAGATGAAGATGACGAAGAATCATATAAAGATTATGAAAACGACTAAGATGAAGATGCATTTTTTATTTCTTTGCTACTGTTGAAGACGAAGACGAAGATGAAGATGCGTTTTTGATGTTTCTGCTGGTGTTGAAGACGAAGATGATGATTTTTTGTTTGCTGCTCGTGTTGAAGATCTCGATTTGTTGATGTTTTTCGTGTTGATGATGATTGCTCGTGTTGAAAATCTCGATTTGTTGATGTTTTTCGTGTTGATGATGATTTGTTGATGTTTTTCGTGATGATGATGTTTGCTGCTGCTGTTGAAGACGTCGAAGAAGATGAAGATGATGCTGCTCATGTTTTTATATGGAGTTCATTCCAGAAAATGAAGTCTGGTTTGTATATGTTTTTATATGGACTTCATTTCTGGAATGAAGTCTGTTTTTTTAGGTTTTTATATGGACTTCATTTCTGGAATGAAGTCTGTTTTTTTTAGGTTTTTATATGGACTTCATTTCGGAATGAAGTCCTGTTTTTTTTAGGTTTTTATATGGACTTCATTTGGAATGAAGTCTGCTTTTTTTTAGGTTTTTATATGGACTTCATTTCTGGAATGAAGTCTGTTTTTTTAGGTTTTTATATGGACTTCATTTCTGGAATGAACTGCTACAAGAAAATAAGTAAAAATTAATATGGAAGGGTACTTTTGTCAGTTTGATATTTTTAAATAATTATGAACCAAACAGTAAAGGCGTTTTCCTAAAGGACCAAATAGACATGGGCCCACCTAAAAAAGGACCAAACGATATTTTTCCCTAAAAAAATTTATAGCGTTTGACAGATACAAGTCCCAACCAATCCGTAACACTTCGGTTGTATGGACGGGCCAAACTACCCATCAACAACCTAAAAACTCAATACCATCCCTCACTCCAGAATAAAAGTAGCACTGGTGCTGCTTACCCTCCCTCCTATTGGCTTGTGAGCGTAACCTCGCGCTCTCATTGGCTAATTGAGAAACCATTCGTATTCGTCGGATGAAATTTCGTTATATATGGTTCGTTGATCTGGCAATGTGTGGTGTAGATTGGGTGGATTGGTGGGACACACGCGACGGACGGCCTTCATTGTTTAGAAAAATTGCTATATTAATTCGTGTATTTATTTTGAAAATCCAAAAAATAAAAAAAACTACTATATTAATTCTGGACATTTATGATTAAAATAAAAAAAAATCAATTAAACATATTTATGGAATAAAATAATCTTTTATAACTTCATTAGTTATTGTAAAAGATCCGAGCAATTAAGAAAATACTACATTATAATTTCATGTAATTATTGTAAAAGATCCATAAAATAGAAAAAATACTATATTAATTACATACAATTATGACTAAAATAAAAAAAAAAATTGTGTCATTATTATAAAATATCTACAATTTAGAAAA
Organism: Papaver armeniacum; assembly: GCA_023531295.1. NCBI lineage: Eukaryota > Viridiplantae > Streptophyta > Magnoliopsida > Ranunculales > Papaveraceae > Papaver > Papaver armeniacum. Next base: position 16,744 of record JAJJWW010007413.1, read on the forward strand.
ATAATCAATTACAAAAAAAAATCAACATATTTACGGAATAAAAAAATATTTATATTTTTTGAATCTTTTAAAAGGAAAAAAAATATATAAATAACTATATTAATTTTTAGTATTGATGATAAATATCTAAAAAAAGGAAAATCTAACAATATATAAAAATTACTATATTAATTAATATTTAAATTAATATTTATATTTATTTTAACAATTTTCATTAATATATAAAGAAAATCTAATTATTTACCTCAACACAATCTAACAAGTTTCATTAATACCGATAATTTACTAATAAAAACAAAGTCAATGGTTAATAAAGGATGCAAATCATTTTTCATCCCTATTTTCTTTATAGCACGCCATATAACTGTAATTAATTCCATAACAGTTTTAAAGATTTTCTTTGGAACCAAATTTCCATCATTTATATAAAGGATGCAAATCAATCTTCATTCCTACATAAACCACGTGCTTTCAGTTTCTGTGAAAAAAGAAGTAACGCACGGAAGATATCGACTATGACTTTTGAAGAGAATCACAACAAAGGGGGAGCAATGGTAGTTGATTCCGATGGTATGTACGCTTATTCAAGTGTCACAATTTATTTGCATTCCTAGGTTGTTGTTTTTTTCTTTCTCTTATCAATTTTTTCTTTATAACAAGCAAGTACAAAATTTAAATATATGATGTTTATATGTAGGAAAAATTGGTCTTCTTAGGTTGTTATTTTCTCAGGCAAAAATTTTTCTTTATCAATTTAAATATATGAAGACCAATTTATTTGCATTCCTAGGTTGTTGTTTTCTTCGGGAACATTTTATAACAAAAGTAATGAATTGACTTATAAAAAGTAATTACAACAATTGCATTAGTCAAGTGTGTAAAAGTATAAGTAGCACTAAATAATTTTTTCTTTATAACCAGCAAGTACAAAATTTAAAAATATATAATGTTTATATGTAGGCAAAATTGGTCTTCCCTTCTTTTAAGTTTTTTGGTGATTTGTACCACTAATATTTATGGTTTTTATTTCTGTTACAAATGTGGTTGGAGATCCTCACGTCGTTTTTGGCGGAAAAGTTTACCTAGTAAAATCATTCTATCATGTCTTATTTTCTCTTCTTTATCAATTTGTTAAACTCCTTTTCTATGTTTTATCTGGATTTTTGATGTTCTTTTAGTTTCTCCAGGATGTTCTTATTTTTTACTTATTCACTCCTTTTCTAACTGTTTTCCCCGTTTTGTCAGTAATAGTTTCTCAATTCAAACAAGACATAAATAAGAGTTTGGTTCCTTATCATAATTTTTGGACCAATTGTTTTTGGGAATTGGGGTTTGTTCATTTCTTTTTTGTTTATTTTCACAGGGTTATGGATTTTCGTCTTATATCCATTTTACTAATTTTGATTTTGTAGGGGAGGATGTCTAAATTCGTAACCGACAGAGATTGGCTAGGTGTGTTGTTTTCTTTATGGATAAGGCGCACCGTATGCTTTTTCGTTGTATGCATAATGTGACGCCATATAATTTTTATAATTATCAGCTATTTTAAATTTTAAATAGGTAAATATATGTGTGAATTATGCGAAAAGTGAAAGTAGATTCTCAAAAACATATACTTTTTCATTCATAGATCAGTACATGAGCACAATAAAGGAGGAGGATTACGTCAATAGAAGTAGGTATTAATGGAATTTGGAAGGCATGTAACATATTTCAATAAAAATTGATAGTGTAACTTTATTTAGAAAACGTTAGCATTGCATATTTTTTTTCAATTTTATCCTTTCTTTTTTGTGGATCTCATTTCACTTTGTAATGTTGTAGATAAAGGGGTGCTTCCTTCTTCGAGGTTTGACCGTGTCGTGGCATATGCTTTAATTATGCATGAACTTGACATTCATATTATAAGTAGGATCACTTTCTTTATTTTCTCTTATTAGTTTTTACCCTATTAAATTATGTTGACTTTCGCGTGTGCTTTAATTATAATTTATAAAGATCAAACAATATTGCAATATCAGTAACCTTTTACGATAACGATTTAATAAGAGTATTAATAACAGACTTAGCTCTAAGATAATCAAAATAAAGTTTTTTTTATTTACGTACCATAAGATAGAAAATCCTTAGTTTCAAAGTGTACATAAGTGATCTTTAAACTCAACTGGGAATCGTTAAAACTCCAAATTTGAATTGGTGTATATTTATACAAATTGGGCCAACATAGTGAAATTAGTGGAAGCTTTTCTTTGTATGAGACTTCATGAATGGGAACCTTTATAGGTCTTTATTCCTTTTGAAGTTTGATGGATTTCTATGGTCAGCTGGATGATTCCTTGCAGGAAATAAATAACTAATAGCGAGTGATGGATGTGTTTTTTATTCACTTATAATATGCTTTCAAACAGGTTTTTGTGCAGTATATGCTCATTTACATTGTTAGACGGTTTATGGTGAAGTGACAGCTCATATCATAACTATATAAGTTGGAATTTCAATCAATGATTTGTCCAAACTGCATTCACATTAGACATTCTCTTATGTTTGCTAATTCAATTAGATTATTCCTATTAGTACAACTAAGGTGCACTTACAGATAAAACAGCTGCAACCTTAAGATGAAAAGAATCAATTTAGAAGCATGTCATTCTTATACAGAACAAAGGAGATGATTTTTTCACAAGTTTCTTTATATTATATTTTTCTCTATTGGAATGCTTTACATGATGTTTAACTTCACATTACAAAGCTTATACATATTTGTAATGGACATCTTCACTCAAAATCATTTAACCTGTAGTGCACGGGATCATTCTATAATTCATGACTATCCATAAACTGAAACCGAAATTAAGTTGAAGTATAAACATATATTAAGAAGATATATGCCCAACTCCCCCTATAGTACACATAATCTTTCAATGTTTTTTGGAAATCTAACAATAATATCTATCGGGACCAAATTGTAGAAACAATGTCTACTTCAGGCAAAGAACACCTCCAGATATTGTCTAAGAGAGACTTGGTAAACAAATTGACGGCGATGACAACATACTTCTATTACTCGAGTTAAATGAAAATGATAATGAAGTGGAGGATGAAGTTCTAAACTTGGATGTGAATATTAAAAAAATATTTATAGCAGAGCCCGATGATATTATCATGTCGAGTTTATGTTTTATCTTATTCGAATATATCAGACAATTTTAATTAAAAGGAAATGTTTATTTTTTAAATTTATTTTGATTTGGACGATTTTTTTTATCTCCAACACTTAATAGTTAAAATTGGTGAATTTGGTTCCCATTGTTAATTTAAAATACCAACTACTAAATGAAACCCCCCGTTAGGCCGAGAGCCGGGTGAAGTCCAACATAAATAAATGGGGGATACTCCCCATCAAGCCCAGTGGAACTTTTTTTTTTTAACCCATTGGAACTTGGTGGTATATGGCTTGTAGGAGACATGAGGTGCAGATTGGGTGTGTGGTTATTACCCACTGGAAAAACGACTCCAATTGTTTGTTATGAGTGGCCGCTGGATAGCCAAAATCTTAATTGGAAGACTAAGAATTTATTTTGCATTCTTACAACGAGATATTGTATTTGTAAAGTGTCTCTAAGATATCGATATGACTATATAAAGTGTGAATTTTCATTTAAATAAAAGAAGTTATAGGATGGAAAAGTAGTTGAGTTGGACGCTTGATTGTTAAAGAAAGCATGTGATTTCTGAAGAAAGATATATCAATGCATTTCCTTGATTACATCTTCTTTGACGGGAAGCACTTCATATGTTTTTTCATTATTCAAAGCTGACAATCTATTTGATATTAATATCGTTTTTTGTTGTTAGTGTCTTTAATACCATAAATCGATACCTATATAGTGAGTGTCATTTTTCATTTAACTACAAGAAGTTGGATCATAGAAGAGCAATTGAGTTGGCCGCTTGAGTATAAATGCCAATATATGATTTCGAAGGAAAATATATTTGTGCATTTCTTCGATTACATATTCTTTGTCGAGAAGTACTCCATATGCTTTGGACTATTTAGAGTTGGCAATCTATTTTATACTAATATCCTATTATTTTCCAGTGTATCTAATATCAGATATCAATGTTTTCATTTAACTACTAATAGTAATGATGTTGCCACTACTTAGTGATTTCAAAGGTTCGTATAGTTTTTCAAAAGTATTTTTCAGAATGAGATTTCTTGAATCTCCAACTTTTTAAACAATACATGAATATGTTTGATTACACCATCTTTGACTGGGAAGCACTTCATATTTTTTACAATATTCAAAGTTAACAATCTATTTTGTATCAGTATATTGTAAAAAAATAAAAAAAAATATCAGTTTCTTTAATATCAGATATCGTACCTATGTAGTGAGTAAGGGTATTCGCCTAACTGCAATAAGTTGGAACCTGGAAGAGACGTTGAGTTGACTCGCTTGATTTCGAACACAAAAAGATGATTATCTGCGGAAGAGTATATCAATGTATTTCTTTAACTACATCTTCTTCGACGATAAGCACTTCATATGCTTGGCAATGAGCAATATATTTTATATCAATATAATGTTTTTTTTTATACAATTATACAGTGAGAATGATTTTTCATTTTACTACCAATAATATTGATGTTGGCAATGTCAAGAAACTATTAATTTAAAATGTTTGTATAAGTTTTCAAAAATATTTTTTTTGAAGAGGATTCTGTAATCTCCAATAGTTTAAACAATATATAGTTGGTGGATTTGGTTCTAACTTTTATCCACCAAATGATAATCGATTTTTTCGGACCCCTTCTGGGACGGGTGTGGGGCGAAGCCCCGCCTCACCAAATGGGGGCCAAGAGCCATCGTTCCCGGTGCGTAACACGGGTTCCATACTAGTACTCATAGTACGTCAATACTTTTAAGTTATGTGTATTTTCGTTCGTAATAAATGGTAATGAGAAGATGTAGTGCCAATTTGTTATTTAAAAAGCTGAAGAAAGAAAAAACATGACACGGTCAAAAGGTGAAAATATCCAACCATCACAGTCAATATAAATGATCATCAGACAACTGCACATGATGATGAATATCCATGATTTCATCTCTTTAAAGCCAGAGTTTTACTTTGGATGATGTCGCCATGGTGGTTACCCAGTTAACTCACTTTAATCAGGGGCGGAGATGGGGTGTAAGAATTTGCTACGGGGAGCAAAAAAAAATTGAGGGGTGCAAAACAGCAAAAAAGGGTTAATATTAATATGTACAAATTTTTTCTAGTTGGGCCTCAAATTAGGCTTTGGAGCCGGCTGAGCAGGGGTGCAAGTGCAACCCCTTGCAATGGGCTGGCTCCGCACCTGACTTTAATTGAGTCAGTAATAGCATGTTTGGATACAAATCTACTTCTGACTTCTGCTTCTGGAGAAGCAGAAGTCAGAAGCAAAAACATTTTGCTTCACAAAAAATTGACTTTTCTACTTTTAGAAGTCGTTCTGAAATATTATTGCCAAACTGACTTCTGATTTTTTGACTTCTAGAAATCGAATAGTAACTTCTAAGTGTGCATCCAAACGCGCTATAAGTGTTAATGAAAGTCGACGGTTTACAGATTACAAGTCTGAAAGTAAATTCAGTCGGTCAAAATCCGACTAAAAACAGTGTTGCAGTCGACTGAGTCCACGCGGTATTTGTCAGCAACTCTGGACAGAAAAACCAGTGGCATAGTTTTGCCTCCTTGCTACTTTGACATTACATTTCGTCATTTTCTCACATGCCATCATCTTAAGCAAATGTATAAAAACAGAAACCGGGAATTTGAAGCCAGAGAATAGAACAGAGACTCCAAAATAGGAAACGAAACACAAAAAAAGTAAAAACGCGTATCGAAATTTTGGAATCCAGTATAGACAGACTACGATCGCTCCCCAGTGGAATTATGCCGTGTAGTGGAGTCAAGTTTGCAAACCCACGTTAAAAGTAGGTTAAAAAACACCTTGTCGTGCTGCAGTAGGGTTAACAGAGATAAGCCTACACCAATCAAGTGGTGAATCACTATAGACCTACTTTAAACGTAAGTGACCATAAAAGATTCACACCTCTCAACATCGCAGCAAAATAGGGCCACACAAAGTTTTCCTGTTTTAGAGTAAATATCCACTATTTCTCAGTGTTTTACAGCCAATGTACTCCCAAATCAATTATCCATAAAGCCACAATTAGGTTAAAAAAAATTACCATGATCATCTTAAGCTTTTCAAGATATAGTGGCTGCATATGATTAAAAAGGCATAATCAAAATCAAAATGGCTAATCTATGCGATTAAAGTGTCGGTATACGTGGACCCATAATTTAATCGTGGCACAGTATAGATGGTAAGTACCGAAACACAATATCTTACTCCCCCTCAGCATCACTTGTTTTTTGCTTTCCACTCAAAAACATACACAACTCTCTGCCTTTTTATCTCCCTCTCTCTCACCAGTTCTCGCACACACTCTCTGTCTATAATCCCAAGCAGCAGCTTCTATTTAAACCAAAGAAACCAATAACATTTTCACTCAACTCTCTTCTCAATCTCCCCTCCAATGTTAACCGTATAAACAACACATTTCATATTCAAACACCATGATGAACAGATTTCGTTTTCTTTTCTCTTTTCTTCTTCTTGTTCTTCTCTTTTCATCGTCATTTCTTTATGTAAATGGAGAGAAGAACCCATTTACAGCAAAAGCTTCATTGATTCGTTATTGGAATCTAAAGATTTCCAATATTCTACCAAAACCCACTTTTCTAATCTCAAAAGCATCACCGTTGAATGCTGTAGATTCATCATTTTATACCAAACTAGCTGATCAAAACTCATTATCAACTCACTTACCTTCTTTCTGTTCATCAGCGAATTTGATGTGTATGACCGATTTAACCCCGAGTTTATCAAAGCACAGTGACGATGTTTCCTTCACTAAATACTCTGAGAGAAACTTCACCAATTACGGTACAAATCGACTCGGTGGTGTCGACTCGTTCAAGAACTACTCGGATGATCAAAACCTGGCTGCTGACTCGTTCAGAAGATACAGTCGTGACTCTGTTGGTCATTCAGACAAATTCTCAAATTACCAACCTGATGGAAATGTTGCTGATACTAGTTTCAATAGCTACGCAACTAAAGCCACTGGTGGTTCTGGCGACTTCAACAATTACAACCCAAATAAAAACGTTCCCAATCTTAAATTCACCAGTTACGCCGATGACGGAAACGGTCGAGTTCAGGAATTTACGCATTATACAGATAACGTTAATGCCGGAGATGAGAAATTTACTAGTTATGGTAAAAATGGTAATGCAGTTACAAGTGGGTTTTCGAGTTATGGTAAAAGCTCCAATGTAATGGGTTCTACTTTTCAGAACTACGGTGAGTCAGGTAATGCTGCCAATGATTCATTTACTTCTTATGCTTTCGATACAAATAACCCACAGAATAATTTCAACAACTACGGTGCTGAGGGAAATGCTGCTACTGAGAAATTCACTAGTTACAGAGAACAAGCAAATGTAGGTGATGATTCTTTTACATCTTATGCTAAGAAATCTAATTCTGCAAAAGTCGACTTTATAAATTATGGGAAATCTTTCAACGAAGGCAGTGATAAGTTCTCTGGGTATGGCCAAAAAGCAAGTAATCAGCAGATTGGGTTTGCGATTTATGGTATTAACAATTCTTTTACTGATTATAAAGATAAAAAAAGTATTTCTTTTGCTCAATATACTAAGAGAACTTCTTCTGGGATTATTACTAGTTCATTGATGGAGGGTCATGGTCACAGTGGCAGTACGGTAAATAGATGGGTTGAACCAGGTAAATTCTTCAGAGAGTCGAATTTGAAGAGTGGAAATGTAATGCCGATGCCTGATATCACTGATAAGATGCCTAAAAGATCATTTTTGCCCCGGTCAATTTCATCCAAATTACCGTTTTCATCTTCGAAAATTTCTGAACTGAAGTCCATTTTCCATGCTGATGAGAATTCAACAATGGAAGGGATTTTGAAAAATACCGTGGGTGAATGTGAGAGAGTTCCAAGTGAAGGTGAAACGAAAAAATGTGTTGGTTCGATTGAAGACATGATAGATTTTGCAACATCAGTTTTGGGTCAAAATGTTGTTGTGAGAAGTACCGAGTCAGTAAAAGGGTCAAAACAAGATATTATGATTGGTCAAGTCCAAGGAATCAATGGTGGTCAAGTGACGAAATCTGTTTCTTGTCATCAGAGTTTATATCCTTATTTGGTTTATTACTGTCATTCTGTGCCTAAAGTCAGGGTTTATGAAGCTGAGATTTTGGATGCAAAGACTAAAGAGAAGATCAATAAGGGTACTGCTATTTGTCATGTGGATACATCTTCTTGGGGTCCAACGCATGGAGCATTTTTGGCTTTAGGATCAAAGCCGGGAAAGATTGAAGTTTGTCATTGGATCTTCGAGAATGATATGACTTGGGCTAGAGCTGATTAAGTGCTTCAAAGATGCCACTCACATTGTGTCCGTAGGTTGTATGCTGGCTGGTTTATATAAAGCGATGTTTTTCTTAGCTAAGGCATGTCTATGTTTTCCAAGTGTTTTAGGTTTAATGTGGGGAATGAAATTGTTCCAATATCACTTTCTAATATATATATCAAAATTAATTCCTAAACTCGCCTTCACCTATCGTGTTCCACTGAAATACAATTGGTACAGTAAGTTCGGTTCAAGTTTATGGACTAGACTTCAAATCTAAAGACTTAAAGGCCTAGACAAATAAAGCTCTCACGTTGAACATTGGGGAAACCCTAATTTTTTATTGGCCGAAATATGCCTTTTTTGAGTTTTGTGAAACGAGCGTTTTGGTGAGGATACTTGGCAACGTATGATTGGTTTAAAAAGAATATGAAAAGATAAAAAAAGGAAACCAAATTCAATTTGGAATTCATGACGTGACAATATTTAAGTGGGCTACTTGGCAATGTATGATTGGTTTAAAAATTACAAACTCAAAAGGAAAACTTAACTTATCGTGTTTGGAATTTCAAGTACCTACCATATTAGGACTCTTTTTTCGCATATTTTCTGCGAAAATAAAAAGAGAAATTAAATAAAATATGCACATATTCTCCACTTATTTAATGTATTTACCCCGCTACACCAAACCAAAAATACATCGTCATGGGGCGGGCGAAGCCCCGCGCATACCAAATCAAAAATGCTTCTCCACGGGGCGGGGTGGGGCGGGGCGAAGCCCCGCGCACACCAATTCAAAAATGCATCGCCACAGAACGGGGAGAAGCCTCGCGCACACCAAATCAAAAATACATCACCATGGGGAGGGGCGAAGCCCCGCGCTCACCAAGTTAAAAGAAAAAAATGCCCGGTGCGTAGCACGGGTAGGGCTGCACATACTCCGGTATGGCCCGGTTCTCTTATGGAACCGGTCCCTGTACTTGGTGTTGGATGGTACCTCCTTTTGAGGACCGGTACATGTACCTGTACCTGGTGTTGTACCTGTACCTCCGGTACCGGGTTTTTACCCGAAAAACATTACAAAATATAATACAACATTTCCATAAGTTCAATGTTCAACAATCCAAAATAAGTTGAGGTTGCATACATATTTAAGTTCAACATTTCCATAACTTCAAAACAACAATCCAAAATAAGTTCAGTTTGCTTAAAAGTAAAAACAACAATCCAAAATAAGTCTGTCTACGACAAGTCAACAAGAAATGAAATGCGATCATTGCAAACGAAAATGGATGTGTCGCACACCCGCACCGCAATCCTAGGCCACAAATCGCACTTTCCTCTCCAATAAGTCCATTGATTGGATAACACAACCTCAACTCGTGTGTATTACAACCGATTCGAGTAACAAATAGCAAGCAAATACATAAGAAGTTCATAACTACAGTTGAATTTATGTAGATTGAATATTTTCAGTCCATTCATTTCCATACATTACATAGTAGAAATGAGAATTTGATATAGAAATGAATCCAAATTATGTTTCAACAAGGACAACAAGATAAAGAAAGTTACCAACCTTCCATTTCTTAGCAAGGAGCCAAGGAATAAACTTCAAGCTTTTAGGAGATTCTCAATTATGACTGCAACAGGCAAAAAAATAAATAAACAAGAAGCAAGTACCAATACAAGAAAAGTAAGTACTATTAAAGAAAACAAAAAAGAAGAAAAACCTAAATAAGTACCTGCCGCATCTTCACCATCATCATCAGGTACATAATCACATAGAAGATCAAGAGCAATGGGTTTTTGTAAATAGCTTTGTGTACATAGCAATGCCTCAACTGTCGTTGTAGACATAGAAGCTCTCCATGGAGTAAGCACGCGCTTCGCGGTGCTAAAAGCTGATTCAGAGGCAACTGAAGACACATGCATGGCTAATATATCTCTTGCCATGTATGACAGTACCTTATACCTGTTTGCATTAGCCTGCCACCAAGCCAATATGTCAAAGTCATCATCTTGATCTACTTCACGCATTTTTCCATCCATCACATCTGTCAAGTACCTATCTAACTCCGTTGTTCTTGCTTCTTCAACACAACTTGGGTTGTCCCAATGTTGTCTCTTCCTTGATTGAATTCTAGATTTCAAGCCTTGAGATTGCGTGCTAACTGAATCCGGCAACTACCGGAGCAAAGACTAGATGACCCTTCCTCATGAGTTGAATACACTGACCTATAATCATCAAAGAGTTCCTGAAATTCTAATTTCACCTCTCTCATGATTCTTTGAACCTCCCACGAATTGTTCTCAAACAAACAGTTAAGAGTAAATTCTAGCCCCTTTAGTTTCTTCTCTCTTGGATCCAACAGTTGAGCAAAAAACATAACAGAATTCATTTTCTCATACACACCCCAATACTTATTGTACTTGGCAAACATAAGATGAGACATACGTGCAATAAATGGATCTGATGCTACATTTTATCTAAATTCAATTAATTGTTCATGGATGAATACCAATTCCCATAAGAAAGAATGAGTAGTGACTTGTGTAGAAGCAGAAAAATTCACAGTTGCATCGAAGAATACCTTTAAACACTTTACAAGACCTCTAGCATATTTCCAATCTTCTGTATAAGGAGCATGAGTCTGTACTTTCTTTTTATTCTTATTATTTGCCTTGTTCTTGCCTGCTGTATCTACCTCTTCAACCTCTTCTTCCATATCCTCAACCTCTTCATCTTCTTCCATATCCTCAACCACTTCTTCCACGATATCATCACTAGCTATAGCTTCCTCAATATCAGCATCACTTGGTAAAACAGATTCCTTGCTTTGCTAAAAAATAAACCTCTCTTGAAAGTCCTTATCAATCTGTGCTAACATTGCAAAAACTTTTTCATATCTTTGAGCAACTTCTAACATCAAGTAAGTGCTATTCCATCGGGTGGATACATCTAAAGTCAGTGCTTTCTTATAATCTACCTTTTCTAGGGAAGCACATTGTTTAAACTTTTCATACCTAGAAGGAGAACCAAGAACATATTTTACAATTGACCTTATCCTTTTAACTGATTCATTAAAGATTCGTACTGCATCTTTTATGACAAGAGCAAGAACATGGGCTGAACACCTCACCTGATAACAAATAATCAAGAAAAATTAGTCATAAGATGCATGTGAAAAATTCACATACAAATTCAGAACTATGTGTATAAAAGAAAACCACACACAAATTCAGAACCAGTACATACTCAACAGTCAACACACATTACACTAAAGCAAGGTCAAAAACAAATCATCTATGATTATTAATGAACATGTATTAATGATGTGAAATGAGAATCTTACATGTAAATATTTAGCTCTGATTGGTGATCCTATCCAGCTAGTAACAACTTTCTTCAGATGATCCATAGCTACTGTGTTGGCGCTGACATTGTCTAGAGTGACACCAAATATATCTTTTAGACCCAAATATTTCAAACAATCCACCAGCTTCTCACCGATTGCATTACCTGTGTGACCTTCAACTTGACAAAACATGAGTATTCTCTTCTGCAGTTTCCAGTTCTGATCAATGTAGTGAGCGATTACACAAATATAATTAAATCATTTAGTGATGTCCATGTGTCAGTTGTCAAAGATACCCTCTGCTTAGATGTCAAGAAGTAAGTTTTTAGGTTATTCTTCTCTTCTACATACATCTTTAACATATCCCTATAAATTGTCATACGTCCTGGAACCTTGAACCTGGGCTGTGCCTCTTGCATCATTGCCACAAAGCTTGACCCTTCTACTTTTCTAAAAGGAATTTCATCCATAATTATCCACGCAACAAGACGCCTTCTTAACCTATCATAACTGTAAGTATGAGCAATAAGTTTACCATCCTGACCTGGTTTTGGGGGTGGCATCAACAAAGATGGTTGTCCCTTTTCTTTCTTCCTGTTAGGATTCTTTAGACATCTATTCAAATGCTTTCGTAATCCAGAAGTGCCATTATTGTCATTGTGAGCTTTGTATTTATTGTGGCAATGATGACATTCATACCACTCATCATCTATCCTAGTCATTTCCAACCAAACAATTGATCTCACTTTGCCGTGCTTCTTTTTGGTATCACCAACTTCAACTGCTTCAGCTGTACTTGTTGGAGTTGCAGTTTCAGATTCATTTGTGTGAGATGCAGCTTGAGAGGATGATCCAACTTCTGTTTGTTGAGTTGTACTTGTATTTGGAGTTGCATTTGTAGTTGGAGTTGAATTTGATGTGGTCATCTAACAAACATAAAACAGAACCAATTACATTCAGATTCTTGCAATCACACACCAACAATTACAATGCACATACAATTGTTGATGAAATTTTTGGCCAACTGCATGATCTAAAGGGGAAGTGACTAGTGAACATGGCATTACAATTACAAGCAACAGTACAAGTGCAACACCTTGAGGGGTAGTTTACAATAACCAACCCAAGAGTTGTTTCCAAATCGGTTATCATCAACACCACTCAAGACAGCTCCACACAAATCATAACCATTATCATTCACATACACTTAATTTAAGAAGATGAACAACTTAGATAAACAATTACCTTTGAATTGATTAGGAAAACAATTACCTTCGAATTGATTCAACAATCCATTTCAAGAACACCGAAAATCCCTTCAGTTCGTCTCAGCTGATATCCATTAGAACTTGGAACCCATCTCCAATTAATCTTATGAACCTTCATTTCATTCCCAAATCAAGACTACTCTAATTCGAGCCCAAAACAACAACCTCAATCTTCATATCAACAAACCCATCTCAAATCGCTTCCTAAGATATCGATTTCATCTTATAATTCTTCTTTGAATTCTTCCAGAAAACCTAACTACAATCAAACCCTAAATCAATTTACAATCAAACCCTAAGGAGAAGAATACTTACCTGATAGAGATGGTGATACTCATACACTGATACTGTGAATCACTGAATCTGAATGATAGAGGGAAGAACAGAGAAGATCAGAAGAATGATGCCGCTGAGAAAAAAAGAAGAAGAAAAATGAGAGTGAACTATTCTGTCGATATTCCTATACCTATCTTGGACGGCTAGGATTAAAAACCTATCTAGATCTTAACGGATAATAATCACCGGTACATATGGTCCGGTCCCCCCCAAGAACCGGTATCTGTACCGGTCTATCCCGGTTCTCAACTTCCAGAACCGGTCCTTGTACCGGCTAGACCGGTTCCGGTCCGGTTCCACTCCGGTCCAGGTCATCTCAACTGGTTCTTGTGCAGCCCTAAGCACGGGCACAAATCTAGTCATTTTAATATCTAATACTTATTCGTTAATCCTTTTTTAATTATGGATCTAATCATTTCATCTCTTTAGAAAGCCTAATTTCTTTTTGAAAATAGACCACTGTCTAAATGAGCTAAATGCAGTGATGTGTACCAATTGGTTTTGATAAAAGAAAATGACATCAAACGTTTTCTATCACTTCGGGAAATTTACAAGTAACTTTGGCGGACCCATTCTGGTTCACATGTTTCTAATAAGTACTCTAACAGTTGATTCTTGCCAAAAGACCCAAAGGACACAAGCTAACTCAGTATAAATTTTAATACATAGATAATCCATAAATAGAGCTTTAAAATATCAGAGGCAGTCGCATTCAGAGTCTTGAATAACACAGTGGACAAACTTCAAAGTTGCCATATGAAGTAAAGGGGAAATGACATGTATTTTTCCATAGATTTTTTTTTTTTTTTTTAAGATATCATCTGGCGGAGAGGAACTAATCGTTTGATTCAGTCTCATCTGTAACCAATTCAGTTTGAATTGTTCTTCTGATGACTGAATCTCTTAGATTAGTTTCTTCTGGAAGGATTACAACAGAGTTACTAAGATTACATAGTTCATAAGCTTTTTCAGTATCAAAAGCAATTGAAGGAATTAAAAACAGGGGGGATTGTGCTAGCCAAGACTGTTATCTATTGTTCTTCCTCCCATTATTTGCTAAGAGATCAACTACTCTATTAGATTTCCTGTCTACGAAATTGAAACCCAAAAAGTGTGTTAAGTTTGATGTTTGTTTCCTGACTTCCTCCAATATTGCCAGACTTTGCCAATTTTCTAATTTTCTATTGTTTCCAATTTTCTATGATTTTTCCATAGAAAATGAGGTGATGCTTGAAGCTCAAAATATAAATAGTGGTCAAAATCATAGCCCAAACACTCAAGCCTCTGCTTGGGAAACCTGTGGACAAAGCTCAATCGGCATTTGTGTCGGGCAGACTTATTATTGATAACATTGTAACTGCAAAAGAGACGATTCATTCGATGGGTCAGTCTAATTGTGTTTTAGGGGATTTTGCACTAAAAATCGACATAAGTAAAGTTTATGATAGGATCTCTTAGAGTATTTTGAATCAGTGACGTAGCGCGGATGGCATTGTTGGAAGTACTTTTGCATTCATCATGAATTGTGTAACGACCACCTCTTTTTCAATTATTGTTAATGGTATCCCGGAGGGGCATTTCACTAGTGGGAGATGGCTGAGACAAGGATGTCCGCTCTCCACTTTTCTTTTCCTTTTATCTGCTCAGGTTCTTTCTTGGATGATTAGGAGAATGAAAACTTTGTCCATCTACAATGGCTGAATAGTCAACCGATGGGCCCCAACAGTCTAACACCTCATGTTCACTGACGATTTGCTCCTGTTTAGGACTCCGTATGATGGCACTATTCAAAGTTTTTAAGAGTGAGTGAAGACATAAGAAATGTAAAACTATGCTAGATGGTCGGAAAAAATGTAAACCTGGAGAGTCTGACCATTTTATTCAGTAAAGGAGTGAGTGAAGACATAAGAAATCAAGTCGTTACCAGACTTCGAATGAAGCAAATGGAGAGCAACCATGAGTACCTACGTTTTCAATTGCTCAAGTCGTCGAATAAAATAAACTCTTCTGAATTTCTTCCCGAGATGTTTGAGAACATTTTAGCGGGATGGAAAAGTGTGTTTCTTAATCATGCGGGGAAGGCGGTGTTAATCAAGCATGTTCTAGGACTCATACCTCTATACTATATGTCCACTACTCTTCTGCGGAAGGGAGTTATTAAAAAGTTGGACAAGATAATCAGAAACTTTGCGTGGGGTCATAATTGTAATACTAAGAAGACACATTTTATCAACTGGACCGAATTTCTTGAGGACAAAGACGTAGGAGGATTAGGTATTTGATCCCTCTCTCAGCTTAATAGAGCTCAAATTGCGATACTAGGTAGAAATTCTTTGAAAATAAGGAGTGTTTATGGGTGGAAATCATGGAAACCAAATATCTTAGAGTCCAGTATTTTTGGGATGCAAAATACAGCTTTAAAAATTCTTTTACACTAAAAGCTATTCTGGAATGCAGAGAAGAATTAGAAGATGGTTGTATTTGGAGTATAAGAAAGGGCACAAGGATTCATATATCAAAAGATCCTTGGTTAATCAATCTCCACAACAACAGACTTGTTCTCAAATCCGATACTCCTATCAACACGATGAGTAAGGTCTCAGAACTCACCCTTCATGTTCCTACCAGATGTAATGAAGATCTGATCAACAAGGTTGAAGATCAATCAGCCTATCAGATCCTAAATACCTACCTTCCGGATGCTGCTGAAGATATATATGACATGCTGGTCTAGAACCACACCTAAATGGTACGTTCTCATGTAAATCTTACATGAAAGCACTTAAAGATAAACAACCAGGTTCCTTTTTAATGATGGCAACTTTCATGGAAAGTTTTTTGCCTAAAATTCATATATTTATTTGGAGGTTCATTCACGAAGGTATTGGTGTCTTCAAAACCTTAAGTAGATTCATAAATGGAATTGATCAAGAGTGTAGACTTTTCAATAGAGTCATTAAGGATTTAGAGCACCTCTATCTTCACTGCGCTATAGATGTCGTAAGTTTCTTTGGGTCTCAGTTGGGCTGTAGGACTGACAAGCACGTAGGTTTAAAGACTAGACAAATTATTGCTGGTTGGCTTGCCGAGAAAGGGAATAATTATGAAATATTTAGAAGGAGAAGCTGCGTGCTTTGGGCATTATGGAAAAACACGCATGAAAAGGTTTTCAATTGCAGGAATCAATTTATTCCCGGGATCATTAAGGAAGCTAAATTCTGGTTGAATTACAGTATTCCACTTGGTTAAATTATGTTCGGAAGGCACATCCAAAGGTATATTTATGCCCCATACCCCGGCTTGCAAATTGTTGCATAAACTACCACGGGCACTGGTAAAATCTTTTCTTTAAACTTATTTTAACACTCACCCAATATCTGAATCCATGGATTTTTCATGGTTATTTCAATTCTGGAAATAATAAATTACTAGTTATTTCGTTGTTTTATACTTATTTGTGTGTTTATTTTAGAATTGGAACACAATTCCATGGGTTTTTCATGGTTATTTCAATTCTGAAAATAATAAATTACTAGTTATTTCATTGTTCTACACTTATTTGTGTGTTTATCGTTGAATTTACTTAATTTGTTTTGTCTAGACCATGGTTTAGTCCATCATCTTGAAAAAAAGAAAACTTTTTATCCTTTCAGATACTGACCATATAAAACCATACATCTTAAATACAGATTTTTAGTCCTTGACATTTAACCCTGTTTAATTCTTTGCAAACTTAAGTATGTATAGTTCTCAAAGCAAACCCACTGAAACTTTGGACCGTATTTGTTATGTCGTGTAGAGAGTGAATGTTATATCATGTAGATAGTGAATTGATATAATGGTAAACTGATTGCTTATCCATGGTGTTAGGAAAAGATGTATGCTACTACATCGGGAGGTGCAGCAGATACTGACATCCAAGATGATGTCAGGTCCAAAGAATCGTTAGAGGCAGCTTTTGCATTTGTTGAATCGTCAACATGTAATTCATCAGGAACCGAACCATAGTAAGTTTATTTTATTCGTTCTCAGAAAGTCTTTTCTCACGGGTTATTTATTACAAATAAAATTTTAAGAGGGAAGATCCGTTGATATGATTATTCTGACTCTATATTATAAATACTAAACGGTAATGAATTTGAAACTAATTTGTTGGTAATATGTTCTTCCTGTAGTGCTCTGTAATACTACCAAAAATAAGAAAAACCATAGACGTATAACACCACCATCTAAGATGAGCATATTACCATAAATTAGTTTTACTCTTTCATGTTCATTAATATTTGGGTTTTATAACTAGATTGGTGTTGAAATTGTGAAACAGTTTGAGAATAGCCATGTCAAAGAATCCCCCTCCCTTTCAAAATATCGTAGTTGCTGCATATCCTCGGAAGAAACTGACTTGAAGCATCTCATGTGTATAACAAGTTTGTTCACCTACAAAAGTATCGGGATAACTACCCAAAAGTAACAAATCACTCAGGCATGCTACTAATGTCCACGATCAGGGTTCGTTTGAGCGATAAGGCTTACACAGTATTTGTTTCAATGGCAGTTAGTCACTTTCTGGATATGCCTGATACCAAAAACAATGGTGCAATTTTGCATTATCTACTCTCACGAGAAATTGTGAGACAAGATGACGGTGATCCATTTTGTATGAACTTTGGGGTTGGAGGCCATATCTTGAGGTTTGGGATGAAAAAATTCGCACTTGCTACATGACTTAATTTCAAGTTGACAGCGGCAGCAAAAGAAGATGTAGATAACCCACTCCCAAAATCTATCGTGGATTCACCAATCATGAAAACTCATTTCCCTGGGAAAAAAAACAGTAATTGAAGCTCTGACGCGCTTAGAAACGGGAGAATTGACCACCTGCACTGACGATGAGAACACTAAGTTGGTGTTAGAGCACTTCTCGGTCAAACTCGCATGCGTGGCTATCTTTAGCATGTTGTATATGGTGGATTTTCGACAAAGGATAAAATCGTAAACCCATACTTATATGTACTCCTGATCCAGCAATCAGACGAGTATTGATGCTCATGTCTCTTATCGAAAGCATGAAGGCTCATGCCATAAGAATATCTGACTGAGACTACTGTCTCTCAGAGTATATGTAGACATGTAGTCTCCCAGATGAGGCAACGGCATGTCTGATGAATAATGAGCAATTTCAGCATTTACTTCTATATAGAATCGAAAGATTAGACGACTCCTAGACAGCATGCCTGCTAGTGTAGAGCAATAACGTCTTCAGGATGTAACAATGTTTTCCCTGACTATATGAAAGAAAATATGACGCTTCAACAAGCTCATATCACTCAATTTCTGAATAATTAATGCTCCTAGACGATCGTTCTAGTATAGAGCCATTAATTAATTATTCTCAGAACTAATAGATTCATTAACTGAATCCCTGGAAAATATTCAAAATTTTCATAATATTTCATTACTTCAATTTATGGTTCTTCCCAAAGAGAATTCCATGGGTTAGTAATAAATATTCAACACACGGGCATCTGAGCTACCTCTGAGTAAGCCCCGACTCAAATGGTGCAAGTATACTCAACGATGGTGCACTAACAATCACTGTACGAACAAGTATTTCAAAATACGACGAGACGATGAACCTATGCAAAATAGGAAGGAAAATAATAAATAATTAAAAATTGACCAAGGTGCTGGGAGCATGGGCCCACTGACCGGCCGGACGTGTCGTGGTCAATCCCACGCCAGTTTCATATTTTTATCATATTTTTTATTATTTTCCCTGATTTCATGAAAAACCTTTCATTTGAACAAATATCCTTTGTTTTGAGGAAACTCCTCAGTTTCATGGTGTTTCCTTCGCACTGAGGAAATAATATAAAATTAGGGAAAATATTGTGGGGCCGTGATTGTTGGCCAACCGGCCTTGATCCGGGCGGCCCCACACCTCATGGTTCCTCATTATTTTATCATTATTTCCCTGATTTCATGAATACTCCTTAATCTCATGATATTTCTTTGATCCCATGAAAAATAATATAAAATTAAGAAAACCTGTGGGACCGGGCCATAGCCGGCCGGTCATACCCTAGCTGGCCCCACACGTTTTATTTTATCATTACTATATTTTTCATGTTTCCTTAATCCCATGAAATTCCTTGATTTCATGATACTTCCTTCAAATTATGAAAAGTCTTTCAAAATTATGAAAATCCCTTCAAATCATGAAATAATACATAAATAAGGGAAAACTCACGAGACCGGGCCATAGCCGGCCAACCATGCTCAAGCCGGTCCCACACACCCTTATTTTATTATTATTAATATTTTTGTTTCCTTCATCTCATGAAAACTCCTTGATTTCAACAAAACTCCTTGGTTTTAACAAACTCCTTGGTTTTTTGATATTTCCCAAAAATCATGAAAACATAATAAAATTAGGAAAAATAACATGGGACCGGCCCCTTGAATTCTTCCTCAGTTTTACTCTCGGGCTGTTTTCACCTCCCGAACGAGCTTAAAACCTAAATATTCCCGCGTAAGGAGATAGGAAATTATTTTCCGTACATCATGGAGGGGCGGACCATCAAACTCCGAGCCCGTATGAGAATTCTACATCGATTATACTAAATGGCGCTAATTAGGGTTTCAACCAATCTTGGGATTGCTCAAACGATCAATATTTGATCCCGTGACCACCCAGGGCCGGTTTCATGACCCCTTGGTTGGTCCTTCACCTCTTCATAATTAATTAGGTTTTATCACCTAAGGTTCAGACGAGCATTTTCAAATAAATGATTAAACCAGCATTTAATCATTCTTTCATCAAAAAATCACCAACTCTTCAAGAGGCCTTGGTATTTGCTCACACGAGCATACGGAGTTATATGATCGACCCACGGTCCCATGAAGCCGTCCCTCCTTCATTCCATGGTTGATTTTCAAATAAACCATCAATTGATAATAATTAGGGTTTCTGAGTCCAAGGATCATAATTCCAGATTCAAACACTAATAATTTTATGACGATTTCATGATCAGTATTCTTATTAATTATACTCGGTTCAACTACCAGTATTTTAATTAATATTTTATTTGGTCACGCTACCAATAATTTATCAGATGAGCAGTACTTGCTCAGATGAGCAATACTTGCTCAAACCAAAGAATATTGGTTCAACTATCAATATTCAACAGTCCATCGAACGAGCAATATTTGCTCACGTTAGCTTATTCACATATCATATCTCTGTCTCAACAGACATGTTCAATTCATGAGTCACGGAACATTTACAAACCACGTTCGACTCAACAATACAAGGACTCATCGTCCCATGAAATCATGAAGTCAACAACTGACTAACTAAATACACATCTGCCTTGCAGACTCCACAATCACACGAGATATCAATCGTGTTACATGGGGGGATATTAACTAGGGTTTTGGTCTGGCGGTCTACGGCATGTGTGTTCATACACACGATGGAATGTGAGCAAGTCGTGCAATCAGTTGGAGGAGTTAACAAAGTAGTGGATGGAAAATCAACCAAGTCTCCGCACGATGAGCAACTGGTTTCAAACACGATTTCCATTTCCCCACTCTTTGATTCCATCAACTGTCACACTTCATGGGATCATGGTGTCTATAATTCCATCAATATAAATAAGTCTCTGAATGATGATTGAAAAAACAACGATTTCACGTCTCACAGACAACACGAGATCAACAACTCATCAATTGAGCAATTACTCTCAACTGAACAATTTCAATCATTCAGAACTTATCTTATTCAGAATTCACAACACACCTACAATCTTTGATTACCATTGATTCCACACATTTCTCAGCTTCCCTCCTACGGATCGACCCATCCTCTCTTGTGACCGAATTTACTGGGAACGGCCATTGTCTTGGTTTAGGCCGGAGTACTACGTGATTGATCTCTCGAATTCAAAGCACTCCCTTCTTGCAGTGCATCTGTGTGAGGTTGAACATTTCGCTCGGTCCAAGGAATCTCCTCCGCACGGTCGTCTCCTCGATTCCGTAAAAACCAGCAAATCATTTTGCCCCATCTACACATGTTTGTCAATATTAGTGATCAAAACTATAAGTCTTGATTTCTAGTCTACTTATAGATGTCTCAGACTAGGACATAGATTGTGTAGTTGAGCCTTAGACTTCACGGCGTTCATCATTTGAAGACTAAGAACTATTAAGGAGAGCTTGTGGAACTTCATCAACAAAAGGTATGTGGAGACTGAAACTCATCTATCACTTGGAAAGTCTCTTTTTACTCTATCTCATATATTGAGACATAAGTCGTGTTACGATATAGTTTTATATTATACACATTTGAGATTTCGAGCTGAGTTTAACTCGCTTACATATTTCTCGGAATATGTGTTGGCAAGCTTTTGCTTCGACCAAGTTCATCTTATATTCTTGATGAAAGTCAAAAGATGATCATGTGAAAATTGCCGAGTAACATCTTACATGGTTTGTGTGATACAATCATTTGGTGTAGACTTGGAATATTTCGTCATGATTATTTCAATAACTTGAAAATTGCTTTGATGCTAATAGTGTATAAAAACGGCTATTGTCATCCTCTAAGAAAGTTTCAATGGTTGAAATAAGAGTTTAAAACAATTAACCATTATTGGATTGTGACATGTTGTGTACTCTTGCACATATGTTGTCCATGTCCGGGAACCATAGTATGCGTACCTGTTGGTTTGAGAAGTCCAGGAACCTAAGTATGTATACCCGTATGCGTACTGGCGTAAGGTTCATGTCCGAGATTTTCTGTTGGGATTGGAGGTATGCATACCCGTTTGCGTACTGGCGAAACCCAAACTCAGTCTGGGTATTTCAAGTATGCGTACCCGTTTGCATACTTGAAGGTTAAAGTTCTAAAATCGGTTATGTACATGAACTAATACATTTATATATTAAGGAATGCATTCTTTGCAAACCGTGGCTATAATGTTCATGAATTGATTCGAGTGAATATTTTGCTTCAATTGTGTTCTTCTATACTTCTATGAGAATATAGCAATTGAACAACTCTTTAACTAGTTTCATTTGAGTCATTTGAACTAGTTATGGTTAAGATGAATAAGGTTGATATGAGAGTGTTCATATGGCTAACTTTGGTTAACTATTGTTGAGCCAACATGGTGTGCACGTTTAAGTACGGCTACATAAACCTAAATGAAGGTACATTTCATCGGTGTGTAACAAGCTAAGTTCGATCTAACGATTGGAAGATATTAGCTTGAATTTAATCAGGTTTTCATCTAACGGTGATTATTGAATGCTTTGTTACCAAGGTAACTTAAATTGCAAACCCTGATTTGAAAACTATATATAGGAGAACTCTAGCAACTGGGAAACCTAATCCCCACACCTCCTGTGTGATACTAGTTGCATAATCTAGAGTCGATTCTCGTTTAACCTTAGGTTTTTCACGAAACCCTGTAGGTTAACGACGTCTTAAATACTTCATTGGGATTGTGAAGCCAGATCCAACTATTTTCTCTGTAGTTGTGTGATCTGATCTTGCATCTTCTATCATGTTTGAGTACTATCTTCTTTAAGATTGGTCGAGATTTATTCTCCGATAGGCAAGATAAAAAGTAGTCACAAACATCTTCGTCTCATCGTTTGTGATTCCACAATATCTTGTTTCGCTACCATACAATTAAGATTATTGTGAGTTTATTGATATTTCTAGGTTGTTCTTCGTGAATATAAGTCTGGTCAATTGGTTCCTGTTCACCTTGATTTATCAAAAGACGGAACAAAACTCGTAGGTATTTCTGTGGGAAACAGATTTATTTATTCCAATAGACTTTTCTGTGTGAGACAGATTTGTTTATCAAGTCTTCGACTTTGGGTCGTAGCAACTCTTGGTTGTGGGTGAGATCAACTAAGGGAATCAAGTGCATAGTATCCCGCTGGGATCAGAGACGTAAGGAACGCAACTTACCTTGAATCAGTGTGAGATTGATTAGGTTCAACCACATCCGATCCAAGTTCATTGGTAGTAGGCTAGTGTCTGTAGCGGCTTAATACAATGTAGTGTTCAAAGCTGGACTAGGTCCCGGGGTTTTTCTACATTTGCAGTTTTCCTCGTTAACAAAATTCTGGTGTCTGTGTTATTTCTTTTCCGCATTATATTTTATATAGTTGAAATATCACAGGTTGTACGTAAGTTCAATCAATTGTGAATCCAACCTTTGGTTGTTGATTGAATTGATTGATCCTTGAACATTGGTCTTTGGTACCGTTCAAGTTACTTCTCGTATATTCAATCGGGCTCGCAAATTTCTATTTGTTGATTGCAGATTGAATGGAGAGATAGAGATATAAACTCTTTGATATACTTTTCTAAAGATTGAGTATGACTGTCTAGTTGGTTCTCTTTAAAGTATATTGGAGTAAGTCCTCTCAGATTGCCAAACGAATTTTTGGGAGTGGTTGTTGTACCCCCGCATTTTCAATTGGTATCAGAGCAGGCAAACACATTAAAGACCTTATAAGTATGTGTTTGTAGCGATATGATATGGACAGAAGTGCTATCTATGATAAACGCATCGCCAGAAATAAAAGTCTTGTTTCTATAAAATCTATTAAAGAGAAAGATTTGTAAATCTCGAATATAGATGAACCCAGTGTTCCCATGAAACATACTTACATTGACAAGTGTTTCACCGACTACCTTACTGACGAGTCTGACTCTGAAGTTGAAAGGAATGCATCCAAAGAGAGTGTAGTGATTCTAAAACTTGTTAGAATCCAGGATGATAGTGTCAATCGGTTGAAGCACAAAGTCAATATTCTTGTTGGTATGGTAAATGAGCACGACTCTCTTCTAAAAGTCCTACGTGAGGAAAACGCATCTGTCTGTCTTTTACAGACCTTGCATGAGGAAAAACTTAAAGAGGATGCTTTGGAAACTGAACTTCTTTTGAGTAAACTCCCTATTCAAGAATGTTCCAAAGAGTCCACTATACCAACTGCTTCTGATTTAACTGGAAAATTTCCTGGTTCAGAAGCAAAATCGAAATCCCTTCATGTTGAAAAAGATGTGTCCGTGTCTTCCCCTAATCAAGGAATGTCCACATCACATGGAAGGAAGAATTCTCCCAACGATAGTGTTAAGACTGTTATGTCTAATCACTCAGGTGATCAGAAAGTGTGTCTTTTTTATGATTCAAATGAGAATCGTAAACAAAAGAGGAATTCTAGGTTGAATGATAATTCTATTGTTCGTCTTCAAAACACCTTAGATTTAATTCTCAAAGGTGTAACTGACATTCATATGTCTAAACCAATTGGTTTTAGTACTCACCCTGTGTACCCCACCAGGAAAGTCAGTTCAATGTGTTCCTCAAATGTTCAAATGCGAAACAGTCTTCTAAACCATATCGTCGAAGAAGAACTCATGGATATTTTTCAATTAAGAAGGGAGATTATGTTGTTCATGATGTGAAAAAGGTACCAGAAGAAGGAAGCAATTGAGAGATGGAAGACAACCTAAAAAGGGTAATTGAAGGATATAAAGAAATCATCAACATGCTGTCAATTCCCTCTGGTCAAAATTCTTCAGGTAAGAATCAATACTATGCGTCATATTTGGATGATAGTAAGTTTTATGATAACTTTTCACGTCATAACGGTTTTCCTCCAAAGATCAGGAAAAAGAGGTTTAACCAGAAACAACGTTCATTTAATGAACTTAAGGCTCATACTTGTGCTAGTTAATCACAAGGTTGAAATCTCACTCAAAAAAATCCTGGTTGAGTGAGATATGATCAGGTATACTTGATGGCAAAATGTGTTTATGATTCTCTAGCTATTTTTTTATCGTTCTTAGCTGGATTATCATTCACAAACATTTCTGCATAAGTATTTGTGTGCTGCTTTGACAAATTTCTATTTTCTTAATTCCTTTTTGAAACTTTGTTGTGTCAAAATTACTACTCGTATGCTCTAAATTTTTTCTCCTGTGAGAATGCAAAATTTATGGAGCTAAGATCTGTGAAATTTCTCACGTAGCCAAATTTTATCGTTGAACTGTCTTCTTAATTGAGTCTCTCTCTTTTTGAGTCGGTTATGGATAATGGGCAAAGTTTGTGTTCGTACAAGTATCCTTGTTACATGTCACAGACCGAATTTGGAAACCCTAATTTCTGGGTTCTTGAAACCTTTTAAATATCAAACCCTGCTTTTGAAAAGTATGCATACTCCATGCTACTTTTTCGTCAAGAATGGTATCTCCATCGGGAACTTGTAATTTTCCAAGAGGTTTTCTTGATAAGGGTTTTGGTCTCAAACTAAAAGAGGAGGAGAAAGGAACTCTCGTGGAAATTGATGACACATCCTGTCAACCTCCAGATAACTTTTCAGTTTTTGAGGAAGATGGAGAGATTTCTAATGAAGTTGTTCAAAACTTTATAGGTCAGTTTAACGATGAAAAGTTGTTGCTTGTTAACATTCTAAAAGAACTAGATGTGTTAAGAACTGAGTTGATAAAGCTCAACTCCGACCTCACTCTAATGAAGACACGACTTAAAGCTCATCTCAATATCGTGTCTGAAGATGTTGTCGACTCCGTCTGTTGCAAGTGGAAGAATTGGCTCCGTGGCCAAAGTTAATGTTTGGCGCCATGGAAGAATTAGTCGTGGAAGAATTAGGGCTTGGCGTAGCCATGGTGCCGTGGAATAATTAGGGCTTGGCGTGGCCAAGGCTTGGTTTTAGCGCCGTGGAGTCGGACCCACATGTGGCGTGGCAACATTGGCCATGTTGCCACGCCAATCCCATTGCTCCGGGAAACGCTATTTGGCTTTGGTAGTGTTTGTGGGAATTAGGGTTTGGCATGTTGAAACCCTAATTAGCGCACGTGGCATGCGGCTGCGGCATGGAGCTACTTTTGTGCAAACGACGCCATGGCTATGCCAAAGGAACTATGGCACGGCCATAGTGTGGAAACGGCCATAGGAGTAGGAATTGCCGTGGGTGGCTATTTATGGCAGGTTGCCACGAAGTGGCATGTTGCGAAGTTGCCGCAGTAGAGTGGCATGTTGGCATGCCGACCAATATGTTGTTGTGGTTGGGGGGGTTTGGCTTGTCAGTTTAGCAAGGTGGCGCGACAGGGTGTGTTTGGCCTTTAACGTATGGTGGCAAGTTTAGAGCAACTTGATTGGCCACAAGAGGTGGCCGGCCAAACACAAGGCGCGACCACACTTCTGGTGAGAGTGTGGCGGCTTTAGCGTGTTCTGATTGGTCGATTAGAGTGGGGCCGACAAGCATGGGCCTAGCCACAACTTGTGTGCGTGTGGCGAGTTTAAAGCGACCTAATTGGTCGAGAGAAATAAGGTCGGGGCGTGGCTAATGGCGCTAGCTGGCCTAAAGCATAGCCATGCCTCTCTTTGCTATTGCGGCTCCCTATTTTCTTATTCTAGGCGAGGTTCTGCACCTGCTAATCCATGGCAGATTAATTACTTAGGCTTAATTTTGACAAGCAAGGTCTGGTACATTGCGCGAGGCGCGAAACCCTAACTTCTGTAAGTTAGTCAGTACGATTGATTGAGTTCTATGTGTTGACATAGAGTTCTTTTAAGTTCATTGCCAGAGAGCAGCATGCTTTTCTGATTCGAATACCTTATGCAAATACCTTATCCTTGATACTTAGAGATTCGTGCTACTCTGCTGCGAGTGAACACAAATCGTCATGCCATAATCAACATTAAGGGTTCAGCCGGAGAACATAGCATAGAAGGCATTCAGAGGAACTTATATTAAGTGAATATACGCGAGGCGCCGAAATTTACAGAATATCTGGGATTCGCCAGTCTGGATAAATTTTATGTAAGTATATTGAGCGGCTCAATAAATATGACAGTGGAGAGGTTAGCACACGTGGCTCTGTTTCCTTGCAGAGTGACGTCACATCAAATACAAGGTTTTACGATTTTAACCCTAAGCTAAAAACCACCATCAACATTAAGTCCCCTGCTTAGCTCGGAACAGTGGCATTGTTGCAGGGTAAGCATGAGATGGTGACAGATGAGGATAAGATCGAAACAACAAGTCATGAGGAGATTGTCAGGGAGATTTGGCTAACCTTTGTTAGGAGGCACGAAGAATCTGCGATCCTTGCATCGGCGGTTTCGCATAAATTTGGTTTGGCCATGGGGTGCTGGCCTCAGCACCGCAACTTTGGTTACTAATTGGCAGAGGTGGTACTGCGACTTGGTCCGCGGAACGGCGAATGTTGCTAGCCGGCTAGGTCACGGAATATATGGAGATGGCGCTGTCTTGAATGGCCAAGATGGCGCTTCCTTGGCTCGTGGAGATGGCGCTGCTTTGAACGGCTAAAATGGCGCCACTTTGGTGATGTCCGTGGAACGGTGGAAATAACACTTTGAATTTCGGATACCGAACATCGAAGATGGAGCCATCGCAGAAAGGGCAGATATAATGCTTGGCTTGTAAAGGTGAAGGTGGCGCTGCTTTGAATGGCGGAGATTGCTGTGGAGCGGGCGGAGATCGTGCGGCTTGTCTGGTGGAGCGCGCAGAGATTGCACTGCTTTGAGTGGTGAAGAAGGCGTTCCTTTGGCTATCTGACCGTTTTCTCCCGTTCCACATTAGGGTTTCGACGAGGGACTTCATCTGGTCGAGGTCGATTTTTGGCCGCCGTGTAAACCCATTGTGTTTGTTCGGCATCCGTTTCTCTTTAGGGTTCCTGTAGTATATATGCTGGTGCAATTAGGTTATCTTAGTTCAAGACAAAGACTTTTTTTTGTTGAATCCATATTTCCTTCATCATGTCGAGCGTATGAATCATCTTCGAGCAGCTAGATTCTTGATCAAATGCAAAAAGGCCCGATTCTCATGCGACAACTCCCCGTACGGATCATCCGAGTTAAGAAGATCATACCGGTACGTTTTTTTTATTGACCAATAGATATTTTTTTGTTACCATCAGCGAGTGAGACAAGAGTTCCTTTTGTGCAGAGATATCCATCTGGAACATGTGTGACCGTTGTCGATGATGATGATCTGACCACCCCCCTTTCTTTGAATCCGAGCACACCAACCGCTGCAGATCTGTGAATCCCTTGAGTTTAACGTAAGTTTCCTGCGGCATCGTCTTGACATCGTGAAGGTTGATAGAGCCGGTATCCTTGCCAACGTTGTTCCTGCCTCAAAAGCCATTTTGGAAGAGGAGAAGGCTCTGATCGTAGAATCCCAAAAGGTGGAAAAGGCAATCCAGGACTTGAAGAGTACGACTGAAAGATATCAAAACAGGTTGAAGATGATGCTTTCAAGGAACTACAATCTATTGGATGGGATTTTCTGAGTTATACAATTGTGAAACACCTGGTTTTCCTTCTGAGTTTCGAACCTTTTTTATTTATTTATTTGTATAGCTTTGGCCATACCGCAACATCATCGGCATGCCGCTATGCCACGGCTACGCCATTGGCATGCCCCTATGCCATGGATACGCCACTGGCATGCCATTAGCATGTGGCTGACGCCACTTCGCTATACAACAAGATGTGGCCATAATCAATGGCCATCCTTCTTCATGAGATGCAATCTCAGCCATCCAAGTTCGCTACCGAACTGATGGACTTGTGGCAACTCTTAGGCAACCAACCGCCTAAACCCAACGACCATGGCTACGCCAGGCGCCACTTGCACCATCGTGCCACTGGCATGCACAAGTCATGCCGAAATGCCACTGCTCCATTGTCAAGCGCCAACACAAGGTAGCCACAATCAACGACTACCCTTATTCATAAGATGCGATCTCGGCCATCGAAGTTCGCCACCAAACCGGTAAGCTCGCGACAAGTTTTAGGCGACTAGCCAAAACGAGCCTAGCATCACATGTTATTTACCTTCGGCAAGCCTCTCGATTTTAACTTGCCACACGTAGCAAAGTGCTACATGTTTTCTACGAAAACACTCTAGACATCAAAATATGTCATAAACTGGGGGATGCTCATCAGGGTATTGGTCTGGCGGTTTACAACGTGCGGCGTGCAATGCGCCCGTTACAAGAAAGTGTCATGAAGTGGGATAATTAGTGGTGGTGAAAAGTAACGGTGTAAACAATTCATTTCCTTCATCATGGAAGCGTAATGATTGGCGGTTACACGAATTCACTTCCCTCATCATGGAAGCATAACGTCTAACAGTTACACGTTACTCTTTTCTTCCACCACTCAATCGTTTTCACTTCTTACGAGACCAGGGTACGTTTCACTATGACTTGTATAAATAGGTCTCACCTATTTCCACTAAACAACAGGTTTTGGTCAGGAAAACAATACAACATCCAGAAATCATCTGATAGCTTTTTCATCCAGCTAGCCAGTTCAACTTTCTGATACAAGTCACAAAATGCCCACACTTCCAGAATCAACTATTCTGGTCTCAACACTTTCTTCGCTTCCCTCCCTAAGACCAACCCTTCTCCTTCACTTTGTGACCGAAGCAAGCCTGGAATGACCATTTCTTGGTTTAGGCCAGGATTGTACAGATTGATCTCTCGAATCAAAAGTACTCCCGTGCAGTAAATTATTTAGGGTTTAGATTCGTTTCTCACATACACACACCCAAAATTACCAAAATCAGCAGAAACAGTTTTCACCCTCAAACAGTAGGTTAACGACTTATAGACTTCATTAGGATTGTGAAGCCAGACCCAACTATTTTCTCTGTAGTTGCGTTTTCTGATCTTGCCCGATTCTATCGTTTGAGTACTATCTTCTCTAAGATTTGCTTGAGATTTAATCTCTGATAGGCAAGATAAAAAGTAATCACAAACACCTTCGTCTCATCGTTTGTGATTCCACAATATCTAGTTTCGCTTCCGTATGATTTAGATTATTGTGAGGTGATTGATAATACTGGGCTATTCTTCGGTAATATAAGACCGGTTTATCAATTGGTTCCTGTTCACCTTGATTTATCAAAAGACATAACAAAACTCATAGGTATTTCTGTGGGAGACAAATTTATTTATTCCAATAGACTTTTCTGTGTGAGACAAATTTGTTTATCAAGTCTTCGACTTTGGGTCGTAGCAACTCTTGGTTTTGGGTGAGATCAACTAAGGGAATCAAGTGCATAGTATCCTGCTGGGATTAGAGACGTAAGGAACGCAACTGTACCTTGAATCAGTGTGAGATTGATTAGGGTTCAACTACAGTCCAGTCCGAAGTTCATTGGTAGTAGGCTAGTGTATGTAGTGTCTTAATACAGTGTGGTGTTCAAAGCTGGACTAGGTCCCAGGGTTTTCTGCATTTGCGGTTTTCCTCTTTAACAAAATTCTGGTGTCTGTGTTATTTCTTTTCCGCATTATATTTTATATAGTTGAAATATCACAGGTTGTACGTAAGTTCAATCAAATGTGAATCCAACCTTTGGTTGTTGATTGAATTGATTGATCCTTGAACATTGGTCTTTGGTACCGTTCAAGTTACTTCTCGTATATTCAATCGGGATCGCAAATTTCTATTTGATGATTGCGGATTGAATAGAGAGATAGAGATATAAACTCTTTGATCAGGGAAGATCAATTACTGCGGAATACACAAGGATTCATTCTATTTTCCATCACTATTTGCATAACAACATATAATAGACATAATCCTTGTAGACAAAAGATTTAAACCTATCTTCCATCAAAAATTGACAATATAGGCTTAACTTTTGTATTTGTCAAAAGTCCATTCATTCTTTTATCAATACATGCATATCGACATACGAAAGACTTTACTTTTGACAAGGTATGGGACAATAACAGTTCACGGACGCAAACACACATATCCCATAACAATCTGCAATATATAAAACCATAAAGATTAATACTGCAAAAATCATCTTCCAAACAGTTTTAGAATTTAAACAAATAAACCTAAAAACATGAAGATGAAAACGTTGGACATAGCTATGTGTAATCACAATAATGGCCATTTCAAACTCTAGTTATTCTTCTAAACAAAAATAAGAAAAATAGAAGATTTACTAAGGATGATAGAGCTTTCTCAAGGCCTCTACCGAGAATTCCTTCTTAAAAACAAGAATAAATTCTCATAAGAAGTTTCCTAGGCATCAAGACAAACTCGTAATCCACATATAAGATGATTTGTCCTTATAGGGTAGAATCAATCTTTTTTGCCCGAATTTACACCAAGAGTAGCTACCAAAGGCGTATAAAAAGATTTTCTTAACAAAGAAGAACATACAAAGTCATTAACGACCATGCACCATAGTTCACATAAAATGATTGTGAACATTCAAGAATCCCATAGTAATGCGTACTGCTACCCATTCTTGAACTTCCTTCTTTGTGATTCACCAACATCATTCTTGTAAAAGCTAAAAATAAGCTTAGAAGATGAGTACTCCAGGAATCCAAGTTCCCAAGTCCAAAAGAAGCAGAACAAGTGCGACGAAACCGAGCACATCACTCAAAAACAAGAGACAGGACAAAGACCAATCTTAACTCATCCAAATTCAAGAATTATCATCTCCATTTTGAATAGAATTCAAATATGAAGAGAATTCAAAAAGAATGAGGTTATTCCGAGTTCGGACGAAGAAGTTACGGCCAAAACAAGTTTACCGAATATCGACGTCTACAGGTCAATATGCATACGGGTTTGCAAATGAATTTTCGTGACCTGGAGCAGTATGCAAACGGGTATGCGTACTTAGACCCCTGGATTTTGGTTTTAAATGATGTTATGCACACTTGGTATGTGTACCATGAAGTCCAAACATCCCGAACTACTATTTTCAAACCTAAACACTTAAGAACCTTAAAAACAGATCAAGTTAGGTAGAAATGAACTATAAGCAAGATCATTATAAGTATTCTAAGCAAATAAAAACACAAATCTTGCTCAAGTTTATAGACATACCTTTTAGAAAAATCGAATCGAATTCTATAGCCTTACCGAACATAATCTGTGTGCCCCAATTCTCGTGCTTCCCTCACCGTATACATAGCAGGGCATTCCTTGGTGAGGATGCACTTTTAACACAATCAAGTTGTGTTGAGGTGAAGAATGTCTTGCTCACCACAAGTGACTATTGGATTATCATGAAAGAGATCGCTTTTAGGACCTTTCACATCCAATTCCATTTTTCCAAAAAACTTGTTAAGTTCCAACATCATGGATACTGCCTTCTCCATAGTCATGGAATTTTCTGGAAGATCATTTCTTTTCTCACTCAAAGCATCATTGACTTTCTTTGGTACCCACTTCTGAGTGCGTTTAGGAATAACCGAGACCTTCTTCCCATTACTCTCTTCAAGATTTCTCGAAAGAGAATTGGATTGACTATTCTTTTGCAAGTTAGTCTTTCTCCAACTGGGAGCATCGGATCTTGTCTTCGTCTTTACGAAGTTATCCTTTTGATAACCATTACGATTGTGAAAAGGATTCGTATAACGTTTATAGGCAAAACTAGGATTATCACAACACTGATTCCTTTGCCTAAAGGTTGGACAGTTACAACCTGTAACATTAAGGGGATTAGTCTTAACATATGATATTCGTTTCACAACTTCTTGTGATGCCCAAACAAGAACATCATGAAGTTTCTCATTCCTTATACGGAAATGACATCTCCTTTCCAGGTGACCTTTCTTTCCGCAATAGTGGCAAACATAAGGAATGTTCTTACCTCGATCCGTGTGTGCCGACTTTGGAGGTTGATATACTTTGCTCTTTCGAACTTTATCTTTCGGTGAAGGTATTTCACTTTTGCCATCAGTGGAAACCCTTTGTTGAGAAGAATCAATATCCTTGAAAATTTTTACCTCTTTGCTAATACTTGGAGCATCTATTCCCTTATAGCCCAATCCTCGTGAATCACGATGATTTTTACTTGCTCCTAGCATAGTGGTTAATTCGTTCAAACTAGTATTTAACTTTTTCAAGTCCTCCTCTAACATCTTGATTTTATCAAGAGCAACAGCTAAATCAGCCTCAAGGCGTTTTTCTCGAGCAAGACAAGCGATTTCTCTGTCGTCAAAACTTGTTTGCTGGGAGTTAATGCTTGCTTCAGATTCTGCAAGTTTCTCTTCCAACAAAAAATACTTTTGATAAAGATTATCACATTCAAGTGACTTCATACGTACTTTTCCTCAGAATCCTTGAGGATCGATTCGTTAGAACGATTCGAAACATAAACAGATCGCTACAAACACATACTTATAAGGTCTTCAACGTGTTTGCCTGCTCTGATACCAATTGAAAAAGCGGGGGTACTGATGATTATTTTCAATGATGTTGAAGAAAGTGGTAGTAAGGTTGTCGTTCACTCGGACTTGACGAGATTGATTTTAAGAATTTAATAAAGAAAAATAAAAGAAAAATATATACAAATATTGTCACAGGATGAAGAGTCACTAGGACGCAGGATTTCACTACTTTTCATATTCTTGTGGTTCAGTCATTAATTCTAGACAATATAGCTCAAACAAAAGAAGTTGTGACTCTAATTTCTTGCCAAAAATAGATTTCATAAAACATTATCTGTAAGTCGTAAGCATGACGCATCAAAAGTAATTTAAACTAAGCATGCGACATCAGACAAAATAACAAATAATTAATAGAAATCATAATACGATTAAATCTATGCAAAAAGTCTTATAAAGAATTAATTCATTTACCACAATCATGAAAAGTTGCTTCCTCCGTCGCCCCAGTGATGGGTTCTAGCTCCGCATATTGGAAACACGCTCAAAATATGATTTTATTGCTCAAAGGTGCTTACAAATGATGAAAAGGAGAGATATCAAATAAAAACCGGGTTTGTAACAGATATAAGTGTTACAAACCGAATTGTTACAGAGAACGATATAACCTTCTTGTCGCTGTTACTGTTGATTTAAGTCTGCCTCCAAACTACGACCCACAGTGCTCTGTCGTTGACACTGTTGAAGAACGACGGTTTTAGGCCGTCTGTTCTTCGTGTTCTTGATTTCGCAGCAGCCAGAAACTTCTCTCTCGCAACTCGCGATTTCTCACCCTCGTGATGCTCTAAACTGCTCCCGAACTCTCCATAACCATTCTCTGATACTCCAACGTCTTATTTATACCCAACAGACCCAAGAATAACACCTCATTAATAAAAAATCTTCTCCATTATTCGGCAGAGAAGAAAAATATTTTCGAGAATATTTTCTTCTCAAATTTAACTCCATATTCGTTATATGTTGTTTACACACTCCAAACTCACTGAAACACGTCCTATAATTAGATGAACACGCTGTAGACTCGTGTTGTCCCATGAAATCTTCCCAAAATAGAAATTCCGAGAATATTTTCACGGGAAAATATCAGCCCTGAGTTCCTTGATTGTTGATTATCTAGCCAAATTGGAGTGGATTCAGCACCCATACCATTCCTGTCTAGCCCATTAGAACAAAACCAAGTGATTTCAGCCATTGAATCTCCCTAAAACTGCTCCAAATTCGCAACCTAAATTTTGCCAGTCAAAGAACTCTTTTCCCGCCAAATTTCATTTTTCAAACGGAGAGGATGAAGTGCCCCTTATCCTGTGATGGGGTGCCGATAGCAATTAGTGTACCCCTTATCAAATGAGGTACCCCTTATCCAAAATTGGGAGTCCGAATAACACGTGTCCTCCGGATGCCAAAATCAACTTTTTCGAGCCGAATTTTCCAAAAATCTTTATTTCCAAAAATACCTACAAACACACAAAACACCATAATAAGGACAAAAGCGAATACTAACAATGCGAAACATTGAGAACAAATTAGACACATAAATGCGTCTATCAAATACCCCCAAACTTATTATTTGCTAGTCCTCGAGCAAATTTATTCTAGAAAATAAAATTCATTTGAACCCCTAGGTGGCCCTAGTGGCGGAGTGTTGTCTCCGGGAGGGTTTGAGGTGTACCCACAAAACCTTTACTCTGCACCCTAGCTATCTACGCAAAACCTTGGAAGGCACTAAAGAATCTCCTTGGTTGGCATACAATATTGACTGTAGGAGGAAGTACCCTGATGCGAAATTCCAATTGTTGTACACGAGTTTGCACTCAAGCATACTAAAATTCATATAAAGTGACAGAGCTCTACTCAGATAGTTTCTAGACATCATAAACCAGAGTCAACCAATCACATGGATAGATTAAGAAGATGGAAGTAGAAAAAACGTAGATGATGTTGACTAAGGTGAACCTATCCTAATGGTCGAGATACTTCGGTTCGGACTAATATCAACACACCGGCATATACAAGGGAACCAGTGGTCGATAATCCTAACTCTAGGTCAACACAACTGGCATATACAAGGGTTCCAGTGGTCGACTTTATTGAATTTATTCCGGTTGGTCAGATGGTCTGGTCTCAATTTTTTTTTTTTTTTTTGTATGTCAGTCACTCTATTTCACCCTAGCAATGGTAAAAAGAAAAAGCAAAAGAAGTGATTAGGATTCTTTCGATGTTTCCATCACGAGGATATGGCGAAACTACCATGTTTTCTTTTCTAACACCTGAGCTTTGTGCTTTTATGAATAGACTCTTCTAGATGTTTCAATCTAATCAGATTGGTTCCTCAACTCCTACAACCAAGATGCTTCCATCCACTTAGATTAGTTAGTGCCGACCTTAATAAGCATAAATTTCTAGGCTCTGGAGTTTATTTATTGCAACTAAAAAGTTTCTCCCATACCCCCAAACTTAAATCTAACATTGTCCTCAATGTTCTAAAGATGAAATTAAAAACATGAACAAGGAGAAACTGTTACCAATTGAAGCAAAAGAGTTAAGGAAAAATATTACCGTGTTGCAAGAGCATGGGTTACCTCCCAAGAAGTGCTAAGTTTAAAGTCTTGACCAGAGACATTGGAAAGGATTAGTCACCTCGAAGAATCATATAGCAATAAATCGGAATAACTCGGGTTATCCGGATCAAAAAGTGCTAACCACAAGAAGAGGAGACTGCAACAGACCAGGAAGATATCCAACACACCCTTATCTATTTTTAAGACAACTACATCTAGTTGTGGTTCGGGTTCACGCTTTATAAAAGGGTCTAGATAACAAATTTTCATGGGTTACGTTTCGTCATAAGTTAGATCCGAATGTTCAGGTCCTAGAGTCTGGAAAAACTCGAATAAGAACTTAGAAGCACATAACATTAACCTGAATAACTGGGGATCCTCTAAGTCAATCAGATTTGACTCACACAGTTGACCACGGTGGTGGTCATTCATAGAAAAATATGTCGACCCTAATCTCCTAAAGTAATTAGGTTTAGTCTCAAAACTTAATAACTGACACATTTGTAACTCATATGTTCCCACAATTGAAAGAAAAGTTTTTGGTGGGAAAACAAAGTCAATTTTGGTATCATAGCCTGGGTTAACCACATCAACCAGAGGATGGGTTTCTAACAACTGAACTTCATCCTGGACATTATTAGGTTCGGGAGAGCTAGCATGAAGGTAATCTGGCACAATGGTTGAGGCACACATATCAAGTCCCAAGTGAGGGATCTCTGTAAGAGCTAAAGGTAAGGCACAAGGAGAATGATAATCACCCCCAAACTTAGAATTTTGGGTATCTCTAGATAGACTGGCTACAATTTCCCTAATTTCTAGATCATCAAAATCCTGAAAATGGTCAATTGCTTCATGTAGATTATACTCAGGTGATGCATCCTCCCTCATATTTAAAAGCTCTACGAGTTCATCTTCTTCGTCTAAGACTATTGTTTTTAAATCGTTAGACTCTAAAATAATATTCTCAGGATAAACTCGTTCCTCTAAACCATTATCGACTTCGTAAACAGGAAATACTACATCGTCTAAAACAGTATCTCTAGTCAAATCCTCGTCCTTTTGAATAGGTGAATAATTGTTAAAATTATTAGGATCTGAACCAGAAATAACTCTATTATTATAAAAGCTCAATTGGAGTAGCAAATTCCTGATCACTATGCCTATTTATCTCAAATTCTTCATCAACACTATCCTCATCATAATCATTATTATAATAACATGAAAATGGTTGAACCTCATCTAAACAAGTAGTGTTACAAATTCTAACCTCATCATATTGATTATGTGAATAACTATCTTCATTCTCAAAGGTATTATTGGATACACTATATTGGAAATTCAAGTTATTTCGAGCAATACTTTCATTCGTCTCTAACTCAAGTCTACGTGTCGACTCAGCTATCCTCTCAAGGGTCTCCTCCAAAGAAAGTTCCCTTAGTGTTGGATCTAAGTTTTGAGTTAATCTATTGAGGATATCTTCTAAAGATTCAGTCGTTGTTGCAGTCTTTTCGTCCATAACTACGTTATTTACCTCAACTAACTTACATGTTGATTCAGCTAACTTTTGTGTCGACTCAGCCAAACCCCTGAGGGACTCTTCTAGAGAAGGAAGAGGAACAGAAGGATCATAATAAGGACTACTTTTCAAAAGTTTGATTGTATCCTCTAGAGACGAAGAACTAATACTATAATCTTCTTGCTCGAATGACCGATGCACATGTGGATAGTAATTGGGCTCACCATGGTATGACC
The DNA here is from genome assembly GCA_023531295.1 of Papaver armeniacum. NCBI lineage: Eukaryota > Viridiplantae > Streptophyta > Magnoliopsida > Ranunculales > Papaveraceae > Papaver > Papaver armeniacum. The sequence goes on from JAJJWW010007413.1 coordinate 54,809, forward strand.
CATAACCTTCCAAAGGTTGGCGTTCCCAACCACTATTCACACTATGGTCATAAAAAGAGTGATGTCCATAATGTTGATTGGATATTCATATTCATTGTGATGGCTATTATAATACCAGTTTGACATCCTAACTGCAAGGGAATTCTACACAAACACAAACAAGGCTGACTCGACCAAAACAAACCTACTGATTTCTAGCAAACAAAAAGCATGATGGCTCCACTTAGATTGTTTCTAGACCAACTTCTAATCCTTCGAAAGGGAATTCGTTACAATCTGAGCAAACCCCTCTGGAATCAATCCGAGTTTAAGTAAGTTGAATAGAGGCGAGGGAAGCTGCGTGGAGCTTTGATACCCAAGGCCTCACCGCATTACAAGGCGGCGCAGTCACGCATTCAACTCACAAAAACCATCATGAACTTCGAAGTATGCTTAAAGAGTAACCAATATTTTTCGAATGACTTTCCTATTAAGCTCGTTACCCTATCGGTCTCGTTCTAGTCAGTATTTTAAGCTTAGGTTCGCGTTTGGTATCGTTTTCCTAAGGCGGGCAAGAAGAAAACGGTGATGAAATCCGAGTCCTTATCTTGATATGGCCAAGCCTTGCCCTTTACTAGAAAATTAAATCCGATTTCAGGTCCTCAACATATATGCATACAAAATCATCCAGTAAACCCGCTGACAGGGGATTCGCGGGTGTTTAGAATTCTTACCTCCCGTTCCAGACGGGGGATGAACCGTTGAGGTCGACTCGGGCCACAACTCCTATGTCGTGTGCGAACCCGAGGGGCCGAGACGATATCGTAATCGTCGTCCTTCCCTGTGCAGTTTATATTTAAATAACCCTCCTTAGGGTTTTAAAAAAAAATGTCCAATGTTCAATGTCCAAAAATAAAAATATCCAAAAATATAAAAGATTACAAAAATAAAAGCCTATTTACAGTTTCTAAAAAAATAATAAAAAAAAAATAATATACAAAATCTTCTACTCCTTTTGGATTCCTCTTTTTTTTTTTTTTTTTTTCTTTGGCTTCGCTTTTGTTTTCACCGATTTCTCCCTTTTTCTTTAGCTCAGTTCCAAATCTGAAAACAAACAAGAAATACCAAAAGGCGTAAAAAGGAACAAAAATAATAAAAATAAAAATAAAACCTAAAAACAAAACTATACACAAGTCCGCGTCGGCAGCGGCGCCAAAAATTGATGATTATTTTCAATGATGTTGAAGAAAGTGGTAGTAAGGTTGTCGTTCACTCGGACTTGACGAGATTGATTTTAAGAATTTAATAAAGAAAAATATATACAAATATTGTCACAGGATGAAGAGTCACTAGGACGCAGGATTTCACTACTTTTCATATTCTTGTGGTTCAGTCATTAATTCTAGACAATATAGCTCAAACAAAAGAAGTTGTGACTCTAATTTCTTGCCAAAAATAGATTTCATAAAACATTATCTGTAAGTCGTAAGCATGACGCATCAAAAGTAGTTTAAACTAAGCATGCGACATCAGACAAAATAACAAATAATTAATAGAAATCATAATACGATTAAATCTATGCAAAAAGTCTTATAAAGAATTAATTCATTTACCACAATCATGAAAAGTTGCTTCCTCCGTTGTCCCGGTGATGGGTTCTAGCTCCGCATATTGGAAACACACTCAAAATATGATTTTATTGCTCAAAGGTGCTTACAAATGATGAAAAGGAGAGATATCAAATAAAAACCGGGTTTGTAATGAGATATAAGTGTTACAAACCGAATTGTTACTGAGAACGATATAACCTTCTTGTCATTTATTCTTGTTGATTTAAGTCTGCCTCCAAACTACGACCCACAGTGCTCTGTCGTTGACACTGTTGAAGAACGACGGTTTTAGGCCGTCTATTCTTCGTGTTCTTCAGTTCTGCAGCAGCAGAAACTTCTCTCTGCAACTCTCGATTTCTCACCTCTGTGATGCTCTAAACTGCTCCCGAACTCTCCATAACCCTTCTCTGATACTCCAACGTCTTATTTATACCCAACAGACCCAAGAATAGCACCTCATTAATAAAAAATCTTCTCCATTATTGGCAAAGTGAAGAAAAATACGAGAATATTTTCTTCTCAAATTTAACTCCATATGTTGTTATATGTTGTTTACACACTCCAAACTCACCGAAACACGTCCTATAATTAGATGAACACGATGTAGACTCGTCTTTGTCCCATGAAATCTTCCCAAAATAGAAATTTCGAGAATATTTTCACGGGAAAATATCAGCCCTGAGTTCCTTGATTGTTGATTATCTAGCCAAATTGGAGCGGATTCAGCACCCATACCATTCCTGTCTAGCCCATTAGAACAAAACCAAGTGATTTCAGCCATTGAATCTCCCTAAAACTGCTCCAAATTCGCAACCTAAATTTTGCCAGTCAAAGAACTCTTTTCCCGCCAAATTTCATTTTTCAAACGGAGAGGATGAAGTGCCCCTTATCCTGTGATGGGGTGCCGATAGCAATTAATGTACCCCTTATCAAATGAGGTACCCCTTATCCAAAATTGGGAGTCCGAATAACACGTGTCCTCCGGATGCCAAAATCAACTTTTTCGAGCCGAATTTTCCAAAAATCTTTATTTCCAAAAAATACCTACAAACACACAAAACACCATAATAAGGACAAAAGCGAATACTAACAATGCGAAACATTGAGAACAAATTAGACACATAAATGCGTCTATCAGGTACAACAACCACACCCAATATTTCGCTTAGCAATCTGTATGGACAAACTCCAACATACTTTCTAGAGAATCAACTAGACAGTCAGACTCAATCTAGACAAAAATTATATCAAAGAGTTTATATCTCAATCTCTCGATTTGATATATACTCAAGCAAATAGAATTCTGCGAGTCTTTATCAAATACTAGAGAGATAACTTGGATGGTTCACTTGGATGGTACCAAAGACCAATATCCAAGTTTCAATCAATTTAAATCAACAACCAAAAGGTCGGATATTCTAATTGATTGAACAACGCATAACCTGTGATATTTCAATTATATAAACAAATATAATGCGGAAATAAAAATAACACAGATACCAGAATTTTGTTAACGAGGAAACCGCAAATGCAGAAAAACCCCGGGACCTAGTCCAGATTGAACACACATTGTATTAAGCCGCTACAGACACTAGCCTACTCCAAATTAACTTCGGCTCGGGACTGTAGTTGAACCCCAACCAATCTCACACTAATCCAAGGTACAGTTATGCTCTTACGTCTAGAACATGAACCAATCGATAACTTAGGACTTATATTCCCGAAGAACAGCCTAGTATTATCGATCACCTCACAATAATTTTAATCGACGCAACGAAAAAGGTATTGCGGAATCACAAACGATGAGACGAAGATGTTTGTGACTTCTTTTTATCTTGCCTATCGGAGATAGAAATCTCAATCCAATTATTAAAATTGTACTCGTACGATAGAAACAACAAGATCAGATCACACAACTACGAGAAAGTAGTATCGGTCTGGCTTCACAATCCCAATGAAGTCTTTAAGTCGTTAACCTAGTTTAGAGAAGAAAACCCAAGGTTAAAGGAGAATCGACTCTAGCTTATACAACTAGTATCACACGTAAGGTGTGGGGATTAGGTTTCCCAGTTGCTAGAGTTCTCCCTTATATAGTCTTTCAAATAAGGGTTTGCAATCAATATTAGCTTGGTAACAAAGCATTCAATATTCACCGTTAGATGAAAACCTGATTCGATTCAAGCTAATATTTCTCAATCGTTAGATCGAAAACTTAGCTTGTTATACACACATGAAATGCACGTTTCTAGGCTTGTGTAACCGTAACCAAACATGTACATTTGTTAGTTCAACAATAGTTAACCAAAGGTTAGCCATATGAGCAATTTCATATCAACAATATTCTTCTTCACCATAACTAGTCCAAATGACCTAAATGAACTAGTTAGAGAGTTGTTCAATTTCTTAGATCTTTATGTAACTACACAAGACACAATCGAAGCAAAAACTATTTGATTCACTCGAATCGGTTCATGAACTTTATAGCCACGGTTTGCAAAAACATTCCTTAGTTTATTTAATCATGAGTTCAAGAACAATCGTTTTTAGATATAACCAACTCAAGTTCACGGACTGGGTTCGCGGACTTAAGTTCACGGAAGGAGTTCACAAGCTCCAGCAGAAATTCTCGGGTCGAGAACTTCCCTCAGTTCGCGGACTTGGCTCACGCCGCCATTCCGGTTCTCTTGATCAACAAAGTTTGCAAACTTTAGTTCAAGGAATAAGGACTTATACATATATGTGTTTCCACAACAATGCTTATATCCTACCATGGTTATGTAATCTAAACTCTCATTTCAATCATTGAAACATTCTCAGAGGATGTTATATAGTTGTTATTCACAAACCATTTTTCGTCAGAGCAATTTTCAAAGTGATTGAAACATAACATGACTTTCGTCACTAGGTAAAGATGAATTCGGCTAAAGCGAAAGCTTACCAACACATATTTCGAGAAATAAATAGGCGAGATAAACTCGGCTTGAAATACCAAATGTGTATAATCTTAGTCTATATAGCAAAACGACTTTTGTCTCAAGATAGGAGATAAATAGACTTTTGAGTGATAGATAACTTCAAGTCTCCATATACCTTTTAGTCGATGAAGTTCCACTGGTTCCTTGGGTAGTCCTTCGTCTTGTATGATGATTGCCATGGAGTTCTTGAGCTCAACTACACTTTCTATCCTAGTCCGAGACCTTAGCTATAATAGACTAGAAATCAAGACTTATAGTTTTGATCACTAACATTGACAAACATGCTTGAGATGGCAACGCATGCGAGTTCGACCGAGCAATGCTCTAACAAATTTTTGGGTGTGGTTGTTGTACCCCCGCATTTTCAGTTGGCACTTCTCATTTTTGTGCACATTTTACTTTTGGGCTTCCAGCATAGAGATGCAATAAATGGCGTATATTGCCATTTGGTGGATAACTTGGATACCTTCAACAAGTTCCCATGGGGCCATGTTACTCTCAAAATAACCATCCACCACTTTCGTTCAGCTCTGATGGTGAATGATGAAAAGAAAACTAAGAAAGCCAGTGTTGTCGAGAAAGACAAGGAACCAAAGAAAAGTGGTGGGTTGGGCTTTCCTCACTACATGTTTTTTGGACTGTCACACACTCTGATGGTAAGTTGACTTATTCATCTTGTATGCTTGGGCGGTTTAGTTTGTATAGTTCTTGTTCTAACTATTGTTGTTATTTTAGGCTTGGGCATTGGCAAGCATTCCTGCAATTAGGGGTTTATGTGTACGGGTTGTGTTGAAACATACAATCGGTCGATGGCCCACCGTCATGGAACGTGTATCATGCACCAAAACACCGAAATACACTGAACTTGTATCCTTGAGACAAGGGCTAATTATGGATTGTGATGAGTACAAGCTGTATAATGGTGACTATCTTAGATTGCTGGGCATAGTAGATGACAAGGAGGTGTTGGAGGATACTTTGGAACCATCTGATTTTTCAAAAAAATCTAGTAGGGTACGCGAATCCTCTTGGTCGGGAATGGCGAATGAAGTTACGCGGGAAGTTGGCACAAGACAATCATAAGATACTGTGTACAAAGCTACACAGCCCAATCAACAGACATGTTATCTACTTTTATACGAGAGTATTTGGCTCCAACTGAGAGAGAAGGAGGGGGGGGGGGAGAGATACATCGTGTGATGGAGATAGAGGTGCCGCCACATCGAATTCCACACCGATGGAATCAGTCATTAATACTAAAGCAGTTTTAAAAGGAGCTAGATTGGTAAACAAAGTAGTAGAAGAAGAAGAAGAAGAAGAAGAAGAAGAAGAAGAAGAAGAAGAAGAAGAAGAAGAAGAAGAAGAAGATGGTGGTCTCTATCCAAATGCTGAAGGTGCGTTCCCCATGGGATCTGAAAAAGATATCTTTGATGTGCCTAGTGAGGAGGATTCTAAAAGGGATGAAACATCTAAATCTCCAGTGGATGCGGCTGTTAAAATTATGTGGCGGTGTGATTATGAATCAGTCATTAATACTGAAGCAGTTTTAAAAGTTTCAAGTGAGGAGGATCGTAAAGTAGATGAAACATCTGAATCTCCAGTGGATGAGGATGTATAAATTATGTGGCAGTGTAATAATGAAGACAAATACCCTGGCGTACCCAACTTAAAAATGCGTAGAATCATAAAGGCAGGACCTCAGATCTCATCACCGTATGCATGCCTCACGTACAAAGGAAGGCCAAGAAATGATTATGCTAGGGAGAAGATCGAGGATCCAGGTATCTCAAAGTAAACTAAAAGGAATTTGAATGTTTACATATGGGAAAGGCAAGTCTTCATTTATTATTTACCGTGTTTAATTCGAAAGTCATTGTGCGCAAGGAAAATGTGGAGCCAAAGGAAACCAAGAAGGCAAATGACCCACATCCCAAGAACTCCCCGGAGGAGGAGTCTAAAGAGGAAGGAGAATGGATAAAGTGGTATGAATATGTGAAGTTACTAGGAGGAACATCACAACCACGGTCCCACTGGTTATCGGACATTGTAAGTAGATTGTTTTACTATATAGTTTATGTTCATAATATTTTATTTTTTACTTATCAGCTTATCTATTCCATTTTGAAATGTCCACATGTTCGGTCTTGAGGAGAGGCAATGTTTTGAAGTTCTTTATAGAGTCAATGCATATTTTTAGCATTGTTCACCATTATATGTTCCATTGTGAAACGTCCACATGTTCAGCCTTGAAGAGAGGCTATGTTTTGAAGTTATTTATAGAGTCAATGCACATTTCACCATAATTTGCTCCTAATTTTCCACATTAGGTGTCCGTGTTCCGTTGTTAGAGGTACACATGTTAGGGGTTGACGAGAGGCAACTACCCTATTTAATAGGAGTTGGTATACTCAATTGACACTTTGATTACAACATTTAAGAGAGAAATTAGAATTGTTGATAAAGCTAATCAACAAACAAATTTTCTTCATTATGATCATTTCACTCCTAAACAAATTGTATTCAGTTCTATTGCACCAGAAAAAACATGAGAGTAAATGCATCTTTTTCACAAACTTATTTTTGGCGTATATATGTACATGAAGTTTGTTTAAAAAGTTTAACATGATATTTATTTTAGGTTGATGTTTTCTTTATAACATGCTAGGTTGATGTTGCTTGTTTTTAACATGATAGCTATCAAGTAGTTCTATAAGACTTGGTGGTTGGGATTCCGAACCCCTGGATCATTCTCAACTGAGAATTGTGCAGGGCTTTGGGATTCCAACCACCTGTTCTCAGTTGATTGATTTGGTCATGGTTTCATATATTACTCTCTTGATTTAAATCCTGTCTGGGGTTTGCGTTAGCGTTTTTAAAGGATACTGTCACCCAGTTCATGTTATAGTTTATGTTCATAATATTTTATTTTTTACTCGTCAGCTTATCTATTATGAGACCTCTTGCAGATTTTTAATTGTGTACTGCACTCAATGCGCAAATACCCTGGATTCACGAAGAAAACTCGGTGGACCACTGTTGGCAGTTATTTTGCTGTAAGTTTTATATGAGAACTAAGAAATTTATCACATTTAGAACTCCTCTACAGCTGGCCAAACCCCATTCTCATCAAAGTGTAATCCAAGAACTCCCGTGAGACATTGTCATAAGCTTTTTGAAAATCGATTTTACCTAAGATTCTTGCCTTCTTCCGCTTAATATAAGAGTCGATACATTCATTAGCAATTAGAGAGCTGTCCAAAATTGTCTTTCACTCAAGAAGGCGCTCTGGTTGCATCCCACTAAGTCATGCATGACTGACTTCAACATAGAGGCTAAAATCTTGCTAAGAATCTTGTTGACACTGCCCATCAAGCTAATGGGTCTGAAATCAAAGACATTGACTATCTCGCTGACCTTAGGAATCAAGGTTATAAAGGTAGACTTCAACCTCCAATCAATATGAGAATTAAGCATTAAGTCATCAACCACAGCATAAATATCCTCTTTAATGAAGTGCCAACATTTAGAAATAATCATCATTGAGAACCCATCTGAACCCAGTGCCCTATCACTGCCCAAATCATGAATAAATCTCAACACTTATTCTTCACCACAATCACTTTTCAAAAGAGCAGCTTGGGTGATGTTGATACTAGGGAAGTCAATACCATCAAGTTGAGGTATCGATGAAGCTTGCTCCTTATACAGATTGGTTTAGTCATCCACAATACAACCCTTAAAAACACACCACCCCTAAGGGAGCTCGAACAACAATAATTTTCAATTTACAATAACATCTTGAAGATATAAGTTATTCAAGGTTAAGTTATGGTTGACTGAAGCTCAATGAAAAGACTTAACTCTTTTTTCCCATCGAAGCAACGAGAGTTTCTTTCAAGACAGATATTCCAGAAAATGCTCGCAGGAATACAATTCCATACGACTTTACCGCTCGAAGTTCCGTTGTAGACATGCCAACTTTTATGAAGCTCAAGCAGATTAGAGAAGGTGGGCAGACGGATATTAGCTTGAGCGCAAAAATAGAACCCATATTTGTTGGGTATAGATACAATTCCATAATAAATGGTCGCACGACTCGTCTACTTGATTACATAAAGACCATAAAGAAGGGAAAGGATTACCTGCGAAAGAAGAAATGTTGCATCTTCTCCTCAGCAAGTTGTCCATTGTTGGAAGCTTACATTGAACCAATTTCCAAAATAAAAAATTAAATTTGTGTTGCCAACATTTAGACCAAATTATCTTACTAGGAAACACCACAGAAGCATCATAGTTGTGATCAAGAATATACGCAGATTTAACCGAGAACGGACCGCTTTTGTTTCCTACCCACACAAGCTCATCTTCAACTTCAGGATTGAACACCACTTTATTAAGAATGTCAAGTAAAGAAGTAAACATAGAGAGAGAGATGCAAAGCACGCAAGGTTGAATACTTGGAATAAGCGAAATAGTGAGACAAAAAGTGATTCTGAACAAGAAGATGTTGAGGTAACTGGCGAAGATATTGAGGTAACTGGTGAAGATGTGGAGAGTAATTCTGAGATTGAAAGGAAGAGGGTATGGTCCTGCTGGTAGTATGAAGATGTGTCAGATGGGTATGGTTCTGCTGCATCCAGTAATAGTGACGAAGGAGATGATGTTGATGAATAAGATTTTGGAAGTGATGATGAAGATGAAGATGAGGATTATGATTAGTGTTCTCCAGAGAATCAGAAAGATCGAGACTTTGTGCTTAGTTTCAAGCTTAAAGATGATTAGCAAGTTTTTCAACAAATAGTCTTTCTGGTTCTTATGTCTGATCTTCTTGTTGCTGGTAAGAATCATCTTGTTCTTGTGTGAAGTTGATGTAAGTCGGCCGGTCCAAGTAGTTGTTTTCATTTTGTTGTCTTGATGAACTATATCAGTATAATTATTAGTAAGTGTGGATGTTTTTCTCTTTAGGAGTTTGAAAAGGGCGTGAATGGATATTTTGAATGCTACGCTGTAAATGCTAGCAATTAGTAACTAGGAGGCTTCTTTGCAGAGAGTACAATAAATGCAGATGTTGATCTCGGTTGTAATGAACTGGGTCTTTTCTGCACAACTAGTGTTCTTGTAAGAAATCCAGTTAGAACTATAATATTGGGTTTGTGAGAACTTTTAATAAATTGAGTTTTTTGAAATGAATGTTTAATGAGGCTAACAAGGTAACTGTAATCTCTGTATATCAAACTGTGGATAGTGTTGAAGGTATATTAAATCAGGAGAGAATTTATTTTTGCAGGATGTTGTAGCATTGCAGGAGAAAAAACTTGGGAGAACATGCAGAAAATGCATGCAATTTTCAGGATTTAATATAGTTTGAAGGTAGTTACCCTTCTGAAAAATTTTGCAAAACAAGTTTTGCACTCAGATTAAACCATTTTCTTCGATCAACCAATCAAAATTGAGGGTTTTGTCCACCCACATATTTACTATTTTATCTTACAAAATACCACTGAATACACGGCAAATGTGTGATTCATTAGAGAAGTGTCAGTAATATTCCTTGCAAAAAGTAGCACTGAATACGCGATTCCTATGAGATTGATTAACAACACTCAAAATAATGTGCGACCCCGAGCCGAACGGCTCTTAACTTAACATCACGATTTTTGCGTTTCCTGTTTGATGGATGTGCGCCACATGAACTATGTGGGGCCCAAAGCCGTTTAAGCCGAGTAAACGCCGGCAAGCTCTTAACTTAATAGCACCATATTCGCGCTGCCCTAGAGATATGTGTATGACATATGTGCGACTGTTTTTAATGGCCAGATTAAGGAAAATTAATAACTAATAGATATTGTTTCTAGTTCGCATTAAGGATTCTACTGTTTAAAGAAGAAGAAGAAGTAAAACTAATTGAAACAACATCCTATTGAAGTCTCAAGAATAGAGATTTGAAATCAGTTACACAAGATACTGTTTTTTTGATTGACATGAATCATCATAACTAATCAATTTTAAACTTTATTATACCATATAGTTAATCGGATGCAACACAAACTTACTTCTGCTGATCTACCATGAATGGAAATCCTAAGTAGTCATTCAACAAACGAACCCCACAGAAACGATGTAAATTCTGATCAGAACCTTAAAGGACCACAAGATTTTCCATAACGAGTCTAATTAAAACTCTTTTACTGGAAACCCTGAATCACAAACTTACCGACCAAATCAATACTCTTTCATTACAACAACCATCTATTTTATCGATTAAACAACCAAATCAATCATGCCTGAAAACCAGATCCCATATCAAAATGTGTGACCCCAAATCCGAGGATAAGATTAGGTAATCTATGTTTTGTTGGGGGCGAGTTAGTCAAACAAAAAAATGGAATGCTATTATGTTAAGTTGTGGTATTTTGTGTTTGGTTAACTTCTATTGTGGTACCAAACGTCATTGGCGCTATTCCACTTCTCCCGGAAGAAGAAACTGCCACCAGACTTTGCAACCCAAAAATAGTGACAGAGAAATGGAGTCCTCCTCATCCCAGCTGGCTCAAATTAAATGTAGACGTTGCATTTGATAATTTTGAAGCTGGATGGGATGTCGTTGCCAGAGATGAGGCAAAGTTTAAAGGTGTTGGTACTAATTTCATCACTGTTCAAAGCCCTCTTGAGGCTGAGACAAGGGCAGTTCTCTTAGCCATCGAGTTTGCCATATTAATGGGATGGCAAAGAAAGTGATGCTGAAAACGTAATGAAGATCCTAGCTAGTGAGAGAATATCCATTCCATGGAAACTAAATCACTTGTTCATTCAAATACAAGGTGAAGCTAGCACATTAGCTGAATTCAAGTTCTCTTTTATCAAAGGAGATATGAATTTTGTAGCCTATTCTTTGGCTAAGTAATCTTTTGCTCACCACTCTAGCTTTTGGTGGTTTTCCTCATACCTTCCTCTTGTATTTGTTTACTTGTTCAAGATGAAAGCACTGTGGCTTAGCTCTAGATATTGTTTCTTTTGTAGTAAAAAAATAAAAAAAAACTCAATATATATATATATATATATATATATATATATGGGTATTAGAATTCTAATATATATATGGGTATTAGAATTCTAATATATATATTGCACTAGGATGAACATTGTATTGGGGTAAAACCTGATTCTGCTGGTTTTGGTAAATTTGGGTGTGCCACCGAGAAACGAATCTAAACCCTAAACAAATGCACTGCACGGGAGTACTTTAGATTCGAGAGATCGATATGTACAATCCTGGCCTAAACCAAGCAATGGTCATTCCAGTATTGCTTCGGTCACAAAGTGATGGAGAAGGGTTGATCTTTAGGGAGGGAAGCGAAGAAGGTGTTGAGATCAGAATGGTTAACTCTGAAGGTGTGGCTATTTTATGGCTTGTATCAGAATATAGAACTGGCTTGCTGTTTATGGGTGAATACTATTTCTGTCGGTTTTGGTAATTTGGGATGTGTGGATGAGAAATGAGTCTAAACCTTAAACAAATGCACTGCACGGGAGTGCTTGTAGATTCGAGAAATCAATCTGTGCAAGTCCGGCCTAAACCAAGAAATGTCCGTTCCAGACTTGTTTCGGTCACAAAGTGAAGGAGATGGGGTTGATCTTAGGAAGGGAAGCGAAGAAGGTGTTGAGAATGTGAAGGTGTTGGCTATGTATGACTTGTATCATAAATCGAATCTGGCTTGCAGGGTGTAAGCTATCAGTTCCGGTGTTTGAATACGATTGTATCAACACTTGCCTCTGTTGTCTTGTCTTGTTTGAAAATAGGATGGAGAACCTATTTATACAAGTCTTTTAGCCTAACCCTCGTATCTCGTGGGAAGTGGAGAAAGTGGAGTTGTAGTTGCAGGAAATCCTACACTACACCCCTCACTAGAATATACACAATTAAGTCATTTTAAGATGAATGATTATGATTCCTCTTGATTGAATACTTGAATCTTTACAATATGAAATAGAAATGAGTTATAGAATTACAATCACTCTAAAACTTTCTCTCTCCTAATGACTTGCTTAAAAATTCAAAAAGAACTCTCTCTTCAATGAGACTTACTCAACCCTTTATATAGGGTAGTACATAGTGGATGATGACTAATTTGTCCTTTATTTTCGGGAATGGCTTGCGAAATATCGCAAGCGTACAAGTATACAATCTCGCGACACTCTTAAACTTTGCCATATTTTCATATCTTCCTCATGTTCTGGCTGTCGTCATTCATTGCGTCATTTATATTACTTCCCTGCGACTCCCTCGCAATGTCGTCATTTATTAATCTCGCGAAGTATTGATGTCGCGATATTTTGATCTTACATCTTGCCTCTTCTCATGTCTTCTCTGCGAAGGAGAGAATGTCATGAGAACCAACATTTTGAAATGCCGCAACTGCTCATCTTTATCATTTCACTCCCGTACTTTTACATGGAATTTATTACGAGATGTTTCTTCTTCCACTCTTTTCTTGACACGTCTCTTTCAACCGTTTATTCTTGACCATTCATGTCCCATCTCGCATTAAATGCATTTGTTTTCTCGAGGATTCTTCTCTCTATATATAGTTTTCTCACCCTTCTCTTCTTCTCTTTTATTTTCCCTCTGCAACCTTTCTTCAACTCTCTTCCTCCGCAATCTGCGCTTCTGCTACTGTAAATCTTCCCTTCTTTCTTTCTCTTGATCTTCAATTCTCTAATCATTCCCATACTCTAAAAATGGCTTCACTTGGTCGTATATATAAACCCCTTTTTAATGAAGCTCAAAAGAATTTACAAGAGAAGGGCTTCATCCTATCAACCATTCCTGATCAAGAATCTTCACCTATACTTTCTGCAAAGTTGTTTTCTGATCATCAGTGTGATGATCAGAAAATCATAATCTCGCTAGGTCAAATCCTCGCAGGCCTTCCCATTCCTCTCTACAATCCCGAGATGCCTTTATTCTATGAAATTCTTGCTCATGAGAAATTCTCGCGAGCTATTTATCAATTAAGCGGTGATTGAATCCGTCTAATGCTTGAATTCGCCAACCGTGGCGCTGGTAAGGGATCTTTATATCCTGACGATGTCAAAGATCCTAGATTCGCAAGTTTAAAAATAGTCATTTGAGAAGTATACCGTAGAAAACTTTTTGAAAATTATGAAGTAATAAATATGAGAAATGATAAATCTCGTTGGGGTGCTCGATTGAAGAGAAAAGATAATATTCCCAGTGATAAACTGCTTATGCAAGATATTGACTGGCACTCGGGCAAAAATAATGTTCCTCGGTACTCCAAAGATGAGAAGTGGTGGGTTGTTCCTCTATTTTTGAGCGGACCTTATATTGCAGGTTCTCATATACTCCCTGCGCGAATCTCGCAGACTATCGTCCTTGGGAATTTAAGTGGCCCGAGAAGGCAAAAGAGGTATATTTCCTATTTCAGGTTTGCTTTACGATATTTCCTTCCTCTTATATTTACTAGGCTTGCAAAATTTTCAGATTATCAAATTGAGAAAGAGTTATAAAAGACATCCAAAGGCGAGTACTCTGGCGATACTCCGATCAATCACGGATGAAGTAAGAAATACTTTCTTTTGTTATTTTTAACAATATTGTTGCCTCTGTTTCTTATCTTCATTCGTGTGCGAAGGTTGGCGTTGAAGAAATTGACATTCCCGAAGCTGCGAAGGTTAAAGGCAAGAATAAAATCACTCTTCGCAAGGATAAATCTTCTGCTCCATCTTCTAAAAAACGGAAAATCCATCCCTCTTCTCATTCTAGTTCCCAAACCAGCGAGAATTCTGACGAAGATGAAAATGAGGTTGATACTTCTTTTGCAAAGGAGAATCATTCGGTCGAATCTGCTATGGCGCAATTGTCTAGTGTCTTCTCCGATTCTATGCAAGGATTGGGAGATGATCATTTATCTGCTACTTGCGAAGCTCTCGCTAATATTTGCGATGCTCCCCTGCTAGTGGATAATGATTCTTTTCGCGGAGTTTCCCGAACAATGACTCCCAGTTTCTTAAATGCACTCAGTGCTTTGGTATGTTCATATTTCTTTATTTCTCTATAATTTCGATTATAAACCTTATCTTAACAATTTATTTACCTTACTTTATAGTCTGGGAGAGCTTCCTTTGTTGTTGCCTCAGACCTCGAGAAAAGACGCAACAATCTTGAAAAGAAAAATCTTCAACTTAAAGAGAAGATCAAAGAACTAGAAAATGAAGTTGCGACATCTCGCAAGAAGGATGAAAAAATTCAACAGTTGGAAGTTGAGTCTTCTTCCCAGAAGGACAAAATATCTACACTTCAAAGTGCTAATCAGCAACTTTATGGTATAACACACTCCTCTTTTCTCCATTTCTACTTTGCCATTTATTTTTCTTTGCCTGACTTATCATTTTCGCAGACATTTATAATCTTTCTGACGAAGCGATCCTTCTCCATTCATTCCTTGAACCTATGGATGATGATGCTCTTCTCGCTCATCTCAATGAATCTTTAAGTAGTTCTTCAAACAAGACTAATTCTCTCTCATTAAATGAACTTCGAACCAAATTTCATATTTTAGAAATTGAACATAGATCTAGTTTAGGTTTAGCCAACCGATTTAAACGTTTTTATCTTAGCTCTCAGGAGAATAATAATATTCTAAGGAAGAAAATTAGCAGCCTTATAGATGATAAGGATCGCATTGCTAATCAAGGGGCTCAAGCATTAGCGAAATTCCAAAAAACTCTTCTTGAAGTCCAAATTGAACGAGATGAATCCCTTCGCCAAAATGCCATACTTAATGAGCGAGAAAATCAAATTCGTTCACTTTTTGTCATAAATAATGATGATGAATTCGCTTGGGCTGCGAAGGTTCTAGATAACGCCGTGAGAAATAACTTAGGTGTTAGCGTCGGTCTTCATGCTTGAGCATCTTGCCTTGGTTAAAGATATGATTTACGACGAGAGAAGGTTGTTTCTTGTTCTTCATTATTTTTCCGCCTCTTTTTATGAAATCATTATTAAGTTGCTAACTCATTGTCATTTGTTCGCAGAATGCGAGAAGAGGTTTCAAACTAGAATCAAGGAACTTGAATCCGAGAAAGCACAACTTGCAAAAGACTTCTCTCTTCGCAATGACAAATATTCTAAGTCAAGAAGCAACTACAAACTACGTGGCGAATTTCAATAATGATGTTGTTCGTTTTCGCAATCAAACTATTGAAACAGTTTGCAATGACCACAACATTCCTCTTTCTTCATATCCTTGTCTTCTCGATGAAATTCCTGAAAATATGCCTTGCTCGGATGTCTCTGATAGTGATGTAAGCGAAGAAGAGGAATCGATAAAGAATCGATGAAGAAGAATAAGTTGCTAGATTGTTCCATTTTCCTTTCTCTTCTTGTGATACTTGTACATTTATCCTTCTAACCTTCCATTTTGTAATCTCTTATCAGTAAATCTATCATATGAAAATAAATAACAAGTTTTTATTCTAATCATTCCCATACTTGCCTCTCGTTATTTATTTTCACATGAGAGAAATTAAGTCGATAATCTTTAAGTAATGATACTTCTTAATTTTCAGCAAATTTTTGTTGCGATTCTCCACAAATAAATGAAGAAATATAGTCGTATTCGCAAGCTTGTTTGCTTACTTAATTTCTTGTGTTATCTTATCATCATTTATGTTGAAATTCATCATTGCGACAAAATCGCAGGACGTCGTTACACTTTCATGTAATGACCCATTGATCTTGTCTTATCATTGTTTTTGTGTGGTCTTATTTTGCCTTCCTAGTTAAAGGTCTTATTTTGCCACCCCTCATTTTGCATCAATATGACAGGTCTAAATATTCTTGCGAACATAAAGTCCCATGACATTGACATCTTGCGACAAAATCGCAGGACGTCGTTACACTTTCATGTAACGACCCATTGATCTTGTCTTATCAGTTTCTTAGTATTTTTGTCTCTACAGGATGTTTATGTTGCGACAATATGACAGGCCTAAAAATTCTTGCGAACTTAAAGCCCCATGACATTGCCGTCTTTTGACACTTATCAGCTCCCTAATGGAGGGTGCCGCCCTTATCATCTCCCTGGTTGCCCCTTCAAGGAGGCGTACATCGGCCATACAAGACTAGCTCCTCCCATCCGGTCTTAACAACAACCAGTTGTTTTCGCAGCCTCTTATCCCTTATACCTATATGGCTTATGGTTACGAGATCGCACCCTAAGTGGAGTTTTCTTTGGTAGAGTGCAGCATGTGCCAAGACTTGCCAAGAATGGCCGAGACACTTCAAATGTCCCAGGCACTCTTGGCTCAACCGTGTACCTCGGCGCCTTGAGCATACACTGACTCCTTGGAAGAGACCCTCGGGCGTCCAACCAGGGTATAACCTTATATATATAGTTGGAAATCCAAGGTATCTCTCCCAGGATAGGCTTTCATGGGCCCCAAATTTTCATGACTCAGGTTCCAGGGGCGGTGTAACCTTTTCCCTGAGCCATGTCAAGAGATACCCCCTTATATGACGCACTTTAGGTCTTACATTTGCCTCTTGCGAAATATCATTCGCGAACTAGGGTGTACGCTGTAGTTGCAGGAAAATCTACACTACACCCCTCACTCGAATTTGCTTAATCAATCCATTTGAAGATGAATAATAATGTGTTTTATTAATTGTTTTCTTGAAAGGTTTACAAAGAAATGTAGAATAGAGCTAAAGGAATTACAATCACTCTTGATTTTCTCTCTCCTAATGACTTGCTTAACAATTCAAAAAGAATCCCCCTCTCAACAGACTTACTCGACCCTTTATATAGGGTATTACATAGCGGATGACAGCTAAGCTGTCCTTTATTTTCGGAAACGACTCGCGAATCCTCGCGAGTGTGTAATTGCTTGTCCTCGCGACACCCCTAATTCTCGCCAAGTCTTCACACTTTCCTCATGTTTTGAATGTCATCATCCATTACGTCATTTATTTATCTCCATGCGACTCCTTCGCGACGTAGTCGTTTATTAATCTCGCGAAATATTCTTTGTCGCGATATTCGGTCCTACATCTTGCCTCTTCTCATGTATTCTCTGCGAAGAAGAGAGTATCATGAGAATCAATATCTTGAAATGCCGCAACAGCTCATCCTTATCTGTTTTAACCCCGTAATTTTTACATAGAATTTATAACAGATGTCTTTTCTTCCATTCCTTTCTTGACACGTTTCATCCAACCGCTTATTTCTGACCATTCATGTCCCATCTCGCATTAAATGCACTTACTTTCCCAAAATCTTTCTCTCTATATATAGTTTTCTCATCTTTCCCTTCTTCTCTTTTATTTCTCTCTGCAATTTTCCTTCAACTTCCCTTCTCCGTAACTTGCGCTTCATTCGCTTCTTTCTTGATTCTTCACTTCTCCCTTCATTCCCATACTTTGGTAATGGCTTTACTTGGCCGTACATACGCACCACTTTTCAATGATGTTTACGAGAAATTAAAGGAAAAAGGTTTCACTTTATCAACCATTCCAAATCAAGAACCTTCATCTATGCTTTCGCCAAAATTGTTTTACGATCATCAATGTGATGATCGGAAAATCATAGTCTCGCTTAGGTCAACTCCTCGCTGGGCTCCCCATTCCTCTATATAATCCCGAATTACCATTGTTTTATGAGATTCTTGCTCACGAGAAATTCTCGGGCTGTTTATCAATTGAATGACGATCTGTATTCGCCTGATGCTTGAATTCGCCTATCGTGGCGCCGGTAAAGGATCTTTATATCCTGATGATATTAGAGATCCTCAATTTGCAAATTTACCAATAATTGCCGAGAAGTATACTGTGGACAACTTCTTTGCAAATTATTCAGTCATAACTATGAGAAACGATAAATCTCATTTGGGGTGTTCGATTGAAGAAAAATGATAACGTTGATGCGACAAAGCTTGCTCATGCGGGACATTGGTGGCATTCGGGTAAAAATAATACTGATGAGTGCCAAATAGTGCATATTTATACACCTTTTTATTGGCATTTTACTCATCTTTTGCGCTTAGAAATCAGATATTATCCCAGATTCTGTGTTTTCCTTGTTTTCAAGAATAAATATTTGTATTAATTAATTTTGTGTTTTTAGGTACTAAATAAAGTCCGGAGAAACTGAGGAGCTAAAGAGCGAAGAATTGGAGTCAAACATCTATGGAGCGAGATAGCCTTCGCGCGCAAATCAGTTGCAACCCAACAAGGAAGACATGGGCTAGAGCTACCCACGACCCGGATCCGAACCCGTTCATCCCGAGCCGTCGAGATCTCGCCTGGCTACATCCAACGGTCGCTACCTCCATGCGCATCGAAGATCGCTGCTCCCGTGCAACACAGTTACTCCAAATCCTCCTCGGCCCGTTCGGATCTTCTCCGGCTAAATCCAACGCTCGCTCAAACCACGTCCCACCAGCATTCGATGCCTCCGCTTCACAACAAAACTCTCTACACCCTATACCCCCATCGAGCAAACCCTATTCTCTACTCCATCTTCTCTTTCTTCTCCTCCATACCTCTGCTCTGCTCTTCCATCTCCCTCACCACCACCATCTCCCCGCCATGACTACCAATCCGCTACCAGTAGCCTCGCCATCACCTCCATCACCTCCCCGACACGGTAGCACCACCTCTTTAGCTCTTGTTCTCTCTCTCTCTTAGCTTCGCAACCCTAGAAGCTAACTTAGAGAAAATAAGAGCTAGGGTTTCACCAAGCTGTGGAAGCATGGAGCGATTGTGAAGAGAGAGTGGGTTGAGCGACATGGGTGAGAGTATTTTGATTTAATTTCATTTTATAATAAATTAGGGTTTGATATTTTGAATCTTGTTGCATGTATAAATAGATGATGTAGAAGTTATTTTTGCTTATGCCTGGATTAGCAGAGCATCCTTGTAGATTTAATTTACGTTGTTTTAGTGTTTTAATTTAGTTGCTAAGGGTTTCAATGAGACCCTAACTCCATATTCTGTTTTTAACTATGATTGAACCATCTTGAATGCTTAATGTTATCAAATGTCTTCAATTACAAATACCCAATGCTTTTCTCTCACAAAGTGTATACCAAAGCCATGGATACTGCGTAGTTAGGTCACAACTGTGTTGAGTGTATTGCAGCTCAACCTTAGATACAAATGCTTTGATTCCCTTGACTAGTTGTACTAAATTAGACAACTAGTGCTCGGGTCAAACACTTTAGCTGTTAATTGAGGCATTACGAGGGAGAGATAGGTGGTGGAATTGACACCGCCCTTATCAATCACGGGACAACAAGAAGCTCAATTTAGTTCAACACGAGAATAGGAATTTAGAGGTGGATTTGATAACCAAGCACCCCTTTGTCACTTTGTTTACCTTAGTTTAGGTTCACTTGATTCAAAATCAGTAGTATCGGCACAAAACCCCTGTTGTCACATTGTCACCACTTGAAATCAGTTTAGAAAGCCATAAGATCACCTTAAGAGCACCACAAGTCTCGTGGTTCGACCGCACTTGCCGCGTCTCCGATAGACGCCGTGCACTTGCGGATTATAACATGTAGGCCATAATTTATACA
>JAJJWW010007414.1:0-13585 GCA_023531295.1 Papaver armeniacum
CTTGATAGGTGTAGAATACACCGTATTTACTATCTAGAGTTTATGCTTTCTTTGTTATTTTTCTTGTAAATTATGTATTTTACGCTTGTTTTGAGTTTTATAGCTACTTTGGAGTCGCACGGAGGAAACGAAGAAGAAATTATCCAAAATTGAGCTAAAGGGCGAAATTGTCATCTCACGAGGCAAGTGGTATATGGAGTGACCCAAGGTTAAGGGACAACTTTCTTTTGGAGAGGTATTAAATGACAGCCACCACATGTTATGGGGCATCCATTGGGGTACCCCTTATCGATGCGAGAGGGGTGGCGTTATCCAACCCTGTCATTACAACCCCAGATTCGATTCTCTTCTTCCCATTCATTTCATTCAATGCTTTTCACCTGAAACTAAGAATGAGAAGAGAAAAAAATTGGTCACTGTTGAAGGAAATCGAGATCGAGAAATTAGTGATGAAATCGATGATTGATGAAGCTCGGGAGACCGAGAGATCGAGTAGGGATTGTTTGAGCAAGATTGAAATCGAAAAGGCGATTAGGTTTGCTATTACGGGGGTCGAATCAAGGGTTTGTTGGTTTATTGACGATGAAGATCTTTGAGATCGATTTTGATGAGTTTGTGAGATGGGTTTAAGAGTAGGGTCTTTGGTACAATGAAGAGGCGAAGTTGATGAAATGTCGATGGGTTTTATGGAAGATTAGGTTGTGCTTCTATTACATCGAGAAATGAACTGGGAGTTATGATGTTTGTGCTCAAGGAAGCAAATTGATGAAGCTTGCAAGAACTACATCGAAAGGGGTTGAATTGCTATGGATCTGCTAACCTCGGGAGATGGGTTTCTATTCCGTCAATTGAAGAAACCAGGCTTATCTTGATCTGGAGCTCGGGCTGTTGATACTCGGAGGGTTGAAACGCTATCGGATCTTGATGAATGGTGGTGATGGCTTACGAGAGAAAGGGAGTGAAGCGATTTATAGTGGATTCTTGTGACTAAGCCATTGCGGAGTGGACTGTACAAGTGTTGTTGTGGTGAACATGGTGGTCTTTGCTCGGATGAATTGTGATAGCCTTTGTGGTGGAATAGGTGGAGCCGTACATCGGAGTCTTTGTGTCTTGTCTTTGGTGATTTAGGTTTGATGGTGGATTGCACTGGTTGCAGATGTGAGTTTTACAGGGAATGGCAGCAGAAGAGTTTGATTGTTTATGGGTTCAAGGCTGTTACTAAAATGGCCAGGTGGATTTAATGTGCAACAGATGCAAGAATTATAGGTAATGGCCAGAGTGTGGAGTTTCTGGTGGTATGTGGTCTAGTGTGCATTACAGATTGTGCACACTGGTTCGGCCCACTAACTTACCTGACCCGATCCGACTGGTTATCCTGACCCGATCCGAATCGTTGACCCGTTGACCCGGCCGTTCTGACTCGTTGACCGGTGGCCAAGGCGGACTTTGCCGGCCACCGAGCTGTTTTCGGCGACTTTCCTCGCCGGATTCGGCCATAATACCAGTTTTCCGTGAGCCAAAATTCCAAATTTTCTATGGACTTCTCTCATGGGTGTGAAGACTTGGACTAGGAATTGGATGGAGAATTTGGCTAAAATTTGGAAAGAGAAGATGAAGAGTTGAGAAAGACTTGAATTTGGAAGTTGAATTGCTAAAGGAAAAGGATTCTAATCCTTGGAAGAGTTGGAGAATATTGAAGCCTATAAATAGAGAAGTTTTCTACATCTTTTACACACATCTCTACACACAACAATTCTTTTCTTTTCTTATTCTTTGTGTGAACTCTTTAACATGAGTAGCTAATTTTATTGATTGAGGATGAATTCCTAGTTCTTAATATGATTTGAGTTTTTGTTTTTAATTCTATCTTGAAGTTTTTCACATGATTATCGTTTGTTTTTACTAATAGGAATGATCTTAATGACATTCATGATTGATTGATAGATTGTTTAGAATGCATGCTAAATTGATTTGTTAGTTTAATCTAAATCTAGTATAAGTTAGGGAATAAGTAATCGTTCTCGACACTTTACACAAGTAGAAAACACAAGACCTTGCGGAGGGATTCCGTGGAGCAATTGTGTGTAGAAACAACGCTAGAAAGTGAACCAAGCGAACCGAGTTTAACTACTAGTACTAAACCTAAATTCATAGATATTAATGCATTCAGGGAATTACATCTTGTAAGCGAACCTCAAGGTGGTTCTTTTGAATAGAATCGATAACTAAGCGGACCTGTTACTCAGTGAAAGTAGGGATTTTGGGGCTAGCTAAGCGTACCTGCTATCCTACGGTTGGTGATAATCTGTGACTAATAACAAGTAGAAAAGAACATAACTTGATTCATTGTTTCGTAACGAAGAAGGATTCCTTGATCTTGTCTCTCTTATTGCTTTCAACTTTATCTTTTAATTGCTTTGTTTATTTTCTTTTGCTTTTTACACCCCCCTTTGTGACAATTTTTACAACTAGAATCTCTTGCTCCTCGTGGGATCGACCTTGACTACCCTATATTACTTGTTAATTAGGTAGTAAAGTATTAATTAATTTGTTGTGGTTACGACACGCATCAAATTTTGATGGCCGCTATAGGGGAGCAACGGATGATTTTAGTTGTTTTTATTTTTCTTTTAGCTTTATTCTTGCTTTGTTGGATTCTGTTCCGTATCTAACTTGGTTTTTGAATCTTATTTCAGGTGTCGGTTTTCCATGTACGGTGGACAAGAGCAAGCATATTACAACAATCAATACGGTTTTCAACCTCAACATTATGACAACTTCCAACCATCCTTAGGATACAATCAAAACCAATCTTTTGGCTATGATCAAATTCCTACAGAACCTTATGGATATTCTCATACATATCAACAACCTTATGACGGGTATGTAAGTGGACAATCACAAGGATGGGAGGATAGTTTTGTTTATGATCGAAATTCTCTAGTTTTGCGAGATAAGATGTCTCGCCATGATTGGGGATCTTCAACAAAAGTTTCAAGAATCACATCGAGAAATTCAAAGGAATTCGGAGAAAATATACGAACAAATTAACCAACCTTTGGAGACTTTTGATGACGCTAGTGTAGATTACTCGAGCCTTGATCTTATTAATGATCAAGCACCTATTCAAAAGGTAGAGCTTGAAGATGATGCATTTAGTGCTTGGAAAAAATTTCTTAGGGAAAGATGGGAGTCAGCGGAAGTGTATGAACGTTGCAACGATGAGGAAGTTATTCCAACTCCGGATCATAATAACGATCCTTCACCTATTCAAAAGGAGGAGTTTGGATATCACTTGCCTATTGTTGTAAACGAAGTAACACCCTCACAAGAAGATCTTACAATTTATACCGAGGAAGATTATATGAGAGAAGAATGGCCCGATTCCGATGATGAGAATGTTGAAGAGATTATAGAGGATGAAACCACATTCATTGATTTTGTGGAAGACCCAATTGAACTTTCTAATGATTATGATGATACCGAGACTTTGGTTAAGGTAGAAAACGACGAAGAATGGTTGCAAGGTTTAATAGAGGACCACGATATACAAGAGGTAAGTGATTCACTTGAATTTTTTAAGGATGAAGAGGAATCTATAATACAAGAAATTGTGCAAGGTTTGTCTAACCCTTTGCATATTGATTCTTCTCCTTTACCTCTTATTGGTTTGAATGTTTGTGCTTCGAAAGTATTTTTTGGATGATTTTGTTTCTAGATATCCACCATTGGAAACACTTGATGCTAACACTATGCAGGTTTGCCAAGAGGAACACATGGAAATTCCCAAATTCTATGTTCTTTATACACTTCCGAGTGTGGACGAGAATAAGTGTGGGGGAAATTTCTATCGAGCGATAATTTCACTATTGTTTTCTTGTGCTAATATTTGTATGGAGTTATTGTTTGCAAAACAGGTATTATGGGTGGATCCTCAAATTTTCAGATTGTTAGTATATGGGGAGTGAATCTTACAAGAGCTAAGTCGGGCCGTCGACTTTAAAACAAGCGCTTAATGGGAGGCAACCCATAGGTTTTGTATTTCTTTTGCTTTTGCTTTTTGTTATTTCTTTTTCTTGTTCCTTATCATGTTAAAATTTCCCACCTTGACTTTACTAGGAGGATTCAATTACATTGAGGACAATGTAAGGTTTAAGTGTGGGGGAGTGGTTAAGCATGTATTTTAAAACAAAAATTACAAAAAAATGAAAAAATTTAAAAAAAAAAAAAAAAAAAGAGTTTTACTTTACAACTTCAACTTTTAAAGATTTTAGAGTCACTAGCATACTTCTAGGTATGTTTACATAGAGATTTTGACCGACATAATTGAACTTGGAAGTGTTAGAGAACTACATTCGGATTTCTTGCTTGTTTGAGTGTTAAATAATGGATTTAATCATGCTAGGTGATGCGAATTTGGTGCAGGGAGAAGTGCGTTATTAGAGTTGCTGATCAATCATTAGTGGAGACTACCCGTATTCATATCATGTGAGGCACCGACCAGAAATTTTCCATCTACTAAAGAGCTTCTTTTGAGTGTGTGTCACCGTAAGTTAATTCCGGGTAGAATGGTGAGCTACCCAACTTCCCACCAATAGAAGCACTACTCTTTGATCTCTTGAGTGCTAATTTTGTCAATCATGAGGGTGACGTCCATGGATGAAAGCTTCCTTCTTGTAGTTCGATTTGCAGTTAGCACCATTCTCTCTCGACAACAACGGATCCATAGAAACACTCTCATCATCAACAAGGAGCGACATCAAAATCTACAAGGAAAGTTGGAAAAGTTTAAGGTTTACAAGCAACGGAACAAGAAAAAGAGCAAATTTCAAATACAAGTAAAGCAACATACAAAGTGCAGATTTTTACATATATGTTGAGGACTTACAATACAATGAGGTAATTTTATATCCAAGTATGAAGACTTATTCATAAAAGCGAAGAAAATTAAAAGGTGAGAATTTTTGAAAGTTTATGATTTCAAGACGATACAAGTTGTGAAGAATCAAGCGGTAAAATACTTCTCCCACGGCCATGGTTTATTTTGTATTTAATTTCTCTAGTTAATTTAAAAAAAAAAAAAAAAAAAAAAAAAAAACAAGAGAAATATTTGTATTATAAGCCGTGGGGAAGGAAAAATTATAAGAAAGTTTCAAGCGACAAGGTTTTAAGGTAAAAGAGTTACAAATTGTTAAGGATTTATGAAATTCAAGGGTTTATCATCAATAGTTGAAACCGAAGACGAAGACCAAGAAGATCAAGACGAGGAGCGGAAGACGTTTCTATTGGATGCCGTGAGAGTGGTGTTATCTTAATTGGCGATCGGATGTGAAGGTGAGTAAGTAATCTCATCCTCGATAATAATGGTTGATTTCCTTTCTTAGAGATCGTCGAGGAAAAATGGTTTTTCAAAATATTAAAAGATGTGGGTTTTTAAAATATTTCGGAAGTTGTCCTTCCCACCATTCAACGTGTTGCGGGAATTCTCTCTTCATTCCTACCTGCACACATGTGAGAACCATAAAAAAAGCCGTCTTTTTAGTGCAATTATCATAAAATCCTATTTGGTGAGGCTGAGTCGGCGAAGTGCTTATTGATCGTTTCTCAAACACGCGTTCTCTCATTATGGTGTGGTTATTTCTCACTCAACATTTAAGAATGAGAATATGTTCTTTAGTATTTCTAACTTCTTATTACTAGCATGCAGAAACTCTATGTCCTCATAGCTTTTTGGATGCTTGGGACGCTTGAACGCTTTGAAGTTGTGAGTTTTTAGTTTGATTTGCTCGAGGACTAGCAAAGTCTAAGTGTGGGGAATTTGATAGGTGTAGAATACACCGTATTTACTATCTAGAGTTTATGCTTTCTTTGTTATTTTTCTTGTAAATTATGTATTTTACGCTTGTTTTGAGTTTTATAGCTACTTTGGAGTCGCACGGAGGAAACGAAGAAGAAATTATCCAAAATTGAGCTAAAGGGCGAAATTGTCATCTCACAGCAAGTGGTATATGGAGCTGACCCAAGGTTAAGGGACAACTTTCTTTTGGAGAGGTATTAAATGATGACCACCACATGTTATGGGGCATCCATTGGGGTACCCCTTATCTCGATGCAGAGGGGTGGCGTTATCCAACCTGTCATTACAACCCTGATTCGATTCTCTTCTTCCCATTCATTTCATTCAATGCTTTTCACCTGAAACTAAGAATGAGAAGAGAGAAAAATTGGTCTGTTGTTGAAGGAAATCGAGATCGAGAAATTAGTGATGAAATCGATGATTGATGAAGCTCGGGAGGCGAGAGATCGAGTAGGGATTGTTTGAGCAAGATTGAAATCGAAAGGCGATTAGGTTTGCTATTACAGGGGTCGAATCAAGGGTTTGTTGGTTTATTGACGATGAAGATGCTGAGATCGATTTTGATGAGTTTGTGAGATGGGTTTAAGAGTAGGGTCTGCTGGTACAATGAAGAACTGAAGTTGATGAAATGTCGATGGGTTTTATGGAAGATTCAGTTGTGCTTCTATTACACCGAGAAATGAACCAGGAGTTATGATGTTTGTGCTCAAGGAAGCAAATTGATGAAGCTTGCAAGAACTACATCGAAGGGGTTCGAATTGCTATGGATCCGCTAACCCGGGAGATGGGTTTCTATTCTGTCAATTGAAGAAACCAGGGCTTATCTTGATGGGAGCTCGGGGTCTGTTGATACTCGGAGGGTTGAAATTGCATATCGGATCTTTGATGAATGGTGGTGATGGCTTACGAGAAAAGGGAGTGAAGCGGTTATAGTGGATTCTTTGTGACTAAGCCATTGCGGGTGGACTGTACAAGTGTTCTTTTGTGGTGAACATGGTGGTGCTTTGCTCGGATGAATTGTGATAGCTTTGTGGTGGAATAGGTGCGGAGTGCACACTCGGGTCTTGTGTCTTGTCTTGTGCTGGTGATTTAGGTTTGATGGTGGATTGCACTGGTTGCAGATGTGAGTTTTACAGGGAATGGCAGCAGAAGAGTTTGATTGTTTATGGGTTCAAGGCTGTTACTAAAATGGCCAGGTGGATTTGATGTGCAACAGATGCAAGAATTATAGGTAATGGCCAGAGTGTGGAGTTTCTGGTGGTATGTGGTCTAGTGTGCATTACAGATTGTGCACACTGGTTCGGCCCACTAACTCACCTGACCCGATCCGACTGGTTATCCTGACCCGATCCGAATCGTTGACCCGTTGACCCGGCCGTTCTGACTCGTTGACCGGTGACCGGGCGGACTTTGCCGGTCACCGGAGCTGTTTTCCAGCGACTTTCCGGCCGGATTCCGGCCATAATAGATTTCCGTGAGCCAAAAATTCCAGAATTTTCTATGGACTTCTCTCATGGGTGTGAAGACTTGGACTAGGAATTGGATGGAGAATTTGGCTCAAATTTGGAAAGAGAAGATGAAGAGTTGAGAAAGACTTGAATTTGGAAGTTGAATTGCTAAAGGAAAAGGATTCTAATCCTTGGAAGAGTTGGAGAATATTGAAGCCTATAAATAGAGAAGTTTTCTACATCTTTTACACACATCTCTACACACAACAATTCTTTTCTTTTCTTATTCTTTGTGTGAACTCTTTAACATGAGTAGCTAATTTTATTGATTGAGGATGAATTCCTAGTTCTTAATATGATTTGAGTTTTGTTTTTAATTCTATCTTGAAGTTTTTCACATGATTATCGTTTGTTTTTACTAATAGGAATGATCTTAATGACATTCATGATTGATTGATAGATTGTTTAGAATGCATGCTAAATTGATTTGTTAGTTTAATCTAAATCTAGTATAAGTTAGGGAATAAGTAATCGTTCTCGACACTTTACACAAGTAGAAAACACAAGACCTTGCGGAGGGATTCCGTGGAGCAATTGTGTGTAGAAACAACGCTAGAAAGTGAACCAAGCGAACCGAGTTTAACTACTAGTACTAAACCTAAATTCATAGATCTTAATGCATTCAGGGAATTACATCTTGTAAGCGAACCTCAAGGTGGTTCTTTTGAATAGAATCTGATAACTAAGCGGACCTGTTACTCAGTGAAAGTAGGGATTTTGGGGCTAGCTAAGCGTACCTGCTATCCTACGGTTGGTGATAATCTGTGACTAATAACAAGTAGAAAAGAACATAACTTGATTCATTGTTTCGTAACGAAGAAGGATTCCTTGATCTTGTCTCTCTTATTGCTTTCAACTTTATCTTTTAATTGCTTTGTTTATTTTCTTTTGCTTTTTACACCCCCTTTGTGACAATTTTTACAACTAGAATCTCTTGCTCCTCGTGGGATCGACCTTGACTACCCTATATTACTTGTTAATTAGGTAGTAAAGTATTAATTAATTTGTTGTGGTTACGACACGCATCACAGCTCACCATTCTGCCTGGAATTTACGTACGGTGACACACACTCTAAAAGCACAAATTTAGACAGGTACAAAGAATTGAAGGTTGGTGCCTCACATTATGTAACATGGGTAGTCTCCACTATAGGGGATCACTACTCTAATACCGAATTCGATATGCACCTTATTTGCCTTTGGCATGGTTAAATCCAACTTTAACTCTCATACAATTAAGAAACCCGATCATGTTCTCTGTCATCTCTAAGTTCAGTCACTCTTATGAGAATTTCGATGTAATCTTAGCGACATGTATACTATGTGACTCTAAACTAACCACAAGTTGGAGTTTTTTATTCACTAATTACACAAAAGTTGGAAATTTTGAAAAATTTACAACGCAAATGCTTAACCACTCCCCCACACTTAAACTTTACATTATCCTCAATGTAAATTGAATCGTCCAAAGAAAGTCAAGATGGGAAATCATATAACAATATGCGAAAAGAAAAAGTAAAAACAAGACAAGAAAATTAAAAGATAAGAGATACAAAACCGGTGGGTTGCCTCCCACTTAGCGCTTGGTTTAAAGTCGTCGGCCCGACTATATCCTTGCAAGATTCATTCCCCATATACCAACAATCTGAAAAGTTGAGGATCCTTCCATAGAACCTGTTTTGCAAACACTAGCTTCACACAAATATTAATAGAATAAAGCAAAAGTGAAGCTATTTTCCGATAAAAGCTTCCCCCCACACTTATTCTTGTCCACACTTGGAAGTGTATAAAGAATATAGAAGTCGGGTACATCCACGGTTTCTTGTTCCAAAACCTGCATAGTATGAGAATCAAGTTTCTCTAATGGCGGAAAACGAGAAACAAAGTCATTCAACAATATGGTCCTCTATCAAACCTTGCAACCATTCTTCGTCCGTTTCTGCCTTAACCAAAGTTTCGACATAAACATCATCATTACAATCATATGCAAGCTCAATTGGGTCTTCCACAATATTGGTCATACCGGTCACATTCTCAACATACTCCTCTTTGTTGTAAGGCACATACTCTTTTGCGAATGCAATATTGTCCATAAGAAATTTCTTTAGAACACTCCTTGCATCATCCTCAAGCTCTACTTTTTGAATAGGTTCTTGATCATTATAAAGATCAATGCTCGAGTAAGCTACACTAGTGTCATCATATTCCTTTTCAACTTCACCTTGATCGCAAAAAGACTCCATTGTACACTCCTCGGGGATGTCACCATAAATTGGTTCAAGCGATGTATTTTCATAATAATCATCACTATCATAGTCATCATAATCTTGTTCATCGCTGAATTTAGTGTTGCTAATCTCTAACTCATCCTTTTGAATAGGTGAATGATCATTATTACGATCAAGAATTGAGTTCACTACACAATTATCAACGAAAGTCCCCAAAGGTTCGCCTTTTTCAACATAATTATTCATTTCCTCCCTGTACTCATCAATGCCCTTTCTTATGTCGGAAACACCTCTTTGAAGATCTTGGAGTGATCCATCCAAATTCTAAATATAGTGTTCCATTTGTTTGTAAAGCTCGTTCGACAAAGAAAAAGTAGAATTACTTACTTCAGTATTGCTAGGCCAATTATATTCCATTTGAATGGGTGGATGATCATAACTACGATCAGAAATTGGGCCAAACATACTATGAGCACAAATGGTCGATGAAAATGGTTCCATCTCGGGTTGTCTACGAATTGACTCCATGTTTGACCATAAATTATTGCATTTCATATACCAAACTAGAGGAAAAATTAATAGAGCACAAGTATCATCCCCTCTTTGTGGTTGCTCACTTACATACCCACCGTAAGAAGGTTGGAATGTATGAGAACAACTAAAAGGGTACGTGGAATATTGACCATAACCAAAGGATTGGTTTTGATTGTATTCCCCACAAGGGTGATAGTTTTCATGTTGTTGAGGTTGAAAGCCGTATTGATTGCTCCAATATGCTCCGTCCGTAGAAATTGGTACCTGAAACGAGATTCTCAAAACTCGGTTAGAAACCAAAGAATAAGAAAAAGTAAAACAAAAATAAGAAACCAAAAACAATTAACAACCGCTGCCTCCCAAAACTGGTCGACGGAATTGATGATGTCATCACCATAGCTTGTCGCAATATCAATGAGTCCCCCCAAAGAATCACCAATGGACTTAAATAACTTCGAATTCCAAAATCTGCGTGGGATTCCCCGTATCTTTAACCACTTCCCATATTTCACCATAGCTTGTATGGGAATATTGACCATCCCCAAGTGGTCCACCAAGCCCATGTGTGAAAACATCTCTTCTGGAAATTCTGGGTCCAAAACTGGTCGACGGAATTGATGACGTCATCAGGAATCAGGTGGCCACGGAATCCGGCCGTCGGAAAATCGTCTTCGGCCACTTTGAACCATCGGAAATCACAAGACAAGTGCACACCGCCAGCAGCTCATCTCCATATTTCGCAATTCAAACAATCACAAAATACCATTTAAACCAATTCCTTGTTCTTGCGGCGTGACTCGTAGCTCATATATGCCGCATGGACGAATCATGCATCCAACACATACCCCCTTCGCGATTCACCGAAATATTATGATTCATGCTTCAAGTTCCGAAATCCGGCATCCAGGGCTGGTACCACCGACTCGCTATTCTTCTTTGTGTTGCCACGCAATTTCTGCAAGGCTTAGCCATCCATCGCTTCTTTCTTCGCGGCAGCCTTCATCTTAATTGCATCTTTACCTACCCGAACATGCATCTATCTCAAGCACTTCGAGTCCCTATTCTCTCCCGGCTCAACAAATAACACCACGGTTCAATTCGCCGCAATCATAACCACAAGACTCCGCCATTCTCAGAATGAACTGCATCGCCCTCCAACCTATTTCGCATTCTCCATAAACTCGACCCATAACCGAATATTTGCACCTCGCAAACACCACTCACACGCTTCAAGATCCTCTCGCAATCTTAGTCCATTGCAGCACCCATTGGAAGCCCCGGGCAATGCTCTCATTCTTCCATTGCAACACAAACAATACCAGCCACTAGCCTGTGAACCGCACTTTAGCGTCGCTTCTCAAAGGTTCATGCCTTGCCCAATTCTCCACCGCGAACTAACTCGGGTGAGCTTCATTTTCAGCCAATGCTGCACCAGCTCTTGCATGCAATGAGCCCAAGCCATCTTCCCGAATTGCGGCTATTGCTTAATCACTTGCAATTACTTCGCAGCCATCTTGAACCATAGGCTCACCGCACTCGACCGTGACACCAGAGCTCAACCCGGTACACCGCAACCTCTCATTCAAACCCATCACCTTGTACTTTCATCTCCATTCATTACCATCTCTCGAACTCCGCATACCGGCTCCCTCTCACCGTGCATTCCATCTCAGATAATTTCGAGGTCACCACCAACACTCTTCTCTCATTCTATCGAAAGAATCACAATAAAATCACCACCAATGCCCCTGAACTCCAAAGATCCATACTATCCATCATAGCCTCCGACCACCAAACATGCATGCCACCGCAAATCCATTTCAGTGCATCACCATCACAAAGATCACAAAATGACTTCTAAATTCGGTGTACAGGCTCTGCCTCAAGCCACGGAACCACCTACAATTCCGGCTTAACTCAAATGCAATACCTTGCCAAGAACCACTCAATCCCCGGGCAAAAGAACACAACACCACCACTACCATCTATAGCTACAACCCACTTCAAGTGTCAACAACGCATCACTACCATGTCATCTTCTTACTAAGCCCCCTAGCCAATTCCTCCAGCCGCAATTGCTCTTCACCATTAACAAACGGTCAAACAACATCACTCAATGCCACTGCACCTTC
This sequence comes from Papaver armeniacum, assembly GCA_023531295.1. Taxonomy (NCBI): domain Eukaryota; kingdom Viridiplantae; phylum Streptophyta; class Magnoliopsida; order Ranunculales; family Papaveraceae; genus Papaver; species Papaver armeniacum. The sequence continues at coordinate 12,260 of JAJJWW010007414.1, forward strand.
ATACTCCATTTAGTCCATACCAGAACTTCATGCCACTCGATCCTCTTAGCATCGGATCACTTTACCCATTGAAGACCCTTATCTTACCACTTTGAACCCTCGAGCATCATGGCGCACCGGATCACAAAGCAAATAGATAATAAAATTGGACGCAGCTATACTTGCGGTGTGGGAACTAGTCGTTCGGGCCTTTACACTGGCAGTTTGTGTACATTTAGTAGTAATACATAACTCGGCCGATGTTAATTTAAAGCATTCCATCTCCTTCCTCGTTCTTCAATATTTCATCCTTAATGGCTTTATCATTTCACTAGAACATCACCACCAACCCATTTTCTCAACATGACCTCGGATCCAAACCCCAACTTCTTAAATTTATTCTCTCGCCTCAAATCATGATTCGGTCCCATACAACTTCATTACCAAACCCCATCAAGACCTCGAGATCTTCAATTACATCAGCGGTTCACAAACAAAAACCCCAATTGCCTCGGACTCTATTCCTTCTCAATTTCTCATCAAAGCTGTCTAAGATCGAAGTAACAGAAACCCATCTCTTGAACTCACGAAACATCATCCTACAAACCCCAATCGAGCTTCAAACTTCTACGATTCTCGATCCAAAATCGGCGGCCCATCATTTCTCTTGTTTCGAATTTCGGGTGGATGTCTTAATGAAGACCATTCTTGGTTTCACGATTGAGCAATAGATGATAAGATCTATCATGGCACCAGTAAATAGGATAAGGGTTGCCCGACCTAATTTGTGGCTTGTCGATTTGTAGAATCGACCGCTTATTTGCTTCCTTGCTCAACTGTCGCCAGGATCCGACAACTCATTCTTCACCTCTTTTTATTGTATAACCTCAACTAGCTCCAAGTATTACTCGCTCGTGAGTTGGTCTTTTGCCATTTTCGCTCCAAATGAATGATTCCTCCTTCTTTTTGCTCCGAATGACTCCATTGCACCTCGATGACTCAAAACACGCGTAGTGCTACATAATTCACTTAAAAATAGCAAAGAAAGCGTAACTATAGATAGTAAATTAGGTGTTTTTTTACAACACCTATCAAAGCACCAAATGCCCCTCTTCGCAAGGTTACGCAACTATAAATGAGCCTTAGGCATCATTTATACTCTTCCGCTAAGCTACGAAGCTTACTTGGTACATAGTCCGCATATGCACCTTCAACCAACTACCCTCCCTATATATGTCTTAATGGAATTTCTACAAGTATGGAAAGGGGAGCATATTGACATGCTTGCCACTATTCATGGCCGTTGCCATGAATTTCGAATGACCTAGCCAAGAAGGTCAGACATTC
>JAJJWW010007415.1:0-34517 GCA_023531295.1 Papaver armeniacum
AATGGTATATTCGACGGAATATTCCGTCATCCACCGTTAGGACTAACGGTCAAACGGTCAAACGTCAGTCAACAATCAAGGCGCAGAAAGTGAATCACCGGGTCCGACTGAGGTCGAGAGTTGGCTTACTCGATCGACTCACCGAGTTATTTATCGAGTCACTGAGTCGACTCATCATAGGGGAGATTCAGACAGAGTTTCCTCTGTTTCATAGCGTTTCCGGCCGTTCTTCAGGCCATTCTTCACTCCCCTGTTAAGAAACCTATCATACATCTAGTTCATTCACGTTTGAAGCACAGCACCACCTTAATCTTCCCTTTGCAATGTTCTTCATCTCAATCCTGGTTGCAATATCATCTGTTGTAGCTTCATTGAGTCACAATTACAATCGCGACTCTTCTCATCTACCCACTACGACATCCATTCATCTTGTCCGTCTCAATTTCCATCGCACGATCGATTCATCTCCAATTTCTTATCACAATGGCTCAACTATCTCGAGCTTCTTATACTCCATTCTCATCAATTGACAAACCCATTAAACCCATTACGAACTCCACTTTCTCAAACCGTCAACAACAGTGAGATTCGATTCCATCTCTTCCATCCACTGAGTTCGATGGCAACAGCTCAAAAACCCGTCTAATCAACAGCGCCTTTCTTCTCTCGCTTCGCAATTCGAACAAAAGCGAACCCATCCTTATGCTTCTCCATTCAAACTCAATCTCCACCTTGTTCTTGGCAGCAAACTTCCCATCTGAGTTCATCTTAGAACCCTCAGATTTCATCTCCTCTTTCCGATTTCCAAATCTCCATCGTCTCTCGCCTCTATCGAACACAACCAAACCCTTACTGTCGATTTCGTATCCATCTCTCATGAACTAACAGCAGCGAGAACATCCCCTTCATCACTCATTTGCTGCATCATCTTCATCTGGTTCTCAATTTCAGCAAACCCTAACTTGCAGCATCAGGTCTTGCCGATTTCTTCCCTGAATGAAAACCCACTTTCTTTCTCGATTAGCAGCAGCAGAAACCACTAGAGCCATCACGATCTGTTCTCTCGATTTCAAAATAGCAGCAGCAGCTGCTTCAATTTCAGCTGTGTAATAACGAGAGAACTATCTCTCGTTTTTAGGGTTGTAATGATTTGGGTGGGATTTTTAACACCCCAGCACTAAGAACCACCCCAGATGGGTGCCTATAGTAGGTGGTCACTTCTGATAAGGGCTAGCCAAAGTTTCCAGCCCCTTAACCTCTGCTGGCCTGTCTATAGTATTCCTCCAGAAAGTTGCCCCTTAACCTTAACTAAGCTCCATATATCAATCGCCTGTAAAATGACCTTTTTGCCCTTTTGGCTCAAATTGGGTGATTTCTTCTTCTTTTCCTCCGTGCGACTCCAAAGTAGCTATAAAACTCAAAACAAGCGTAAAATACATAATTTACAAGAAAAATAGCAAAGAAAGCATAAACAATAGATAGTAAATAGGATGTATTCTACACCCTATCATACTCCTACCCTGTTTTTTGGTTTGCTCCAAGTACATTGTCGCGGTATACTCATGGGCCGAAGGATCTCTAGTAAGTGGGGTTTGCTCACCTTTCTTCTTACGTAACACCTTTGCATATTCTCTTAGTTGTTTTTTAGTTTCTTTTTTGCTTGGTATACCTTTGCGTTTTCCTTTTGCCGGTTCATAAACATTCTCCAAAGTTTGTGGATATATGATTTTCCTCATGTCATCCCAAAAGATTTGTTTTTGGAGCTTGTTCATGCCACGATACATCTCTAGTATGGTTCTACCCATTTCGTTATCACCAAACTCTTCTCCGGCTTCTTCTCCCTTTGGAGGAGGGATGAAACTTAGATGCTTCTAAAATGGATCAATGTCGCTTAAAGGGATTACGCCATGCCCGTAGTTGATTATCATATGGCGACAAGGGAGTCCCATAGACTTCTTCATGTTACATACACATACCTCATCCTCCTTGGTTTCCCACTTATCAATCAACTCGACTTCTATAATCAACAACTTCATACATTGTCGAGATACGTTGTAATGGATTCCCTTGAATAATGGGTGGTCGGCATATTTTCCGGTCATTTTGAATATACGGCTTTTTTGGAACTTCTCTTTAATTCTATCAATGTCGCGCTTGAAGTAATTTTCCATAGCATTCCACACGGTTACGAAATTATCAATACATCCAAAGAGATTCTTCTTCAACCGATGGTGAGCCGACTCTACTAAACTTGTCGCTTGATTTCCCAAGTGTTTATATTGGTTGGTATAGGTATAAACAAACCTCTCTTTGTGTGGTTCCAACCATTGGAGAAGAACATAAGATACAACACCGGGGTAATCAGGAGTATCCCAATGGGCGATAAACTCCGCAAGATTTAGATGATACTCTTCTTCGGTAAGAGACCAACACAATGATTCCCATTCACCGTTGAAAGCAACCCATTTAGCTTAATTTATATCGTATTGTTTTTCAACTTCCTCTTTTGCATCCCCTCATTCATGTTCCGCTAACATCTTAATCTCTTCATATCCTTTTTTCTTGGGTGGAAAAATTATTGGCTTGCACCTATTTATCAAATTACACCATATATGGAACGTACCAAGCATATTGTGTGCTAATGGAAACACTACCTCTATTGCATTCATCAATGCGACTTCATTGTCGGTCACTATAACCCCGGGAATATCATCACCTCGGAAGATTGCCTTAACTTGTTGTAGTGCCCAAATGTAACTAGGTTTTTGCTCGTCCCTTAAGAAACAAAATGCCATGGTAAACGGTGACTTCGTCGAAGTACGCCCAACAATATTCAACAATGGCATCTCGTACTTGTTCGTCATATAAGTACAATCCATTATTATAACTTCATGAAAGCATTGAGCCAATTGAACACTCGTTGGATGCGCAATGAAGAGTTGTGTTATCTCTCCATCCGAATCCACATCCTTTTGAACTGCGTAGTCTTTCCCTTTGGCCAAAAAACAAAAACAAAACAATTGTTGCATCACTTGTCTATCTCTCCATTGCTTCTTTCTAATTGTCTCAATTGCATTGTAAATGGTGGACAAAGATGAGTGGTTATCCTTGTTATGCTTCTTTAGTATTTGGAGCATTTGAATCGGTGAAAGACCCATTTTCCTCATTTTAGCTACCTTGTCCATCTCTTGAGGAGTTAGCTTGGCCGCCATGAAATATCCTTCAAGATGCTCCGGACGAGGGTGGTTATGACGACCTTCCATAACCTTGTAGAGAACCCATCCATCCAAATCTTCGTTGTAATCAAATGCAAGCTTGAACGGGCACTTAATCTTCTTCGAGAAAGTTTTTTCTTCCTATTTGTCTTTCCTTTATAAACATAACCCTTCCTCTTGTGGCTTTTATCGGGATCACCGCTTCTCTCACAAACCATTTCAAAGTGGGTTTTGCTTTCTCTCCCATTCAATACTAATACGCACATGTCTTTTTGTGCATGTTGTCTAGCCCAATACCCACATGTGTTTTTGTGCATGTTGTCTAGCCCAACTCTTTGCCTCTAAAGGACTTTTGAATACCAAGTCATTCATGTAGTGATGAGATGTTTCATCGTACAAAATATCAACAGGGGTAGGTTGGTTTTCCATTGGTTCTATTGGATCAGATGCAACCTACGAGTAATAGAACAACGTCAATACCAACCAAAAATAAGAAATACTTAAATTTTCGGCAATGTAAAAATAATATACGACCCTTCCGAACAGAAAGTTCGGTTATCAAGTCTTTTAACAAAATTGTTATATTGCGGTACTTGTTCTTTGGATTTTCTATGGTATAGTTCGGCAACATAAATAGTACACTCGACTAAACCGAACTAGAGAGTTCGGTTAGCTATTCAATGAACTTGATTTGCGATCTTGCCGAACAAAAAGTTCGGTAACAAAGGTACCAAACCGAACTATTAACTGTATACTCTATAAAAATAGTTCTGCAACGTTTTCTGGAAAAAAGATAACTGAACTCTCAAAAGCCTCCATTAAAACAGAGTTCAGTTACATGTGTCTGCTGAAACAAGTAACCAAACTGCACATACAGGAGAGTTCGGCTACTTTTTCTGCAGAATAACTAACCGAACTACATTGACCTAGACGAAATTCTTTCCTGAAATTTTCGATTTGGCCAATTTTTTCCACAATTCAAGCTACATTAACTAAATTTGATCCATACCTGAGTACCCATAACTTCATCTTCTGGTTGTGGCTGACAAAATTCATCATTTGGGTCGTTAGGTTGAGTTTGGGGTAAAAAGCTTTCATCATCTAACAAATAACTCATATCCGGATCGTTAGAAATATTGACAAATATACTTCTTCTTCTTCTTCTTCTTCTTCTTCAATTTGATATTAAAAAAAAAATTAGATAAGGGGTGACCCAAAATTACTTCAAATATCCACCCAAAAAAGGAAGAGTAGTCCCCACCTTTTTTGAGTAGTCCCCCCGAAAAATCGTTCTGAATGAAAACCATCACTGTGAGTCATGGCCGCTGGCCCATGTGTCCATGACCTTCAGCCCATCAGCATAGACCCAGTAGGATAATTGGTTTATTCCGACGTCTCAGAGTGCTTTTTCGGAGTTCATGTTTAGAATAAACTCTATAACAATAAAAAAAAAAAATCTATAACTCAGATACATTTATATACCCTACTGTAAATATTTTAAGTTACAACCAAAACCTAAAATTTGAAGGAAAAACAAATCATGGAAGGTGGAAATTATAGGAACACCTACACATCAAATTCATTAGCAACATCAAAATGGACTCGTGAGCAAGACAAGCTATTTGAGACGGGATTAGTAATATATCCAGAAGGAACACCGGATAGATTTGCTAGAATTGCTGAAAGAGTTCCTGGTAAGAGTATATCGGAAGTTCATCAACATTATCAACTTTTGGTTCGTGACATGTTGGAAATTGAAGCTGGTCATGTTGAGTTACCCAACTATCTTGATGATGTTGATGATTATGACATCGGTTCTTCCTACGCTAATCAGAGTGGAACGACGACTTCAAAAGCAAAGGAGAGAAAAATAGGGATTCCCTGGACAGAACAAGAACACAGGTTATATTATTTGATTGCTATATAAAGCTTTTATTAATTACTTTAATTAGCGTTTTTGTATTTTAAGTAATTAACATTTATTTTTGCAATTTCTAGGGATTTTCTGCTGGGACTGAAGGAACGGGATCGAGGCGACTGGAGGGGTATATCGAGAGATTTTGTGAAGTCCAGAACTCCAGGTCAAGTGGCTAGCCATGCTCAAAAGTATTTTCTACATATAAATACTAAACCGAATAAGAAAGGGAGAAAAAGATCAAGCATCCACGACACTCCTTTGTAGTAGACAAGGACGACAAGGGTCTCATTGCCCCAGCTATAGTTGTTCCTACACCAGGTCATCATGGTTGATATTTAATTTAGCTAAACATTTCTAATACTCGTGCCTTGATCATGTATATATTTTTGATTCGTTCCAGTTTTTATAGAATCGCTCTCATGTAGCAAAAAGGATAGAAATAGAATGCATCTTGTGCACACAGGCTGCCTCTAGCGTGTACCAAAAAGGTGTGCATCTTTATTAAAAGGTAGTTGGACAGTATACGTTATTGAACTTGTACCCTACCTCACCAACCAAGATTTTTCCATAAGTAATGGTATCTTGACGCATTGAAAATAGGTTACACTGTTTTTGGTGGTTGGTGGATTTCATTCACTACTAAAAACAAAAGTTTAAATTCTTAACACCTTAAGTGTCACTCAGCTGATCCAGCACAAATAAATAAAAGCATCAAGTGATGATATGTTTGACTTTATTATTCAATCTCTCTTCCATGACCAAATCCATCGAGTTTTATTCTATTCTTCATACTAACCCATGCAATGCAACTGCAAACATCTGTCTTGATAGTTACATTCGGTCTAAACCAGATCGGTTAGGTAAGGGACATTCCAAGAACTGAGTATAGCTTTTCCAAGAGCTCAGCTGGTAAATGAGCACTTTAAAGTAAGTTTGTATATTAAACTGACATGAATATATCCTAAGTTATCCTGAGCTAGGAATAAACTAAACTTGATCTTTACTCATGTTCAGAAAAGTTCCGTTTATACTGTTGCAGTGGATATTACGCGTTCGGTGCGTTAGCTGGTTGTTCTTTTATGTATTCTTTTCATACTTGTGAATGCCCCAAGATTTTTGGTGTTCCACCTGTACTTATGATTTTTTGATTAAGGGAAGAGAGACAGACTAGTTTTGTTGCTTTAACCGGAGCTGGTCAAATTCAACCAAAATTTTATCAAGGAATTGATGCAATTGTTAAACTAAGTCAATGAAAACAATGGGATCGCATTATATTGGGTTTAAGAATAATCTGTCAAAGTGCGGAAAGGGAAAATCAAACCTAACATGGCACCCCCCACCCACCACACCACATTACCTCTTGGTTTTGGTCTAAATTTGGTAAACACATTTCTCCTACTAGATTTCCCTCCCGTCCTGTACACCAATACAAGGACAACTTTCTTCATTTCCATGTTTCCGTGAAATGAAATTGTTTATCTTTACATATTTAATGCATACCCATGCAAACACAACTGTCGGTAAGCTGGTTAGATCTGGGTCTCCTAGTCCTAGCTCATACGACGGTGAGTTCAAAATTCCAAATCCCTATCCACCTTTTTATGGTATAGGCCAAGCCAGGCATTTTCGCCTCATCATAGTCTACTACCGGTAACAGACCATCCGGTGGCTACCTCCTGAAACATGAGAGTTAGGCTTCTAGCCAATCCAAGTCGGTTAAATCAAAAAAATTATCTATTTCTGCAGAGTTACTGCACGAGAGTCAGGCTCCAGGCCAACCCAACGAACCTAATCCAGGCCAACCCGAGGAGGCTAATACCGGTTAGTTAGACCAAACAGATTGACGATTGTCATTAGATTTGAATGACTGTATAGTCTGGATTTGTGTGCCAGCAGCGGGCTTTATGGGTTCCGTACACAAAGGGTTACATTGGTAAATGCAACCCAAGTGACACCCCACTCGATGCGACTATAAGAAACAATTGAAAATGTGTTCGTTTTGTGCTTCTCTTCACAGTTTTGTCTGTTTTTTTTGGTAAACTCTCTCCGAGTTCATAACACCTATCACCTCCGAATAATCACCCATTTAACCCTAATTAACTTATTTTTTGATTAATCTAATCAATCGAATACTTTTCCAAATGCATCATACTAATGGGAACGGAAACTTTGCATCATTCTCGATGGAAGATTTCCTTAAAAAATCAAAGGGTTACGCTGTGATAGATGGTGGATTAGCAACAGAGCTTGAGAGACATGGTGCTGACTTGCATGATCCTCTCTGGAGTGGAAAATGCCTCATTAGTTCTCCTCATCTTATCCGAACTGTACGTTATTTTGATTTTAATTCTTTTTTTTTTTTTTTTTTTTTTTTTTTTTTTTTTTATGTTTACAATGCATCATTGTGATCTTAATATTGAATCTTTTGTTCATATTATTGCTTGTTATATACATCAAATCAGATAATGAATTCGATTAGCAAAAAACATAGTTTGGGGGGTTTTGTTTTTTGATTTGTGAGTTTGGGTTAAATTTGTTTTATTTGATTGGTTCTTAATACCTGGGTGAAAAATAGAGTTTGGTAACAACTTATCCATTCGATTAAATTTCGGGTTTTTAGAAATGTTCAGATTAGGAGACTACAGTGTATTCTGTAATTTGAAGCTATAAAATATGAAATGATAATGTCCAATGTATTGGGAATCAAACGTGCACGTTAGTTATGCGATAAAAGACCTCGTTTTTTGTTTGTTTGTTAAAGTTCAATCATATATGTTAAATCAACAAGGTGGGTTTTTGGAGATAGATGTCATGACATTTAGATCTAGTCAGTATTATTAAAAATAAAGAACCAGTTAGTGTTATTTTTAATTGATGGATAAGCAAGTAGTCTCAGTTTCTTCCTAATGGTTTTGCAACTGATATATTGTTGAGATTATTAAAGGAATGGCTTTACAATTAACCCTTTCCTGAATCCTACTGTCAATAATTTCTTACACTTTTTACCCCTTTTTACTAGTGCAGTGGTTATACCATATGGCTTCGTCGGTTGTCTGTTTTTTTTTTCTTCATCTCTTGTACATAGTTGGACTTGCACGATCCTGATTGGGTTCTTGATATATGCTTCTTCTCTATCGATTGATGATACAGGTACATCTTGATTATCTTGAAGCAGGTGCGGATATTCTGATCACAGCATCTTATCAGGTTCTAACTAGGACTCTATGTCCTTTTTTCTTTTTCCTTTCTTTTTAATGATGCTAGAACCTATAATGGTCTTTAAAAGCCTTCCTAAAGTTGAACCATGGTTTGCTTGTGTTGAGTCAGGCTACAATTCAGGGTTTTATGGCGAAAGGTTTATCTGAAAAAGAAAGTGAAGCACTGCTTGCAAAAAGTGTCTCAATTGCATGCGAGGCGCGGGATATGTATTATGAGAGGTCTTCAGAAGGTTCTTGCGATGGCATTGAGGATGGAAGGGTTCTAAATAAGCGAAAAATCTTGGTTGCAGCCTCTGTTGGAAGCTACGGAGCTTACTTAGCTGATGGGTCTGAGTATGAGTGAGTTCTACCTGCTATCTCTTTATCACTTTTTGAATGTCCCTGATATGAATTATTTATTGAATTGAAATCATGATTATATTTCAAGTTTGCAGAAGTTGTTTACATTTTCTACTTTCCACTATCATCAAATCTCCAAGTATTCTCTAAAAATTTACTTCAGTTGAATGAGTAAGAACTAGAAAAAAGTTTAATATCGTGTTCTTGGGATTCTCAAACAGCTTCCTTACCTTTTTAAGATTGATATTTGCACAAGCATAATCTTTTTTTCTTGTCAGAAAAAAGAGAACATATTCTCTATCATCGGATTCCCTATCAACAAATTTTGTTCCTTCTATTTTATTCTCTTGCTGTGTCTCCTTACAGCGGTAATTATGGTGATTCTGTGACACTTGCAACTTTGAAAGAATTTCATCGGAGACGGGTTCAGGTACTAGCAGAAGCTGGTGCTGACTTGATAGCATTCGAGACTATTCCAAATAAGATAGAAGCTCAGGTATCCTGGTGTTACAATATATAAAGCTGTCAATTATGTAACATAACATGGACAGTAAAACTATGCTTCTAATTTCGTCCGTATTGATGGTTCGCCAGAACTTTTAGACAGCAATAACTTTTATGGCCCTGTTTATTTGAGCTTATGGTGGCTTAACCCGTGAGTTACTTTCGTGTCTTGCAGGCTTTTGCTGAGCTTCTTGATGAAGATGACATAAAGATTCCAGCTTGGTTTGCTTTCAATTCCAAGGATGGGGTGAATGTAGTTAGTGGAGATTCTTTGGTTGAGTGTACCTTGGTTGCTAATTCATGTGAGAAGGTTGTTGCTGTTGGAATCAATTGCACCCCTCCTAGATTTATAAGTGCACTCATTTTATCCATGAAAAAGGTAAGACCCTCTGTGTTTGTGCTTCGATTGAAAAGTACTACAACAGGTGTTTATTTTATTTCGTCCTACAAATTTTCCTTATATTGCTACCTAATTGTGCAGGTAACATCAAAACCATTACTTATATATCCGAATAGTGGAGAGACATATGATGCTGATCGAAAGGAATGGGTAGTAAGCTCCCTCCACTTCCCTTTTGTTAATTTCATTCTTTAACCTCTGAATTCTTAATTTGTGTTGGTGAAGATTTAACTGTTAAAGCATAAAATAGAACAAGAATGTATTGATCTCTTTCTGTCTGGCAAACATCTCCATTGTTTTCTACTTCTGAAGTTTTTTTGTTTTTTTTGTTCTTTAGGAGTCCACAGGGGTTTCAAATGAAGACTTTGTCTCTTACGTGAATGTATGGCGTGAAGCTGGAGCTTCACTTATAGGTGGCTGTTGCCGAACAACTCCAGATACTATCAGAGCTATCCACAAGGTCCTTTCGGCTGGATCTTCTACTGCAGTACCGTCTAAGGATTAGCTACTCTCCCCGGATCAATACCAATTTTACAATGAGAATACAAAATGAAAGAGGAGTATTAACAAAATTATTAGATGGATTAGCATATTAAACTCTGAAACATGTTTCTGTTCTTCCTGTAATCATAACTTTTAGGGTGAAAGTAGTGTTACCCAGTTAATATCTATTGTTCCAGTTCTTTAAATTTTACATTTCTTTTCAGTTGCTCCAGTTCTTTAAATTTCACATTTCTTTTCAATTAATGAGAATAGTGGATTTTGAATTCTTCAAGCTTTTCATGTGGGAAGGCTAAATATTGCATGAACCAATAACTAGCATATCAAACCACAGAAGATGGCAACCATATCATCCAAAATCTATGAACCCACCCGGGTTCTTTCGAGTTTTGATCACCAAAAATTTGCAGAAACTAGCATTTCCATGAGTAGATCAGGACAACAATGGGGTTCACACAAAGTTACAAACTTAGGTCTTCCATTTCTTTTGCTAGAAAGAACAATGACCTTCAAGGCTGTGCACTGAAAAAGACTAAAAATAAATTATATTTCTACCAACATCCACAAATCAGAACATGTCTGCTTAAATCTGACCAGAAAGCCTACACACAGAGTTGCAGATTCAAATTTGTTTGAAAACAGGATCAACAAAAGCCTGGTGCATGGGGTCTAAAAGCCAGAGGTTAGCTAGATGATGATGAGATGAAGCAAGTCTGTGGACTTCTTCCATAAGCCAGATAGTTGCTTCGGCTTTACGAGGGTGAATGACTCCATCAAGAGGTAGGTACTCATTGTTAGTGCCAATCCTTGCTTTATCCCACTGTTTTAAGCAGATATTAGTCAGATAATGCAAGGGTTGCTTGTATAACAACTTGAGTGATCTGGCTAGTTCCTGCCACGTGTTGAATGGAACTGCAGACCCATGTAGAGAAGGAACGGGAATTTGCTTCATGTATTCCTGATACATTTCTGCTCTTCTCGTAATTATATCTGCACCAAAAAGCACACTTTACTGACTTTGAAAAATATAAAACACGATTCTTTTGCACCTTTATTCATCATTCACAGGTATAAATTCTTAGGAAGAAAAAGGAAAACCCGGTCTGAAATTTAGCACATGCTAACTGCAGCTATTGAAACGCCATATCATGATATATGGGCTAAAAAACTGCAGGACAGAGAAAGAAGACTTCAGACATCAATTGTTATCAACTTTAAATACATATAATGCAGAAACTTTACAAGGTAACAATATTTGTAGGTTGCAGTAACACCAACCAGAGAATAATAGCAGAAAAAACTTTCTAGTGAGTACAGCATTGGATCGAGTACAGTGTACAAATCTATTAGCGAACCATTTAAGACTGCTATTCATTTTCATACTGTACTCGAAAAACAATAATCAAACAGTTGCAGTGATTATCTGAAAAGCCAAACTGCTAAATTTCAAATACAAACTGGGTTTGAAATATGGAATTAAAAAACAAAGAGAATGGTGAGACAGATGGAGAGTTATTCTACACAGTATTCAGTGGAACAATTACAGGATTGTAATGACATGAAGTTCGGGTTAAGGTAAAAAATATGTTAGGCTTTTAGCGGTAACTTCATATTTAAAGTAGTTTATCTACCAACCAGCGTTCCACTTATTGACTGAAGGCATGGAAACACTTGGCAGCTCTGGTGCATCACAAAGCTTGTATCACTTAGGTCCACAGTGGCAATAGCAATAAATGGGGTTATTGTAAGATGTGGGATGATGAATAATAGAGTGGTACGTAGATGAAGAAATTAATAAAACAGAGTTCCCGAGTGTACTCCATTTCCATCATATCCAATATTTCCCTTACTGTACAACGCAGTCATTGTTAGACACTTGCAAAGATATTACGGAATTTATAACTACAAAACATCCAACTTCACCCAAATCAAACAAATGATGTTACAGAATTTATAACTACAAAACATCCAACTTCACCCAAATCAAACAAATTAGAACAGCCTTGTAGTCAGAGGTGCTAATATTCTTTCCCTACCAGTCCCCAGGTTGGTTTTTGAGAATTATTTGAGACAACAGCTTCGACTCTTTTAGTTACCTGCTGACCAATATCTATAACATACAAGCTTCAACTATTTCTAACCTTGTTCCAGACATGCCATTTTCTGTGCTACAAAAATATATATCAGGCTTACAGCAGTATGGCTTAGAGGGCAAAAATGGAAGTATCTCTACGATGGGCATTTTATCAAGAAAGAAAGCTGATAGAATATAAGAACAGAGACTTCTATGCGGTAAACATCCCATAGAACCACCATCAACCCATTTACATTGAGAAGATTTCACCCATCGCCTTGCTAAGACTTTCGACATATCCATTATTCATACCATTACCCATTAGCTATCATATATTGAACTTATCCATCTAAAGGCTGTGTTAGGAAATACTATATAGGCACTCTACTGAAGTAGATATCAAACCTAAAAAATGATGGCAAATGATGATCAGATAGATGCCATGCAACGCTTGCCAGCTGACATTATAGTTGCAAATGGCCAGGTATGGCATCTGCGATTCTGCCAGTTGACCTAGTCCACTTAATCCAACCTTAAGCATTTCGTAACACCAAATTTCATACTATGATTTAAACATTAATCAAATTCTGGTGCCAAACGGACACATCTGCACCTGCCCACTCGAACTCATGTATTTCCTAACATCATACTCGTAATTCATAATTAAACAACGAAACATTTCCTAAACCATTAGTCACAAAGACATGCACTAAAATCTTAAACATACTTATATACCTTGAGGAGTAAGTTCTTTGTCTAGCTCAATAACTGCTGCAGGTATGACGGCTGGTTTCACATCACTGGATACTTCTTTAACATCTGTATCCGACTCCCACCCATCCGAGGAATCCGACGATACAATCACTTCATTACCATCCCAAGGCATTGCTCTATTCACAGAATTTCAACACAATTTTCCTCTACATAATCATAATCAGGAGAAACAACAAGAAAACCCGACACAATTAATAAATTACTTTAGTTTGAAATGGTAAATTCAATAAATGATTATAATACTGAAGAATTAGATTTAGAAGAAGACATATGAAATTTCAGAACTAGGGTTTGCTACTAGTGAGAGAGACTAAAAAAAATGGAGGAGAAATACTTACTCGATTTAGAGAGAGACGAAGGAGAAGATGTGAGAAATTGTTTAGTTATTTTGTTTGTTTTCTGTTTTTGGACTCAATTTCGAGTTTTTCTCTGGAGAGCAGCTTGTTGGGCAAATTTCAGTTTCAGTAGAGTGGGATTCCAGAAGAAGATTTCTCTTCTAGTATCATCAAGGTTGTTGCACAGTCGTTGTTTTTCACGCTTTGCTTGCTTATTTAGGGTGGTACACGTGTGGTTTAAGGGATGAAATCAAGGTAAGAATACTGTTGGAATTTGGCACCCTGCTCTCAGTGGGATTTAGTGCCATAACTGTAGGTAGGCCTGAGCATGGTCCGGATTGCGGTTTAAGCCCTATCGGCTATCCACGAGATGCATGATAGATTTAAAGTTTGACATTCGTGTTTTTTTTTTTTTTTTTTTTTTATAGGCTAAGGCCAGACCCAGGCCACTAACCAAATCCATCCGGTTGGACTAGCCCCATTGCTAGACTCAACCCCGCCAAACCCCTCTATAAATACAAACCTTTACTACAGTGGGGATCGAACACCTGACTTCCTCCTTACTGGAGTTGGTGGGATACCACTGAGTTATGCTCTTGGACCTGTTTGACATTCGTTTACTGGGCGCGTGAACGGAGGATTATTTATTTTATTTGACTAAAGGTGAATATATTCCAAGGAAACAGAAAGAAACAAACAGAAACAAAGTCATCTGAAAATAGAATATTAACTGTCACAGTAATAACAGATTCCCAACTGTGATTATTAGACCACATCATTTCGGAGACACTAACTAAACCAACAACATATTCAGGGTCAATACTTTGAGTTACAAACCTTGAACAAGCAGAAACATTAAGTAACCTAGTAGTGGCCTGGTTACTTTCATTTGTATTACTACTATCAATACTATCAACCGAAAGAAATTGGCTTATAAAATTTGGCTTTCCTCATTCCAAGTTGTAAACATAGGAAGATTTTCTTGCCTCCTTTTCCAATTTATTCGCTATTTGATTCACACTTCTTTTTGTGAACTTGAAACCCAAAAAAACTTTCACAATCCTTCAAAATAACCAAAATTTCCTTAATTATACTTTGATTCTGCCAAACCATCATTATCCTTTCGATCAACAAACCTCAATATCCTCTTACAGTCTCTTCCCATTTAGAAGTTCAGAAAACCCTTCTCCTTGGCCCATTTTGCTTCTTGCAGCAAAGCTAATGCTTCTGCTTTTTCGGGACATGTAGTTCTTAATATTCTGTACTTAGCTTTAGTTCAATCTCCTGCCAGTTTCTTGGCGTTAGTAATCCAGCATTTGAATCAGAAGAAAGCCATGAAGCATCAAAGTTTAACTTATTGCAGTTCAAATTTGGTTTTAACCAGAGATAAATAGGTTTAGCTTTTCCTGCATTTAAGCATAACCCCTGGTTTATCTTTTGAGGTGTACTGCACCAGAAATTCAAGTATCTCTGAATTGAAATAGATATCTGAATTGGGGAAGTTAATTTCTCCTGAAAAATTCTGGTACATCTCTCTTTCCGGATAAACCATCACTTGATTGCTCAGATAATAACCATACTTTCATTCTCTGCATAGCACAAATCATAATGTTCTTTGAAAGTTATATTAGTTGTATTAGTTATGACTCCTCCAGTGAATGGTGGTAATAACCAAATTGTTTTTGCAAAGCAACAATCAAAAAACTGATGCTCTAAAAATTCATTGTTATGATTGCAGAAAATACAAGTATCGTTTATTGTTGCCACAAAACAGGTAAGGCATTATTCATACATTTCTACAAATTTTGCTAGATATGGGAGAAAGAGTTCAACTTGCAGGGAGACCTCCTTTCATCATCCAGATTGAAATGCCTGGCAGGCCCTATTACAGATTTTGCTAGATGATAATTTGATTTTAAGTTTTTTCTTTTTAGATGCTTCATTGCATTTGTCTATTTTTGTGTTCTTCCTTTGTTGTAAACCTCTCTAGTTATTATTATTAATAAAAATATGTGATTCAAAAAAAAAAAAAAAAAAAAAAAAAAAAAAACATTTCTACAAAAATAAATTGACAGATTGAGGTATTCCTGATTTCCAAAAGTCTCTCCAGAATTTTTCTTTTTCCACATCCACATTATTGACACCATTTAATTTATATCAAATAAAGATTTCACAGTAAATATGACATTCCATGTTAGTGTCCATCTAGGTTTATCCTGGTCTAAGGAATTATTTTGATCTGTAAACAAATGTATATTCAAAATTGACTGTGCAATAATATGAGGAAAGGAAGCAGTGATCAAGTTTTGGTTCCACTTATTCGTATCAGCATCGATCAGGTCTGATACAAGTGTTAACATGTTGTTCTTTTCACAAAAAAAAATTGATCTAGAGTAGTTTCTAGATTTGGAATACAACGGTCAGTCCATATATTAATCATCTGACCATCTTCTACCTCCCAGCAAACGAGGGCGAATCCACAGGGTGCACCTGGGGTCGCGTGCCCCCATAAGTTTATTTAAAAAAAAAAACCTATATGTTTCTTGTTTGACATCCCCCACGATATTTACACCTTTACAGGCATAATAAAGAAACAAACTCCTCTCTTTTTTCCTCCGTCAGTCTATCTCACTTTCACGAACCATCAAACTAACCTAAAATCAAGGATTTTTTTCTACCCAAAATCCCTAGTTTACTGCTAACATAGATGACTTCCTTAAGTTTAGAGTTTACACATTAACATATAAAGCTAAATCAGTTATCCTCTTCATCATTTCCATTTTGTTAGGGTTTTTACTCCTCAAATTTTTTTTTTTTTTTTTTTTTTTTTTTTTTTCTTCAATTGTAAGTAATTTCTGTACCTTTTTTTTTCTCTAATTGATAAAATTGGGTGTATTATGACAGTAGGTGTTTGATTTTTGTTTCATTTTCTAACAAATTGACGAAAAATTTATCGATTTGAAGGGAAAAAGTATTACTGCATTTATACAAACAGCTGTTATGCGCACCATTACTTATTTTTGCCACGGTAAGTAAAATAGAAAATTGAGTTTCTTTTTACTTAGAATTGTTCTTTAATGTCTTAATAATCAGTGTGTTGATTATACTATTTATATGGTTTTATCAATTAAATTCAATAGGAATCATTGAATTTGTCCTCTTATATTTGTATGAATTTAGGCTTGATGAGTGATGAATGAGAATGATGATGCTTTTATTTCCACTACTTGTATGTTTTACTATCTTCGATATCATCAATTGATGCATTTGTATTTCCAATTTTTAATGAAATTGATATGTTGTGTTCAAAGATGTACAATTATAGAAAGGTTTGATCAAGTTACATGTGACCACGGAGAGCTACTAATAATCATCAAGTGTTTGACGATTTATCCAAAACTTGGATTTGTACCATTGTGTGTTTAGCAATCATAGCATACTGATAGGGGGAACATAAAACTTGACTTCGGGTTTAGGCGTTTAGCTTCATTTCTAGTTAAATTTTTATCTATGATCTTCGAGATTAAGTTGTGCCCCCATTGAAGTTTTGTTCCAGATTCGCCACTGCGAGCAAAGGTATTTATATATCAATTTGACCCCTGCAATACACACTTCCACATCCAAGAAGTTGGTGTGTGTTTTTTTTCAAAGAGAAAATTGATTTTTTTTCTATAAAACTTCTCTCTTAACAGTTTCACTCACCAAGCATTTAGTCTGAAACAATTCTCCTTGCAATTTTTTCTATCATAGCCAATTCATCTTATTTGTCTCTTTAAAGTCTAAGCCTCCCATACTTATAGGTTTACAACATAACCTCTATGCTATTATGTACATACCTTCAAAATTTGACTTTTTGGTCTACCAGAAGTACCTCTTGATGACATTGATTCTATCTAGTACTTTCCTTGATAATTTAAAACACCACATTTGATGAACAAGCAAACTGGACAGTACAGATTTGTTAAGAATCATTTTACTTGTTTGGTTAAGAATTATACTTTTTCATCTCTTTGCTCTCTCTTCCATTTTAGCAACAATAACATCAAAATTTTTGACTTTTGATTTGTCAATAAACAGTAGAGCCCCTAAGTAAGAATCCTCCGTGTCTATCTTTTTAATTTTTATGAATGGATGCGGATGAATTCAATAGATTTCTTTTATAATTAAACTTGAAATAGATATGTACAATATAAGAAAAGTAGTTTCACTTCCTACGTGATAAAGTAAATATGTAATGGTTCATATTATTTTTGTTCCAGATATGAGCACGCACTAAGCATGTGCTCTGTCTAGTACACCACAAAAGTTATGACACTAATATGTTTTTGCTAGTAACACTAAAAATATTACTTAGATCTATCAACCTACAAGTAGTATATGATGACAATAAAGCTATTTATGTCAAGCAGCCTCATGTGCATATAAATGACAAATACACAAACTCTGGCAACTAAGTCAAGATGATATTTATACGATATTGTTATATGAAGAGCATTTCGAGCCACCCTTATAGTCAAAGGATGATGAGTCCATCCACATGGCCTAAAAAGAAGAAAATATTTATACGATCTTTCTTCTATATTCGGTTCTTTCATATTTATTTTCTCGACACGGTAAGCTGGGTTAAGGATACCCAAACCAAAATAAAAGAAATTAAACAAAGAAAACAAAGACAGAGACCCAAACACTGGGAACTATACCCTTTCGAACAAACACCACCTAATTCCTATTAACCGTAAGAATATCCTTGAAATCAGGAGAGAAATCCTCAGGCCTAACATCCTCTCAGAAAAAGCGGGGGTCTAACAACCACACCCAATATTTCGTCCGGCAATCTGAGTAAGAAAAACTCCAATTTACTTTCAAGAGAATCAACTAGACAGTTAGACTCAATCTAGAGAAAAATATATCAAAGAGTTTATATCTCAATTTCTCAATTCAATCTGCAATCAGCAAATAGGAATTTGCGATCCCGATTGAATAAGAGAAATAACTTGAACGGTACCTAAGACCAATGTTCAAGTGTCAATCAATTTATATCAACAACCAAAGGTTGGATTATCTAATTGATTGATCTTAATGCACAACCTGTGATATATCTATTATATAACAAAATATAATGCGGAAAAGAAATAACACAGACACCAGAAATTTTGTTAACGAGGAAACCGCAAATGCAGAAAAACCCCGAAACCTAGTCCATCTTTGAACACCACACTGTATTAAGCCGCTACAGACACTGTCTCACACAGAAAAGTCTATTGGAATAGATAAATCTATCTCCCACAGAAATACCTTCGAGTTTTGTTCCGTCTTTTGATAAATCAAGGTGCACATGAACCAATTGATAAACCAGACTTATATTCCCGAAGAACAGTATAGTATTATCAATCACCTCACAATAATCTTAATCGTATGGTAGCTGTAATGCCCCGATATTCGGCAGTGGTTGGCTGAATGGAATATAAGTAATGATTTGTCCTTTCCTAACACCGAGGCCTTTTCAGCACAATTGGCTCTAGAGTTGGCAGAAAACTCCGCAGTTAAGCGTGCTCGGGCGGGAGTAATCCATGGATGGGTGACCATCCAGGAAGTTTCTGCTGGATTATCGCAGCGATGCCCGTTGAAAACCCCACACTGTCGGATATCCGCAGTGGCTAAGTGGGGACAATATCGGTGGAGGTACGGGTCATTACAAATGGTATCAGAGCCGACGATGGGTCACCTGCTGAGGGTGGGAAGGTACGCTGGACGGAGTGGTCCAGGTGCTTCTCATGAGGGGCAGGGACGTCGGAGATTTGGGCTTGCGAATATATTCAAGAGCCGATGACGGCTCCAATTTAAGGTGGTGTTATTGTAATGCCCCAATATTCGTTAGTGGTTGGCCGAATGGAATATAAGTAATGATTTGTCCTTTTCTAACACCGATGCCTTTTCTGCACAATTAGCTCCAGAGTTGGCAGAAAACTCTGCAGTTAAGCGTGATCGGGCGGGAGCAATCCAGGGATGGGTGACCTCCCGGGAAGTTTCTGCTGGATTACCGCAGCGATGCCCGTTGAAAACCCCACACTGCCGGATATCCGAAGTGGCTAAGTGGGGACAATATCGGTGGAGGTACGGGTCATTACAGTAGCGAAACAAGATATTGTGGAATCACAAACGATGAGACGAAGATGTTTGTGACTACTTTTAATCTTATCGAAGATAAATATCAAGCGAATCTTAGCAAAGATAATACTCAATCACGATAGAAGAAGTAAGATCAGAACACGCAACAACAGAGAAAATAGTTGGGTCTGGATTCACAATCCCAATGAAGTCTTTAAGTCGTTAACCTACAGGGTTTCGTGAAAAACCTAAGGTTAAAGGAGAATCGACTCTAGTCGCAACTAGTATCACACAGGAGGTGTATGGATTAGGTTTCCCAGTTGCTAGAGTTCTCCCTTATATAGTTTTCAAATCAGGGTTTGCAATCTAAGTTACCTTGGTAACAAAGCATTCAATATTCACTGTTAGATGAAAACCTGATTAGATTCATGCTAATATCTTTCAACCATTAGATAGAACTTAACTTGTTATACACAAATGAAATGTACCTTCATTTAGGTTTAAGTAACCGTACCTAAACGTGTATATCACGTTGGTTCAACAGTAGTTAACCGAGGTTAGCTATATGAACACTCTCATATCAACCTTATTCATCTTAACCATAACTAGTTCAAATGACTCAAATGAAACTAGTTAAAGAGTTGTTCAATTGCTATATTCTCATAGAAGTTTATAAGAACACAATTGAAGCAAAATCGGTTTGATTCACTCGAATCAATTCATGAACATTATAGCCACGATTTGCAAAGAATGCATTCCTTAATATATAAATGTATTAGTTCATGAACAAACCGATTTTAGAACTTTAACCACTCAAGTATGCATACGGGTACGCATACCTAAGTAGCCGGTTTGAGTTTGGGTTTGCCAGTATGCGAATGTGTACGCATACCTTAGTACACTTCCAAAACCCAACAGAAATTCCCGGACCTATACCTTACGCAAGTAAGCATACCGGTATGTGTACTTGGTACCCGAAATTCCACAACTACAAGTACGCATACGGGTATGCATACTATAGTTCTGGTCATGGATCACATACATGCAAGAATGCATACTATGTTCATAATCCAATAGTTCTAAACTCTATTTCAATCATTTAAACTTTCTTAGAGGATGACAATAACCGTTTTCACACACTATTAGCATCAAAAAAGTTTTAAAGTTATTGAAATAATCATAACAAAACATTCCAAGTCTACACCAAATGATTGTATTACACAAACCATGTAAGATGTTACTCGGAAATTTCACATGATCATCTTTTGACTTTCGTCAAGAATATAAGATGAACTTGGTTGAAGCGAAAGCTTATCAACACATATTTCGAGAAATATGTAAGCGAGTTAAACTCAGCTCGAAATCTCAAATGTGCATAATTGAATACTATATAGTAATACGACTTTTGTCTCAATATAGGAGATAAAGTAGAAATAGACTTTCCAAGTGATAGATGAGTTTTAGTCTTCACATACCTTTTGTTGATGAAGTTCTATGTTCGAATTTTAGATAGTGGTAAGTAGAGTTGTCGTTCACTCGGACTTGACAAGATCGATTTTAGGATTTAATAAACTAAAATAAAAGAAAAATATATACAAATATTGTCACAAGATGAAGAGAGTTACTGGGATTCAGGATTCCGCCAAACTCATAACAAAAGGTTCAAATATTAATTCTTTTAACAATTATAGCTCAACAAATAAAAACATGGACTCTTATTTTTGCCAAGGTTGATTCTTAAAATATTAGTTATAAATCGTAAGCATGGGACATCAAACATTTAAGCAAGCATGACCCATCTAATAAAATAATAACTAATTTAATCAAATCATAATTCAATTTTTAATTAGTGCAAAAGTCATAAAAAGAATTAATTAAAATTACCCATGTATGAAATTCGTCTTCCTCCGTCGTCCCAGTAATGGGGTCTAGCTCATCATGTTGGAAACACGCTCAAAATCCATTTTTATTGCTCAAAGGAGGTGTACAAATGATGAAATGGAGAAAAACTATTAAAAACCGGGTTTGTAACAAATATATTTGTTACAAACCGAACTGTTACAGAGTACGATAAGAATGGACTGTCGTTGTCACTGTAGAAGAAACGACTGCTCCATGTGCGTCTTATGTTCTTCAGAAATTAACGACTGCCTCTGGTAGTCTTTTGTTCTTCAGCAGCAGCAGAGATGATGATTCTGCAACTCGACTTTCTGAGCTCTGTAATGCTCTAAACTGTCCCCAAACTCTCCATAACCCTTCTATGATATCTCAGCAACTATTTATATCCCAACAGAAGCAAAATCTCACGTCATAACTACATAAAATTCTCCATTATTTGGTATTATTCTTCACGACCAGTTTTTGAGATTTTTTTGATCTCTACACGCGTTGTGAAGCTTCCAAGTTGCCATATTTAACTTCTTCAAACTCCAATTAGTTGTTAGAGTCTTCCGAACGCGTGCAAACTCCTCTGCTGCTCGCGAAATCCCGTGTATTTCTCCTCCGGTGTGTGTTGCCCTGTTTTTCTTCTCGCGGAAATTCCAGCCAATTTGGATCGAAACCAACACCTCTACCATCCCTGTCTAGCCCATAGAAGAGTACCCAATCAATTCCAGCCCTTTAGTCTCCTTTAATCCCTTCCAAAAATCCAACCCTAATTCTGCCGGAGAAGACCATTTCTTTCCCGCCAATTTCTATTTTTTTTTGAACGGTGAAGAAGAGAGACAGCCCTTAACCAGCTGTGGGGTGCGAATAGCAAAGGGTTACCCCTTAGCAATTGGGTTACCCCTTATCCAAAGTGGGAGTCCGAATATCAAATGTCCTCCGGGGGTGTTCCGAGCAACTTTTCGTGCCGAATTTTCCAACAATCTTTATTTCCAAAAAATACCTACAAACACACAAAACACCATAATAAGGACAAAAACGAGTACTAACAATACGAAACATTGAGGACAAATTAGACACATAAATGCGTCTATCAAATACCCCCAGAGACTTATTATTTGCTAGTCCTCGAGCAAATTTATTCTAGAAAATAAAAATCATTTGAACCCCTAGGTGGCCCTAGTGGCGGAGAGTTGTCTCCGGAGGGTTTACCAGAGGTGTACCCACAAAACCTTTCCTCCATACCCTAGCTATCTACGCAGAACCTTGGAAGGCACTAAAGAATCTCCTTGATTGGCATACTTATTGATTACAAGAGGAAGTACCCCGATGCGAAATTCCAATTGTTGTACACGAGTTTGCACTCAAGCATACTAAAATTCATATAAAGTGACAGAGCTCTACTCAGATAGTTTCTGGACATCATAAACCGGTATCAACCAATCACATGGATAGATTAAGAGGATGGATGTAGAAAAACGTGGATGATGTTGACTAAGGTGAACCTATCCTAATGGACCGAGATACTGGTCTGGACTAATATCAACACACTGGCATATACAAAGGGACCAGTGATCGATAATCCTAACTCTAGGTCAACTCAGCTGGCATATACAAGGGTACCAGTGATCGACTTTATTGTATTTATTCCGGTTGGTCTAGTGGTCTGGTCTCATTTTCATTTTTTTTTTTTTTGGTGCCTCAGTCACTCTATTTCACCCTAGCAATGGTAAAGAGAAAAATAAAAGAAGTGATCAGGATTCTTTCGATGTTTCCATCACGAGGATATGGCGAAACTACCATGTTTTCTTTTTCTAACACCTGAGCTCTGTGCTTTTATGAATAGACTCTTTAGATGTTTCCATCTAATCAGATTGGTTCCTCAACTCCTACAACCAAAATGCTTCCATCCACTTAGATTGGTTAGTGCCATCCTTAATAGGCATAAATTTCTAGTCTCTGGAGTTTATTTATTGCAACTAAAAAGTTTCTCCCATACCCCCAAACTTAAATCTAACATTGTCCTCAATGTTCTAAAGATGAAATTAAAAGCATGAACAATGAGAAACTGTCACCACTTGAAGAAAAGAGTAAGGAAAGATATTACCGTGTTGCAAGAGCATGGGTTACCTCCCAAGAAGTGCTAAGTTTAAAGTCTTCAGCCAGACATTGGAAAGGATTAGTCACCTCGAAGAATCATATAGCAACAGTCGGAATAAATGCGGGTCATCTGGATCAAAAAGTGCTAACCACAAGAAGAGGAAACTGCCACAGACCAGGAAGATATCCAACACACCCTTATATATTGTTTTGTTTAAGACAACTACATCTAGTTGTGGTTCGGGTTCAGGCTCTATAAAAGGGTCTAAATAAAATGTTTTCATGGGCTGGAATTCCTCAAAAGAAGGATTCTTAAGATCAGGTTGTAGATTCTGGAAGTACTCAATTAAGAACTTAGAAGCACATAACAATAACCTGAATAACTGGGGATCCTCTAAGTCAATCAGACTTGACTTACACAGTTGACCATAGTAGTGGTCATTCTTAATCAAACGTGTCGACCCTAATCTCCTAAAGTAATTAGGTTTAGCCTCAAAACTTAATAATTGACACATCTGAAACTTATATGTTCCAATAATTGGTTGAAAAATATTTGGCGGGAAAACAAAATCAATCGCGGTATCATAGCCTGGGTTAACCACATCAACCAGAGGATGGGTTCTTAACAACTGAACTTCTTTATGGACACAACTAGGTTCAGGAAAAAGTGTATGAAGATAATCTTTTAAAATGGTTGAGGCACATATGTCAAGTCCCAAGTTAGGGACTTTTCTAAGAGTTAAAGCACATGGAGAATGATAATCACCCCCAAACTTAGAGTTTTCAGTGTCTCTAGAAAGACTAGTCACAACTTCCCTAATTTCAAGGGCATCTGATTCCTGAAAATGGTCAATTGATTCTTCTAAGTCAGGTACATCCTCACTCATCTCTACGAGTTCATTTTCTTTTTCTAAGTCTATTGTTTCTAAATCGCTAGACTCAAAATATCATCGTTCCTCTAAACCATCATTGGCTTCGTAATCAAAAGGAAATACTACATCGTCTAAAACGGGGGTATCTCTAGTCAAATCCTCATCCTTTTGAATAGGTGAATAATTATTAAAATTATTTGGATTTGAACTAGAAATAATATTATCGTTATAAAGTTCAATTGGGGTAACAATTTCCTGATCACTATGCCTATTTATTTCGAATTCTTCATCAACACTATCCTCATCATAATCATTATTATAAAAACATGAAAATGGTTGAACCTCACTTAAACAAGTAGTGTTACCAATTCTAACCTCGTCATCTTGATTATGTAAATAACTGTCCTTATTTTCAAGGGTGGTATTGGGAACACTATATTGGAATTTAAGACTATCTTGAGCAAATTTTTCCACAATCCTATTTGTACTCTCAGTAAATTGCTTGAGGGACTCTTCTAGAGATATCTTAGTTGACTGCTCTACGGACTCTTCTCGGAAGCGGAATATTATAAGTCTCTTTCATAAATAAGTGAAACTTCGTGTTGACTCATTGAAACTCTTGAGAGACTCTTCTAAAGAAATTGGAGGATCGTTTTGCTCGTAAGACTGATGCACGTGTGGATAGTAATTGGGCTCACCATGGTATGACCCATAACCTTCAAAAGATTGGCGTTCCCAACCACTATTCACACTATGGTCATAAAAAGAGTAATGTCCATATTGTTCAGTTGGATAATCATTGTATTGGTTGTTATAATACCAGTTTGACATCCTAACTGCAAGGGAATTCTACACAAACACAAACAAGGCTGACTCGACCACAACAAACCTACTGATTTCTAGCAAACAAAAAGCATGATGGCTCCACTTAGATTGTTTCTAGACCAGCTTCTAATCCTTCGAAAGGGAATTCGTTACAATTTAAGCAGACCCCTCTAGAATCAATCAGAGTTTAAGTAAGTTGAATCAAGGCGAGGGAAGCTCAGTGGAGCTTTGATACCCAAGGCCTCACCGCTATTACAAGGCGGCGCAGTCACGCATTCAACTTCACATAAACCATCATGAACTTCGAAGTATGCTAAAAGAGTAACCAATATTTTTCGAGCGACTTTCCTACTAAGCTCGTTACCCTATCGGTCTCGTTCTATTCCCAATTTTAAAGCTTAGGTTCGCGTTAAGTATTGTTTTCCTAAGGCGGGCAAGAAGAGAACGGTGATGAAATCCGAACCCTTATCTTGTATGGCCAGTCCTTGCCCTTTACTAGGAAATTAAAGCAGCCAGATTCAGTTCCTCGACATATATTCACACGAAATCATCCAGTAAACCCGCTGACAGGGGATTCGCGGGTGTTTAGAATTCTTACCTCCCGTTCCAGACGGGGGATGAACCGTTGAAGTCGACTCGGGCCACGACTCCTATGTCGTGTACGAACCCGAGGGGCCGAGGTGATATCGTAATCACCGTCCTTCCCTGTGCAGTTTATATTTAAATTACCCTTCCTTAGGGTTTAAAATTAATAATGTCCGATAGTCCAAAAATAAAGTCCAAAAAAAAAAAAGTCCAAAAAAAATAATTACAAAAAAATAATAATTACCTAATTACAGTTTCTAAAAATAAAATAAAATAATAATTACACTATATACAAAATTTTCTTCTTCACTCCGTTCGGATCTCTCTTTTCTTTCCTATTTTGGCTTTGCTTTTCTTTTCAGCGCTTTCTCTTTTTCTTTCGCTCCACTCAAAATCTGAAAGCAAACAGAAATACCAAAACGCGTAAAAGAGAACAAAAATAATAAAATAAAAATAAAACCTAAAAACAAATCTATACACAAGTCCGCGTCGGCGACGCCAAAAATTGTTCGAATTTTAGATAGTGGTAAGTAGAGTTGTCGTTCACTCGGACTTGACGAGATCGATTTTAGGATTTAATAAACTAAAATAAAAGAAAAATATATACAAATATTGTCACAAGATGAAGAGAGTTACTGGGATTCAGGATTCCGCCAAACTCATAACAAAAGGTTCAAATATTAATTCTTTTAACAATTATAGCTCAACAAATAAAAACATGGACTCTTATTTTTGCCAAGGTTGATTCTCAAAATATTAGTTATAAATCGTAAGCATGGGACATCAAACATTTAAGCAAGCATGACCCATCTAATAAAATAATAACTAATTTAATCAAATCATAATTCAATTTTTAATTAGTGCAAAAGTCATAAAAAGAATTAATTAAAATTACCCATGTATGAAATTCGTCTTCCTCCGTCGTCCCAGTAATGGGGTCTAGCTCATCATGTTGGAAACACGCTCAAAATCCATTTTTATTGCTCAAAGGAGGTGTACAAATGATGAAATGGAGAAAAACTATTAAAAACCGGGTTTGTAACAAATATATTTGTTACAAACCGAATCACATTACTGAGTACGATAAGAATGGACTGTCGTTGTCACTTTGTAGAAGAAACGATCGCTCCATGTGCGTCTTATGTTCTTCAGAAATTAACGACTGCCTCTGGTAGTCTTTTGTTCTTCAGCAGCAGCAGAGATGATGATTCTGCAACTCGACTTTCTGAGCTCTGTAATGCTCTAAACTGTCCCCAAACTCTCCATAACCCTTCTATGATATCTCAGCAACTATTTATATCCCAACAGAAGCAAAATCTCACGTCATAACTACATAAAATTCTCCATTATTTGGTATTATTCTTCACGGCCAGTTTGAGATTTTTTGATCTCTACACGCGTTCTGAAGCTTCCAAGTTGCCATATTTAACTTCTTCAAACTCCAATTAGTTGTTAGAGTCTTCCGAACGCGTGCAAACTCCTCTGCTGCTCGCGAAATCCCGTGTATTTCTCCTCCGGTGTGTGTTGCCATGTTTTTCTTCTCGCGGAAATTCCAGCCAATTTGGATCGAAACCAACACCTCTACCATCCCTGTCTAGCCCATAGAAGAGTACCCAATCAATTCCATCCCTTTAGTCTCCTTTAATCCCTTCCAAAAATCCAACCCTAATTCTGCCGGAGAAGACCATTTCTTTCCCGCCAATTTCTGTTTTTTTGAACGGTGAAGAAGAGAGACAGCCCTTAACCAGCTGTGGGGTGCGAATAGCAAAGGGTTAACCCTTAGCAATTGGGTTACCCCTTATCCAAAGTGGGAGTCCGAATATCAAATGTCCTCAGGGGTGTTCCGAGCAACTTTTCGTGCCGAATTTTCCAACAATCTTTATTTCCAAAAAATACCTACAAACACACAAAACACCATAATAAGGACAAAAACGAGTACTAACAATACGAAACATTGAGGACAAATTAGACACATAAATGCGTCTATCATTCCAAAAGCTCTCCTTAGTAGTTCTTCGTCTTCAATTGATGAACGTCGTGAAGTCTAATGCTCAACGACACAAACTATCCTAGTCCGATGTGATTGCAGGAAATCCTACAATACATCCCTCACAAGAATTCATAACATTCAACACATCTTTAAGATCAACAATCACACTTTTTATTAATTGAGTTTAAGAATTTTACAAAGGGGAAATGAAATCAAGAATACAACTATCGCTCTAGATTTTCTCTCTCCTCAAAACTTTCCCTCCACTCTCAAAAGATCTCTCCCTTCTCTTAGGCATACTCGACCCTTTATATAGGACATTACATATTGGATGACAGCTAAGCTGTCCTTTATTTTCGGATCTGGCTTGCGACATTCTCGCAAGTATTCAAATGTTAAATCTCGCTAGGTCCTCACACCTTTCTCGTATTCAGGGTGTCGTCATCCGTTGCGTCATTTTTATTACCAATCTGCGATATCTTCGCAGTGTGTTATTCAAGGATTTCGCAAGGATATTAATGTTGCGATATTCTGATCCTACATCTTGCCTCTTCTCATGTCTTCTCTGCGAAGGAGAGAATGTCATGAGAACTAGTACTTTCAAAATGCCGCAACTGTTCATTTTTTCATATTCTTCTATATTGACATGATTCTGTACTTTTACGCAGAATTTATTACACGTATCTCTTCTTCCATCCATTTCTTGACACGTCTTTTTAAACCGCTATTTCTCAACCGTTCACGTCTACTCTTCGCATTAAATGTGTTTATCTTCTCGAGAACTCCTCTCTCTATATATATTCTTCTCACTCTTCTCTTCTTCTTTTTTACTTTCCTTCTTATATTTTTTGCAATTTTTCTTCAACGTTTCTCCGTAACTTCCGTTTCTGCTGCTGTAAATCTTCTTCTTTCTACTTATTTTGATCTTCAGTTTTTTCTTCATTCCCATACTGAAAATGCCTCCAGTTGGTCGTAAATATGAAACTTCTCTGGAAAGAGTTCAAAAAGATTTCGAAGAGAAGGGTTTCACATTAACCACCATTCCCAATCAAGAATCTAAATCCATTCTCTCTGCCAAATTGTTTTCTGATCATCATTGTGATCATAAGGAAATCATAATTTCGCTTGGTCAGATTCTCGCTGGCCTTCCCATTCCTCTCTATGATCCTGATCTTCCCTTATTTTATGAAATTCTTGCTCATGCGAAATTTTTGCGAGCTATCTATCAATTAAGTGGGGGTTGTATTCGCTTAATGCTTGAATTCGCCAATCGCGGTGCTGGTAAAGGATCACTTTATCCAAAATAAGTTAGGGATCCTGAATATGAGGATTTAGAAATACTCGCTGAAAAATACATCGTGGAGAGTTTCTTTGAAAATTATGAAGTAATAAACATGAAAAATGATAAAACTCGCTGGGGTGCTCGCTTGAAGAGGAAAGAAAATGTTGCCAGCGATAGAGTACTTATGCAGGACATCGATTGGCATTCTGGCATGAATAATATTCCTCGTCACTCTAAACACGACAGATGGTGCGTCTTTCCACTAGTTTTGAAAGGACCTTATATTTCAGGTTCAAATGTGCTTCCTGCGAATCTCGCCACTTATCAACCTTGGGTATTTAATTGGACCGAGAAATAAAAAGAGGTATGTCTTCAAATCTTGCTCACTTCATAATCTTTCATTTTTTGTTACTTTCTTGTTCTCTAACTCTTGCGAAAATTTTAGATTAAAAAGCTGAGATCGAGCTATAAGAGAACCGGGAAGGCTAGCACTTTATCTGCTCTGCGCTCCATCACAGATGAAGTAAGAAATATCTTTATATTTTTAACAATATTGTTGCCTCTGTTTCTTATCTTCATGTGTGTGCGAAGGTTGGTGTTGTAGCTATTGAAGAAGAAGAAAGTTCTAAGGTTGCGAAGATCAAAGGAAAAGGTAAAGGTTTTCTTCGCAAGGAGAAATCTGCTGCTCCACCTTCAAAGAAACGAAAAGTTCATTCTCCTTCTCCTTCAAATCTTCAGCCTAGTGAAAGTTCTGACGATGATGATGATAATGATAGTTCTTTCGCAGGGGAAGACTTTCCACCTGAATCTTCTATGGCACAACTATCTAGCATCTTCTCTGACTCCATGCAAGGGATTGGGGATGATAGTCTTTCTAGTACATGCAAAGCTCTTGCGAGAATCCGTGATGCTCCTTTACTAGAGGGTGATGATTCTCTTCATGGAGTCTCTAGATCAGTGACTCCCAGCTTTCTGAATTCACTTGGTATCTTGGTATGTCTTCATTTCTCTATCTTTTCATAGTTATGATTTAAAATTATATCTTGATAATTTCTTCAATTTCTTTCGCAGACTGGGAAGGCTTCTTTCGCTGTTGCCTCGGATTTGGAGAAAAGACGTAAAATCCTTGAAAAGAAGAATCTTCAATTCCGCCAAATAATTGAAGGACTAGAGGCTGAAGCTGTGGATCTTCGCGAGAAGAACAAATAATTAGAAATTGATTCTTCTTCTCAGAAGAACAAAATATCTAGTCTTCAGGATGCCAATAAGCAACTTTATGGTATGAAATTTTTCATTTTTCCTTTATTTTATTTTATCATTATCCTCCCTCATCTAACTTATCATTTTCGCAAACGTTTATAATATTTCTGATGAAGCCATTCTTCTTCACACATTCCCCAATTCTATGGATAATAATACCCTCCTTGAACACCTTAATAATTCCTTAAATAGTTTTTCAAATGACAAGATAAACTCTCTTCCCATAAATGAACTCAGATCCAAATTTCGCCTCTTAGAAATTGACCATAGATCCAGCTTGGGTTTAGCCAACCAATTTAAGCGTTTCTATCTTAATTCTAAAGAGGAAATTAATGTTTTAAGAACCAAGATCAGCGATCTTATAGATGATAAAGATCGCATCGCTAGACAAGGTGCTCAAGCGTTAGCGAAATTCCAAAAGACTCTTCTTGAGGTTCAAATTGAACGAGATTAATCTAACCGCAAAAATGTTGTTCTTAGCGAAAGAGAGAATCAAATTCGCTCCCTTCTTCTCATAAATAATGATGATGAATTTGCTTGGGCTGCGAAAATTCTGGATGACGCCAGAAATAACTTAGGTATTAACGTTAGTCTTCAAGCTGAGCATACGTCCTTGGTTAGGGATATGATTTCTGACAGAGAAGGTTGTTAATTGTTCTTCTTTATTTAACTGTTTGTCTTTCATAAAATTGTCATCAAGTTGCTGATTCACTGTCACATGTTCGCAGGAGATGAAGAGAGATTTCTCAAAAGGATTGAAGAACTTGAGTCTGAGAAGGAGCAGCTCGCAAAGAATCTTTCTTCTCGAGATGATAAATATTCTAGACTGAAGAGCCAACTAAATATTATAGTTTCTAATTTTAAGAATGAGCTATTCTTTTTCGCAATCAAACTATTAAGACGGTCTATGATGATAACAATATCCCTCATTCTGCATATCCTTGCCTCCTAGAAGAAATCCCCAAGAATGTGCCTCCTCTGGATATCTCTGACAGTGATGTTAGTGAAGAAGAGGAATCTGGTAGAGGCGAAGAAGAAGAAAGATCTGATGAAGATGATGAAGAAGAGGAGTCACACAAGAAATAATTTTGTTTCCTTCTTTCTCTTTTTGTAATATCTGTACATTCATTCTTTTAATCTCCAATCTTTGTAATCTTTCACTGCAAACTTCTTGAAGCTTCAAGTGCAAGTTCTATCTTTTGTTTCTTTCTGCACATATTTAAAAAGCAATTCTTTTTTACAATATAATTGATCAATATATTATCAACCTTAGATTTTATGAGTGCGTAAATCTATCATATGAAGACAAATAACATGTTCTTATTCTATACATTCCCATACTTGCCTCTGTTATTTGCATTCAAATGAAAGATTAAGCAAGTTACTTTTGAATAACGACATGTATTCATGCCTCAGTCTCGTAGCTGTTTCTGCTAAATTTTCGCTAGTAGGTATTTCTTGGTTGCTTCCAAGATTTTATTTTTATTTTTTCTCTTATGTGGTCTTATTTTGCCTTCCTAGTTAAAGGTCTTATTCTGCCACCTCTTGTCATTGCGACAAAATCGCAGGACGTCTTTGCACTTGCATGCAAAAACCCATTGATCTTGTCTTATCATTTTTCTAGTATTGTTGCCTCTGCAGGATGTTTTTCATGCGACAATATGACAGGTCTAAATATTCTTGCGAACATAAAGCCCCATGACATTGCCGTCTTGCGACGAAATCGCATGACGTCTTTACACTTTCATGTACTGACCCATTGATCTCGTCTTATCTTTCTCTTTTGTATTATTGCCTCTTTAGGATCGTCGCACAAATATGACAAGCCTAAATTTTCTTGCGAAAATAAAGCCTCATGACATTTGCGTCTTAAGACACTTATCAGCTCCCTGATGGAGGGTGTCGCCCTTATCTTCCCCCTGGTTGCCCCTTCAAGGAGGCGTACCTCTACCATACAAGGTTGGCTCCTCCCATCCGGTCTTAACAACAACCAGTTGTTTTCGCAGCCTCTTATCCCTTTTGCTTATGTGGCTTATGGTTACGAGACTGCACCCTAAGTGGGGTTTTCTTTGGGCCGAGTGCAGCATAGTCAAGACTTGCCAGGGTAGTTCCAGACGCCCCGGGCACTCTTGGCTCAACCGTGTACCTCGGCGCCTTGATCAGATGCTTGACTCCTTAAAAGAGACCCTCAGTCGTCCAACCTAAGTCATTAGCTTAGGTTGGAAATCCAAGGTACCTCTCCTGGATGGGCTTTATTGACCCCAAATCTCCATGACTCAGGTTCCAGGGGCGGTGTAACCTTTTCAATGAGCCATGCAATAGGTACCCCTTCTATGACGCACTTTAGGTCTTACATTTGCCTCTTGCGAAATTTTGATTTCGCGAACTAGGGTGTACGCCGTAGTAGGTTCGCCTCTGTCTGATTATTTTGTTGATTCTTCTTCATATAATCTCTTTTGTAATTTCGCAATCTCATCTTTATCATTCATAAGATATATTTTCTTCTTCTGCATATCTGCTCTTTCGCAATCTCATCTTTGTTATTCATAAATTTTTTTTTCAACGAATCAACCATACATTTTTCTTTCTCCTCCCAATTTTATTTTGGCAGTCAACAAGTACATTCATTCTTTAAGTCTCTTACTTCTGCTACTTTCTGCCTCTGCATTTTTGAATTTTTCTGTTATTTTCTTATCTGTTGCGAAATGTTCGCCGTTTCTTATCTTTAACATGCATTGGCTTCGCAGCATTTCTTCTTCTCTCTGTTCTATTGCATCTACCATCAATCTTTCACTTTTTTGTTTTTCTTTGATGTTGTGTTTCCAATTATTTTTCTTCGCAGCTCTTTCTTCGCAAGATTCTATATCAATTTCATAACACTTCATTCCTTCAATCCAATCTCCTTTTACTACGCCGATACCACTGGGATGAGGGAACTTGATACATTGATGGAAAGTCGATGCTACACCTAGAATCCCATGTAACCAAGGTCGTACAATCAATGTGTTGTATGGTGATTCCACATCGACTACACAAAATATAATTTCAGAGGACAATCCTTTCAGTGGAATTCGCATGCTGACTTCTCCTTTAGGTTTATTGGCAGTACCATTAAAACCATAGATCTTGTAAGTTGAAGGTATTAGATCTTCATCTTTTCCACCCATAGTTTTATAAGTATGATAAAAAAGAATATCCACAGAACTTCCAGTATCGATTAAAATTCTGTTGATTGCCCATGTATTCTCAGCTTCATCATCTTCATCATCACTAGGTTTTGGGTTAATCTCTAACCTTACCACTAATGGGTTATCGTGCATCCTGCCACCCTCAGGTACTGATAAACACATTTTTGTGTCTAATTTGTCTCGATTCTTTATATTGATAGTGCTCATTTTTTTACTTATTATGGTGTTTTATGTGTGTGTAGGTATTTTTGGCAAATAAACTTTTTTGGAAAAATCGGCTCGAAAAGTTGCACCCGGAGGACACCTAATATTCGGACTCTCACTATGGATAAGGGGTACCCAAATTACTAAGGGCACCCCCAGGGCATCCCCAAAGGCATCTGCTAAATGCACCCCTACTCTGGTTAGGGGGCCACCCATCTTCTACATTCAAATTCTGAGAATTGGCGGGAAAATTTCTTTCACGCTGCAGAATTAGGGTTCGAGATTTGGGCCTGTTTTACAAAGATTCAATCAGATATTTGTGTTGGGATGGACTCGAACTTACCAAATAGGGTTGGTACATGTGTTTGGATCGACTAGGTTTGGCTGGATCAATGATTTGAAGCGAAACAGAGGTGAGAATAACTCGGGTTTTAGTTGTGAATTTCGGGCAAGTTTCCGTAAGAGTCTGGTGTAGAAAATGATTGATATGATCCTGTTAGCATAAAACAGGAAAGATATGTGTACCATATTCGAAAAAATAGAGACAAAAACTCGGTTTAAACAAAACAGGGAGGTGGAAATAATATCGGGTCATACAAGGAAGTTTTGGTTCAATAATTGGCAGTTATGTCGAAACCAGGGAAATATATCCTATGTTTGGTTCGATAGAAGGTTGGGGAAGATATTTGACGATTCAGGGACGTGGAAGAGGAAAGAAAATAACATTATTCCCGGGACTTGGACGAGAAGGAAAAAAGGATGAACCAAAGATATTCGTGGACCCTGAGGTGTTTATATAGAGCTGCTGGGAGGTCGAGCAAGGTTACGTTCACTTTGGTGGAGGTTAAGGAGCATTGCAGAGCAAAATCACAAGTTGCAGAGAACATACAGGCGAGGAAGAAGAACAACCAGAAAACAACAGAAGAAGAAGGTCGCAAAAT
>JAJJWW010007416.1:0-19678 GCA_023531295.1 Papaver armeniacum
ATTCATTGTAAGAAAGATCAAAGGGTTCGAGTTGATTTGGTAACTAGATGTCCTTCCTAAAGTTGATGCCGAGGCCATCACCAACCTCCCAGCAACAGTTCTCTTTAAGAATCATGAGGCCCTTGTGAACGCCTTTCCAAGCCCAAGATGAGCTAGAGTTGCAAGTAGAATGAAAAGGATTGGAGAAGGGAAAGTATCTAGTTTTCATGTTTTTGGCCCACAGGGAATTAGGCTGAGAAAAAAGTCTCCAGCCGTTTTTGGCGATTAGGGAAAGATTCATTTTCCCCAGATCTTTAATGCCAGTCCCCCCTTTATCCTTAGCTTTACAGAGACCCTTCCAAGCTCTGGGATAGAAACCTCTTTTTTTAGTATCCTTCCCCCACCAGAAATCACGGACAATCCCTTCGGCTTTCTTGATTATGGTTTTAGGAAGGAGGAAAGAAGACATAGAATAAACAGAATGGACTCAAGTGTGGTTTTGGCTAAGACATTTCTACCAG
Source organism: Papaver armeniacum (assembly GCA_023531295.1). NCBI lineage: Eukaryota > Viridiplantae > Streptophyta > Magnoliopsida > Ranunculales > Papaveraceae > Papaver > Papaver armeniacum. Next base: position 501 of record JAJJWW010007416.1, read on the forward strand.
CAGGGGAAACATTTTTGCCGATCCAGCCAGTGAGTCTGCCATCCAATTTCTCAACCACATTAGAGAAACAGACAATTTTGGACTTATTTGTAAACGGGGGGTTCCTAGATATTTGTCATCTAGGGAGATTTTTTTAACTTTTAGAATGTTAATGATTTTTTTCCCAAAAGAATTCTTCACTTTGGGAGAAAAAAATATCCCAGATTTGAAGAAATTAATCATTTTGCCTGAAGTTGCACCATAAGAATCAAGGGTTTTCAGCAGACCTTTGCTATGCTTGATGGTGGCCTTGCCAAAAATCAGACAATCGTCCGCAAAAAGAAGATGACTAATCGGAGTGCTTTTTGGGGAGATTTTAAAGCCAGAGATGATCCCAGCAGATTCAGCATTGGAAAGGGTTCTAGAAAAAGATTCCATGCAAAGAATAAAGAGGTATGGGGAAAGAGGGTCCCCTTGCCTTAAACCTCTAGTAGGTTTGAAAGAGTTGCTAGGGATGCCATTGACAAGAATTCTAGAAGTGCTGGTGCTAATGCATTGGAAGATAAGGTTGCACCAAGCATCAGCAAAGCCCATACGTTTCAGAATCGCCATTAGAAATGGCCATTCGACCCTGTCGAAGGCCTTAGCCATATCGAACTTTAAGCCCATAAATCCTTTTTTCCCCCTCTTCTTCCTCATGGCATGAATAATTTCATGAGCCACTAGGACATTGTCCAAAATTTGTCTTTGTTGAAAAAAGGCACTTTGGTAAGGAGAGATTAAGCTATCTAGATGAGGTTTGAGCCGATTTGCTATAATTTTGGAGATAATTTTATAGGCAACGTTGCAGAGACTGATTGGCCTATAGTCACTAGGACTAGTAGGGTGGTGGATTTTGGGAATTAAAGAGATAAAGGTTTGGTTGAGTTGTTTCAACATATGGCCACTGGCAAAAAAGGCCCGAACAGTTTTAGTGATGTCGGATTTCACAAGACTCCAATTCTTTTGGAAGAAGCAAGCTGGAAAGCCATCAGGGCCAGGACTGGCGTTGGGTAGCATACCGAAGAAAGCAAATTGGATTTCAGCTTCAGTTGGGGGAGACATAAGAATTTTATTATCTTCATCAGTTATGACTGTTGGGACCATATTGACAATGTCATAGTTGATAACAGGGGAGGAAGTGCTTAGAAGATCATGGAAATGAGTATTTAGACAGAGACTAATTTGAGTTCTCCCTTCCATCCATATTTTGTTAGAGGAGTAGAGGCCATCATGTTATTTCTCCTGCTTCTAATGACCATATTTTGATGAAAAATTTTTGTGTTTTTGTCTCCTAGGGCTATGAATTTCTCTTTACCTTTGATTTTAAGCATTTCTTCCTCATACTCATAAAATTTCTTAAGGCTGGCTCTAGTGCTGATTAGAAGAGGATCATCTAGTCTATTAAGAGGATTAGCAAGAAACTCTTTAAGAGTGGTGGAGAGGGTTCTGATATTAGCTTGGATGTCTCCAAGCTGAAGTCTATTCCATTTCTGGACTTCGGATTTCACTACACAAAGGTTGGAAACCAAACGAAAATCATGAGACCCTGGAATATTGGAATTCCATCTCTCATTTATGACATTCCTACAGCTTTCTTCTTCTAAGAAGAGGCCGAAGAATTTGAAAGGTTTATGACCAGGATGGGGATGAACGTCAGTGTTGAGGAGGATGGGAGAGTGGTCAGAACCTATATGGGGTAGGTGGTGGATTTTAGCATTTGGGAAAAGAGTAGTCCAATCACCGTTGGCCATACCTCTATCAAGTCTTTCTTCTATGTGGTGTCTACCAGATTGTTGATTAGACCAAGTGAAGGGGAATCCTACAAAGCCTAAATCACTCATTCCTAGGAAGTTGAAAATAGATTGGAAGGTATTAATGGTGTTATTGTTTGGGGTGTTACCACCTCTTTTTTCAGTGGGATAGAGGATCATGTTTAAATCACCTAGAATAAGCCAAGGTGAGGTGACAATGGGAGACATTTTCTGGACTAGGGACCAACAAAGATCTTTTTTTTCCGGATGGGGAGAGCCATACATGCAAGTGAGAAGCCATTCAGACCGAGAACTTTCAATCCAAATCAGACAATCAATTTGGTTATCATCTTGATGAATAATATCTAACTTAGTGGAGTTATCCCAACAAACAGCTAAACCACCTTTCTTACCAATAGGAGGTTGAGTACACACATTATAGTAACGATTTTTGTTGAGTGTATCAATCACAAACTCGTTTTGTTGCTTTGTTTCAGAAAGAAATTTGATGTTTGGGTTGGAATCCCGGATAAGTTTGCATAGTTGTTGTCTAGTGTCTTTTGGGCCAAGCCCTTGGCAATTCCATGATAGAATACTAATAAATTGCCAGAAGTAGGATATGATGGGGTAAGAGAAAGAAATAAGGGGGTTTTGGAAAAAAGATTTACAGGTATTGATCAAAAATAATTTTTCTAGATATCTAGGATTATCAATATTCAAGCAATAATCAAGTAACACACAGAACATGGAGATGGAATATTGAATTTCTGGAGATTGAATAGAAATTAAAAGGTTGAGATTTTGAGAATTTCTGACCTGGAAATTGAGGAGAAGAGTTGCTTTAGAAGGTAAACCGCTCTTCCCAAGTTCATAGTCATGAGCTCTAGCACCTTCCGCCGCTCCTTTGATTTTGATGCCCAAACTTGCTTTCTTTTTTTATTTCAATTTGGAATTCACTTTGGGTAATTTCTGAGAGGATGAAGTTGTTCCTTCAGCAAAGAGATGATTGGAAGCATCAGAGCTTTCAGAGCACCAAGAGAAATTGGTGGGAGCATGGGAATTCGGAGATTTGAATTTTTTGAGAGAACATATTTCATCATCAATTGTTTTCCTTTTGGGGTTTAGGGGTTCTGAGGTGAAGCTAGAGGTAGGGATTTGGGAATGAATCATTTTTTCTCTAGAGATACGAGTCCAATATGGTTTTTTTGGTAAGTTCTCGGTTGGTTGGGTAGCTTGAGAAAGAGAGAGAGAGAGGTGTCGGGTTTAGGTCCGAAACCCGGTGGGTAGGTGAGATCCACCTGCTGAGGTTCAGATTGCTGAAGATTGGTGGGCTTGAGGGAGTTGTTAGAAACATTTCTGTTCATGAAAGGGTTGAAAGTGAATTCATTTATTTCCTGTGCTCCAGGAATAATTGGTTGTTGCGGCCCAACATTGGGGAAGAGGACTGGGGTGGATTGTAGAGGTTGCATGGCCGGCATAGATAGAGGGACCGGTGACATGGCTGGCATATTTAGAGGGATAGATGACATGACCATAACTGGGTTTGGGAGAAAGAAAGGATTCTTTGACCAGGAGTTGGAGATATGGGTTTGAGGTGGTTGAGCTTCGAAAAAATGTTCACCAACAGGGGGAGAGTTTGATGATCCAGACATCTTGCCTTTGTTACTTTCTCGGAGGGAAATATTGGATACATTCCTTTCTATGAATTTTTGTTTCTCAGCAGGGTTAGATATCTTGTTTAGGAGAGCTTCACGTCTTCTAGGATTGCAGGTATCTTTGTTGTGATCCAGGGTTCTACAATGTTGGCAAAGTCTGAATGGATGGAGAGAGTAAGAAAATTCAATCCATGTTGTCTTTCCTTCTACTGCACAATCAGTGCCAAAAGGTAAACTGTGTGTAACTTCCACTTCCACCAGAACTTCCACATTTTTTTCATAGTAGTCTCTTCCGTAAGGATCTTTGAAGTAAAGCATATGACCTGCAGGACTAGAAATACCAAACAAAGCTTGGAAAGTTATGTAGTTTGGTCGGAACTCTCTTAAGATGGATACTTAATAACACTTTGTTGAACTCTTAGGATCGATTGCTCCAACACCATCAAAAGGGATTTGAACCATTACCATAATCGAACCATGAATGAGCCAGGGTCTTGTAGAGAGCAATAGCCGTGAAATCTTCAAGATGATTGAATCTAATATGATAAATGTTCCTTTGTTTGTTGAAAGGAGTAACTTCGATTCTCTTTTTGATTCCGTATTTTCTCGATATAGGATTGGGTTTTTAATAATGGACATTTGAGGGACCGTGTAGCTTTCCTATAGCACACCAAACATTTGATTCCACAGGAGATGGTTTTAGCATAGATTTGTCAAGGACAACCACTGGACGTAGTCTGTCTGGGATTTGTAGGTTGTTTTGCATTGTTTTAGTGATTTCCTCGACTGAAGAACAATTGGAGTTGCTGGTTGACATCCACACTAAGATTGCATTAACTTTCCGCCGAAAGATTGAATGGTGGTAGGTATGGATTGAATACTGGTTGAGAGTTAATACAATTGTTGATAATTTTACTTGCAGGTTGTGTAGGGGATAATAAGTGACATGGGGTAAATTATTATTTGATATTTGGGGGAGAGGGTGGAACATAAGGAGCGACAGACTCCCAACGACCCAACATAGGGTATGCACACGAGGCCAACTACCATACACAGAGGTAATAAATGGTTTCCAGCGAATTGTGAACCTCAGATTGGTTGGTTTGAAAATTGTCACATGTTTAAAGCTGCTGGTTTTGGGAGTACCTTTTGTTTTGTTTGTATCCCAGACAGATATGGAGTTAATGAAGAGCAGAAAGTAGTTGGGAGGGATAACAAGACAAAATATCAAAGTACTTGTTTGGTATTTTATAGGCAGAAAGAAATTCAGGGGAGACTGACCACAGGTAGCACAAGTATTTTGGCAAGATATTACAGAGTCATTATTGTAGACTTTGGCCTGTTCTGAGAACCCAGAGCACATTGGGAGAGATGTTGAAAGTTTTGGAAATTGAATTATTGCATAGCACTTGTTTTGACTGTGGTGTAACGGTCTTCCATGCCGGTGTGATAACTTTTGGTCCTCACGGTAGGTAGACGGTTGAAGTTGCCGGAGAACAACTATGAACTTCGGAAGGAGTTTACCTGCAAAAACAATAAGATAATAAAGGGTTAGATGAAAACGAGGAGTGTGATTAATTGGGGTATGGAGAACGATTTGGATTTGCTTTGAGAGAGGTAATAAATTTCCTGAGTAGGTGGGGAGAGAGTTATGATTTTTGGGGAAGATAGAAAGGTTTTTGGTGCTATAAAAGACCAAGGGAGAAGAGAGTTTGATAAGATTAAATGAAGAACTGAAATCAGAGAAGAGAGTTTGAAGTAAAGGTAAGGAGGGGTAATGGCAGAAAACAGGGAGAAAGCCATGGAAGGCTGGATGCCAGCAGAAGGGACTCAGATTGTTGCCAAGCCAAATGGGGTATTGATACCTATTCGACATCCTTGTTTCATAGTGGAGATTGTTGGGGTTCCAGAGGTGGTAGAAATAAGTAGGAATGAGGAGACCGTGGCAGAAAGGAGCACTAAGAATGGAAGGCCTGCAAAGATGGAGGCTAATGAGAAACTGAAGAGTCCCCAGAAGAAGAGGAGGATTCACGGTAGCAGTAGCAGAGGAGGGAAAGATTTTAATTGAAGTAGGAGGAAAGGTATCAGGGGAAACATGGGAAGGAGTGATTTGAAGTTTTAGTTGTTTTTGTTGTTTTTTCTTTCTAGTTTTCCTGTGAGTTTTTAATTTAAGATTTGGGAGAAAAGGAAGATTGTAAGGTTTATTTGGAATGATGAATGAGTATGTTTGAGAATTGAAATTGTTCTGGGAAATGTGTTTGAGATCATTGTTATGGTAGTATTGGGTTGAAAGGGCTTTAAACTCGATTGCTAGTATCAATGATGAGTAATCAGGATTCCAAAAGTGATTGATTTTGTTTGCAATGTAATTTGAATGGAGTTTCTGGGATTGAGTTTGTGATTGAGACTCGAATTTGATATGGTTTTTCAAAGTATTGTTTGGTTTTTCTTGGGTAATCTCAGAGTTTTTCATGATGAGAGAGGTTTCTTCGCGTTGGGTGTTCCAAATAGATCGTATCTTTCATGATTATGAGACCAATATGGTTGTAAAAAACTGATGGTGGGTTTGGATGTAGTATTTTAAAGGTGCAATTTATAGGTTCAGGGGATTTGGTAGAATTATGTTTCCCTTTGTATGTTTGGTTACCCGAATCCTTGGAATCACGTTTCCTACGGGATTCAGTTTTCCAGCAAATCCTCCATATGGAGTCTGACCCCTCCCCCTTAAGATTTGCTGGAAAACTTATCAAGGGATTTGTGGACCCACTTTTTTTAACTCTAAATCCCATATATATGCAATTTTAAGATTTGAGGGTAATTTCAAACGGTACAAAGACTTTAATACAAGAAAACTCTATAAATCCTAGGAATTTTAATTGAGTTCCCAAACACACAAGGAATTTACATGGGATTATCAATTCCTGAAAATGGTGAATTCTGCAAACAAACCACCATGAAGTTTCTATATGCATAAGAATTTGACTCTGAGCCTTAGCTTCAATTTTCTCTGTGAATTTCTGTTGGTGTGGTTTCAATTTGTTGTGCGCTTGTTAGTCTTTTCAATCAAAACTTCCAGGATTCATATATGAGAACCGAATTGTCCACTTGTTATCCTCAACCTGGTTCTTTCAAGATATCTGATGGAGAGATTTTAGTTTTGGAATCTAATCACAGCTGCATTATCAAACATCGGAGTGATGGTTTTTTTCTACATCTTGGTTGCGGATCACCTATCGCAAAGCCATTGCGCGCAGCCGGTTTATGTATGGTTGAAATTGTCCTCAACTTGGTCTGTGCAGATGCTAGAAATCTTGAAGAATACATAGGTATTGGTTTTAATGGGAGTTCTACGTGCAACTGGAGTTTTTTTTTAGTATTTTTCAAAAAGACGAAAAAAGAAAGCGGCTATCATGATTATTAGTGTTGGATGTTTGGGTGATAAAGATAGATGTTTATGGATAATTTTTATAATGGAGTAGTGGGAACCTCTTTGGTTCTTCTCACTCTCTCTCTAATTTCATTGAGTTGTAGAGATAACTCTTCTACTTGATCTACAATAGACCTTACAACTTGTGGATATGCTGCAACCACTACATAACTAAATATAAAGTTAACACTCCTATTACACTAGTACACTAACATTACATTACTCAACAATCTCCTCCTTAATGTGATGTTCTTCTACTCCTAGTAGTTCACGGAAATGTTGAAATTTTCCTTTGGGAAGTGCCTTGGTGAGTATGTCCGCCAATTGGTCTTCCGTCTTGCAATACTTGAGTTCTATCTCACCATCTTCAACCGCTTCTCGAATGAAATGGTACTCGAGTTTGATGTGCCTTGCTCTACAATGCTCAACCGAATTTTTGGACATAGAAATTGCCGATTTATTGTCACAAAAGATTTACGGTGCTTTCTTCTTGCTTCTCTTGAATGTCTTCCATGATTCTTCTTAGCCATACAACATGAGATGTAGCTATTGATGCCGAAATGTACTCCGCTTCCGCCGTGGATTGAGCTACGCTTTCTTGCTTATTCGATGACCATGTGAATATACCCGAACCAAGATAAAAAGCATAACCCGATGTACTCTTCATGTCATCAATACACCCTCCCAAGTCGATATCACAATAGCCAACTAATTTGACATCCAAATTTCTTGAATACATGATTCTAAAATTCATTGTTCCTTGTATGTACCTTAACAACCTCTTTGCCGCGCCAAGATGTAGATGACTAGGTGAACTCATGAACCTAGAAAGCATACTTGAAGCAAACATGATGTCGGGTCTTGTATGTGTAAAGTACAACAAGTTTCCAATAAGACCTCTATAGTAAGTCTCATCAACCTTTCTTCCTCCATCATCATTCTTGAGTTTCTCATTCAGTACAAGTGGTGTAGATGTGGGGTTACAACCAAGCATACCAAATTTCTTCAACACCTTTTCGGCATACTTGCTTTGAGAAATGAACACTCCATCTTCACTTTGATGAACTTCTATACCAACGAAGTACTTGAGCAAACCCATGTCACTCATCTCATATTTCATCATCATTTCTCTCTTAAACTGCTCAATCATATGAGCATTATTACCCGTAAAGATAAGATCATCAACATACAAGGGAACGATGAGAATAAACATACCTTTTGTCTTCACATATAATGTAGGCTCACTCTTGATTTTTTTGAAGTTTTGCCTCTTGAAGTATCCATCTATCTCACTATACCAAGCTCTTGGTGCTTGCTTGAGACCATACAAAGCTTTCTTCAACTTGTATACTTTGTCTTCTTCTCCTTCTACCACAAAACCTTGTGGTTGTTCTACGTATACCTCTTCATGGAGTTCTCCATTCAAAAATGCCGATTTGACATCAAGTTGATAAAGTAACCAACCTTTTTGGGAAGCCATAGCAATCACGGCTCTAATGGTGTCAAGACGAGCAGCAACCGGTGCCAAACGTTTCATTGTAGTCGATACCGCGTTGTTGTGAGTAGCCCTTTGCCACCAACCTTGCTTTGTATCTTTGAACCGTTCCATCCGCATTGTACTTCACCTCTTATTTGTCACTCGGCCTTGCTACCTTCTCCCATGTATCGTTCTCGTCAATGACAAAAACTTCTTCTTCCATAGCTTTTATCCAAACCGGTTCTTTTGATGCTTTTTCAAAATTTTCCGGTTCAACCACACAATAGTTAAATCTTTCATAGACTTCACTCAACCTTCGCAACTTCTTTGGTGCCGACGGTGGTGATGTTGATGCACTAGTACTTGGAGACATACTTGGAGATGCTCCTTGTCTTGTATTTGGAGGTGTTTGAGGTAGTTCTTCCTCATCTTCTTCACCTTCTTCAACTTCATTTGTTGCTGAATTTTATTGCTCTTCATCAACAATAATGGTTCTCTTCTCAATTTTACCTTCTTCCCAATTCCATGAAGCTCCTTCATCAAATAACACATCACGGCTTGTGATCATTGTGTTGTTCTTCAAGCTATACAACCTATAACATTTTGATTGGAGGCTATATCCAATGAATATACACTTCTCACTTGATTCATCAAGCTTTGTCCTCTTCACCTTTGGAATTTGAGAATAACACACACTACCAAAAACTTTGAGATGTTTTACCGATAACTTTCTCCCACTCTATGCTTCAAAAGGAGTTTTATCCCATACGGCTTTTGTTGGACACCTATTCATCAAGTAGACGGCGGTGTTGACGGCTTCGGCCCAAAACACTTTAGGCATACCCTTTTCATGAAGCATGGACTTCGCCATCTCCATCACGGTTTGGTTCTTTCTCTCGGAAACACCATTTTGTTGAGGAGTATAACCCACGGTTAATTGACTTTCCAAGCCTTCATCTTTACAAAATTTATCAAACTCTTTGTTGTTGTATTCTTTGCCTCTATCACTTCTCAAAACTTTAATGTAGTGACCACTTTGCTTTTCAACAAGGCTCTTGAACTTCTTGAAGATGCTAAAAACTTCGGATTTTTGCCTCATGAAGTACACCCAAGTCATACGACTTAAATCATAAATGAACAAGATAAAGTATCTATTACCTCCATGAGTTGGTGTCTTCATTGGTCCACACACATCGGTATGTACCAAACCAAGAAGTTCATTTGATCTCCATGCTACACCTTTTGGGAATGGTTGGCGATGTTGCTTCCCAAGTGCACAACCTTCACATACTCCATCTTTGTGGTTGATATGTTGTGGAAGTCCTTGCACCATGTTCTTGTTGGAAAGTACCTTGAGACCATTGAAATTCAAATGCCCAAGTCTTTTATGCCATAACCATGTTTCATCAATGGTTTCCATCCTCAATGCAACATTCTTCTCCTTTTCAAACACAATTGGGAAGCTTTTATTCTTCTCCATCTTGATACTCTTCATTACTTGTCTCTTGTTGTGGTGCTTCTTGTCATAAATGGTACAATACCCATCTTCAAAGTGAACCGCATACCCAAGCTCCACAAGTTGCCCAACACTAAGCAAATTTTGTGCCAAATCCGTAACATATAACACATCTCTAATGTATTATGCTCCATTGATAGTTTGCACGCAAATTGTACCTCTTCCGTTAGCTTGAACCATGTTTCCATCCCCCATCTTCACTAGAGAGTTTATGGATGTATCCATGTCAACAAACAAGCTCTTTACACCGGACATATGAGTTGTACAACCACTATATACAAACCATACTTCACTCTTAGAAGTTTCCATAGCACTTTGACAAGCATAAAACAAATTTTGTTTTTCTTCTTTCTCTTCACCTTTGTACCTAAAATCCTTCACCAAATGTCCATACTTCTTGCAATGATGACATTGGGGTTTTCCTTTGTTCCAATAATTATTCTCTAAATGACCATTCTTCTTGCAAAAATTGCACCTTGGTACTTGAGACGAATCACTCTTTTGTGTAGTTGTTGGAATTAGCTCATCCTTTCTTCCATTTTCCCTTTCCTTTGAAGTTTTATGTTGATTCACTCTTGTACTCATTTTTGTTTGTTGCTGAATTTTTTGAGTCAAGTTCAATTTTGATTGGAAAGCACTCTCAATTGACTTTTCAGAGTGTCTTAACAACCTTTGCTCATACACCTTCAATGAAGCCCATAATTCTTGTGACTTCAATGTAGAAAAATCCTTTGTCTCCTCCAAAACCGCCACAATGGGTTCAAATTACTCCGGCAAACATATCAATATCTTCTCACAAATTCTTCTTTCTTCCATCTTCTCACCACATATCAACATATTATTAACAATTTCAACTACTCTTGAAGAAAATTCATTCAAACATTCATTCTCATTCATTTTTAGATTCTCAAAATCTCTTCTATATGAATGTAATTTCAATTCTCTTACCTTCTTATTACCTCCATACTCTTGTTGAAGGATATTCCAAGCTTCCTTGGCTATAAGAAAATGGATTACTCTTGGTAGAATAGTGTCTCCAACTCCTTGTTGAATATACATGGATGCTTTTGCATTCTTGTTTCTACTCTCCTTAAGTAAATCCTTTTGGGGTTGTTCTAGATTTGATGTATCTTCAACTTCATCATACCCATTTTGTACAATCTCCCACACATCTTGTGACATGAACAAGGTTTTCACTTTGATGGCCCAAAAATCATAATTATCTCCATGAAAAAGTGGTATTGAAGGTTGTTAAATATAGAAACTTGAGTTACTAGTACTTGCCATTGATTTGGTTGATGATTGATTGAAGGAATTGGGTTTTTTATTTTCTAGATCTAGATTTTGAAAAATTTAAATGTTGCTGATTTTTTTGATTTAATGGGTAGAAATTGTTTTTTTCACTCACCAAGATCAAATCTATATAGATCTAAGCTCTGATACCAATTGTTGGATGTTTGGGTGATAAAGATAGATGTTTATGGATGATTTAGATAATGGAGTAGTGGGAACCTCTTTGGTTCTTCTCACTCTCTCTCTAATTTCATTGAGTTGTAGAGATAACTCTTCTACTTGATCTACAATATACCTTACAACTTGTGGATATGCTACACCCACTACATAACTAAATATAAAGTTGACACTCCTATTACACTAGTAACACTAACATTACATTACTCAACAATTAGGAATCTAAGCATTTTTATCTAATCTTGATCTGAAAACTTCTTAGACCTCTATTCATTTGCTAATTCTGTAATCCACATGTGTTGCATATATAGCAAGCTAGGTATCTGTGCATGGGGTTTCTACAACAAATTGCGTTTTTCTTTATGGGTCGACGTCATCTTTTATTGTGTCTTACCTTATGTTTAAGGTTCAAGCCATAGTATGGATCGTGATTCAGAAATTGTCTTGTGACGCAAAACCTGATAGCTAGGCTCAACTCTGCCATTATATCCAAAATCACATTCCTGTTTATGTAAAAGCGGGAGATCTAATTGCTTTTGTTGATTTCAGGAAATGTTCGAGTTTCATAACCTTCTACAAGTTCATGGATTTCCAAAGGTTATGGGTGTTCTTACACATATTGACGAGTTTGAAGATGAAACAAAACAGAATGAACCCGTAAAGCGTCTAAAGGATCATTTCTGCACTAAAATGATATATCAAGCATCAACAATATACAATTTGTCTGGTCTTGATCACAACTTGTAAGTTTCTTTTTCAAAGTTGCTTCTTGTAATTCATGCGCCTATCGTGTAACATTTACTCATTTAGTGATAATGTTTGCCTTTACATTAAATCTGACGAGCTTACTATCTCAGTTTCTTATCCACTCCATGATTACGACAGGTACAAAATGCGGGAAGTACAGAAACTGGCGGAAGACATATGGATGCTCCAATTCCGTACATCATCATGGCGAGCGGCACATCCTTATGTGCTGGTAGACCATTTCGAAGATGTTACTCCTCTAGAGAAAGTGCAGAAGGATGCAAATTACAATAGAAACATAACTCTCTATGGTTATCTTCGAGGTTCTATGTTATCTTAATATTGTAATATTAAGCTAAGGTACTTCCTTAAATTAGGTTAATTAATGCTAGTTTCTCATATCTCAATATCCTATATCCATGAGACACTAGACGTTCCAGGAGCTAGATGATTTCCTTCATGAACCTATTCTTGTTCTGTGACCTTGTCATTATGTAATTGATTTTGCTGTCAGTTTTTTAAGAAGATGATATCTGCTTATTGGATCATTAATAGACGTCACGTGGATATGTTTGATGGTTTGTATCTAGAAACTTGGTTAGCTCTTACAAAAAGCATGTGTAGAACACAAAAATTACAGGGAAACAAACCTAAGTAACTTTGATGCACGTCTTCTACTAGGGTATTTCCGCTTTAGACTAGATTTGCTTCCTTGTGCAGAGTAACAAGGTCTGGTGTATCCACTGAACTTTATACTTGTTCAAAAAGGGTGGTCAGAGTAACAAGGTCTGGTGTATTCAAAATAAGAAGAAAGAAACAGCTTGTTTCGCAACAGCATGCCTCACCCCTCTTTGAATTTTTTTACTGCATGCATTACTGGAGGGGAAAACGGAATCTTGAAAAACAAACCACATAAAACTGATCAAGGAGAAGAGCAGCACGACAAGGATTGGATATGTAAAAGTTATCTTCCTGAGGAATTTATAATTGAAAGTATTCTGACGAAGTTACCATCCTGGACTCTCGCAGTTTGCTGTTGCGTCAATAAGTCATGGTACGGTTCAATCCTTAATGATTCAAGATTTTCTGCGGTTCACAATATTCAGAACAAAAATAAAATATCTCTAGTCTTTGATCTACTTAATAATGTATGGAGAGGTGGCAAGCGAGCCATTTACTTGGTCAGTTTATTATGACGACAAAAGGCCATGGATTTTAGAATTCTCTCAGGTCTATACTACGTATCAACACTATATAAGAAACTGTAGGTTTTTGCAATGGTTTAGCTTGCAAAAGCTGGTCAGTAAAGTCAATTTAATGTAACAAGGACCCTGGGGGAAGCATGCACCAAAATACATATTGACACAGAGGTGGCAAAATACCCTTTTCTGAAATAACATCACTCTTGTTTTCAAAGAAAAACCCTACTTGTTTCCAAAAAAAAAGGAAAACCTCTTTTCAAACGGATGCAATTTATTTAAAAAAAAAAAAAAAAAAAAAAAGCTTTTGAGCTCATAACGGCTATTTTTTTCTTTTTGTGCCTATGTAAACCGGACTGAAATCCTTTAACAGTCTCTCACAAATTGATTTTCTCCCTTCTCTCAAACCTCTGAATTTTCAATAGCAAAATGTAAGTTGATCATGTTCTTCAATTTTAGTGATTAGTTTTAAGATCAAATTAGGTGAGTAGAAAGATGTCTCAAAATCTTATTCATGATTTTGAGACTCTCTCAACTCAAACATTTTTAGAAAAGTTATTATGTTTTTCATTTTTTAATTTCCTCTCAAATATATATTATTGATTATGAGAGGAACTCAACAATCAACCTATTTGGGGTTCAATTTTTTTTTCTATTTTAATTTTTGATGGTATTTGTTTGTCTCAAGTTCAATAATTGGTTTGAGAATCAACTTATCAAAAATAAATTTTTGATCTTTATACCTTATTTTTTTTCTTTAATATAGGCATTAGGTTTAATGCATGATGTTGTTTTCATAACTTCATAGCTGAAATATTTCTTGTCAATTCCTTTTTTTAGGGTTTGTAGTCGAGTTTCAGTTCAATTTGCTTTAACACTGACATATGGTTATGATTAGGGATTTAGAATTTGCTTTTCCAGTTCAATTTTTTCAATCTTCTTGTCTATTGCTTTTTAAGGGTTTGTGTGTTTAAACACATCGAATTCCTATGACTCTATATTGTTATGTTTAGTGAATTGCGTTTAAGATTTTATGGAAGATGATTTGGGTTTTCGACTAAGAATTTTTCTTTGGAAACGAGGGTATCCATTAAAATGTTTGTCCAATTTGAATCTGGGGATGGTTTCCCTAAGGCGATCTTAGTTGGTTTATTAATAGATATAGCTGAATTCTTTGTTTTGTAAATCCCTTGAAGGGTTTGTTAATTTTCTTGCTGTATGTTTAGTTCACTGTTTTATATAACTTATGCTGGGTTCTTTTTTTTTTTTTTTTTTACATGTCCGAAGAATCGAGTCAAGAGAGAACAGAGGCTCGTTTGACAGCTAAAGTCAATGGATTGTACACCACCGTGGGAGGGATTCGCAATGATATAACATGTCTCAACACTAATTTTGAATGTACAAGAAGTTTAGTTGTCCTCAATAAAATAAGAGCACATCATCAAGCCACTTATAGAGTGACTACTGTTAAAAGAAATGCGAACAACCTAAGCAACCGAGTAACAAATATTGAAGGCAGTGCCACAACTACTGGAGCTGCAGTGGATAGTATTGTCCGAGGTATAACCACTTTTGGGGCTAGTGTGAATGATTCTCCAGGACCTGCCGGAACTCTCTTGGGTAGGTAAAAAGAGGTGAAAAAAAGAAGAAAAAGCTTTGAGCTCATGACAGGTATTTTTTTCTTTTTGTGCCTATATAAACCGGACTGAAATCTTTCAATAGTCTCTCACAAATTGATTTTCTCTCTTATATCAAACCTATGAATTTTAAATAGCAAAATGTAAGTTGATCATGTTCTTCAATTTTAGTGATTAGTTTTAAGATCAAATTGGGTGAGTAGAAAGATGTCTCAAAATCTTATTCATGATTTTGAGACTCTCTCAACTCAAACAATTTTAGAAAAGTTATTATGTTTTTCATTTTTTAATGTCCCTAAAATCTGAATTATTGATTATGAGAGGAACTCAACAATCAACCTATTTGGGGTTCAAAATTTGTTTTCTATTTTAATTTTTTATGGTATTTATTTGTCTCAAGTTCAATAATTGGTTTGACAATCAACTTATCAAAAATAAATTTTTGATCTTTATACCTTCTTTTTTTTCTTTAATATATGCATTAGGTTTAATGCGTGATGTTGTTTTCATAACTTCATAACTGAAATATTTCTTGTCAATTCCTTTTTTAGGGTTTGTAGTCGAGTTTCAGTTCATTTTG
Source organism: Papaver armeniacum (assembly GCA_023531295.1). Classification (NCBI taxonomy): domain Eukaryota; kingdom Viridiplantae; phylum Streptophyta; class Magnoliopsida; order Ranunculales; family Papaveraceae; genus Papaver; species Papaver armeniacum. Next base: position 15,981 of record JAJJWW010007416.1, read on the forward strand.
CTTTAACTGACATATGGTTATGATTAGGGATTAAAATTTTATTTTCCAGTTCAATTTTTTCAAGCTTCTTGTCTATTGCTTTTAAGGGTTTGTGTGTTTAAACACATCGAATTCCTATGACTTTATATTGTTATGTTTAGTGAATTGCGTTTAAGATTTTATGGAAGATGATTTGGGTTTTCGACTAAGAATTTTTCTTTGGAAACGAGGGTATCCATTAACATGTTTGTCCAATTTGAATCTGGGGATGGTTTCCCTAAGGCGATCTTAGTTGGTTTATTAATAGATATGGCTGAATTCTTTGTTTTGTAAATCCCTTGAAGGGTTTGTTCATTTTCTTGTTGTATGTTTAGTTCACTGTTTTATATAACTTATGCTGTTTTTTTTTTTTTTTTTTTTTTTTTTTTTGGTTATAGGTCCGAAGAATCGAGTCAAGAGATAACAGAGGTTCGTTTGACAGCTAAAGTCAATGGATTGTACACCACCGTGGGAGGGATTCGCAATGATATAACATGTCTCAACACTAATTTTGAATGTACAAGAAGTTAAGTTGTCCTCAATGAAATAAGAGCACATCATCAAGCCAATTATAGAGTGACTACTGTTAAAAGAAATGCGAACAACCTAACCAACCGAGTAACAAATATTGAAGGCAGTGCCGCAACTACTGGAGCTGCAGTGGGTAGCATTGTCCGAGGTATAACCACTTTTGGGGCTAGTGTGAATGATTCTCCAGGATCTGCCGGAACTCTCTTGGGTAGGTACAAAGAGATGAAAAAAAAAAAAGAAAAATCTTTGAGCTCATGACGGGTATTTTTTTCTTTTTGTGCCTATATAAACCGGACTGAAATCTTTCAACAGTCTTTCACAAATTGATTTTCTCTCTTATATCAAACCTCTGAATTTTAAATAGCAAAATGTAAGTTGATCATGTTCTTCAATTTTAGTGATTAGTTTTAAGATCAAATTGGGTGAGTAGAAAGATGTCTCAAAATCTTATTCATGATTTTGAGACTCTCTCAACTCAAACAATTTTAGAAAAGTAATTATGTTTTTCATTTTTTAATGTCCCTCAAATCTAAATTATTGATTATGAGAGGAACTCAACAATCAACCTATTTGGGGTTCAAAATTTGTTTTCTATTTTAATTTTTTATGGTATTTATTTGTCTCAAGTTCAATAATTGGTTTGAGAATCAACTTATCAAAAATAAATTTTTGATCTTTATACCTTCTTTTTTTTCTTTAATATATGCATTAGGTTTAATGTGTGATGTTGTTTTCATAACTTCATAACTGAAATATTTCTTGTCAATTCCTTTTTTAGGGTTTGTAGTCGAGTTTCAGTTCATTTTGCTTTAACACTGACACATGGTTATGATTAGGGATTAAAATTTTATTTTCCAGTTCAATTTTTTCAATCTTCTTGTCTATTGCTTTTAAGGGTTTGTGTGTTTAAACACATCGAATTCCTATGACTTTATATTGTTATGTTTAGGGAATTGCCTTTAAGATTTTATGGAAGATGATTTGGGTTTTCGACTAAGAATTTTTCTTTGGAAACGAGGGTATCCATTAAAATGTTTGTCCAATTTGAATCTGGGGATGGGTGCACTAAGGCGATCTTAGTTGGTTTATTAGTAGATATGGATGAATTCTTTGTTTTGTAAATTAGTTGAAGGGTTTGTTCATTTTCTTGTTGTATGTTTAGTTCACTGTATTATATAACTTATGTTTTTTTTTTTTTGTTACAGGTCCAAAGAATCGAGTCAAGAGAGGACAGAGGCTGGTTTGACAGCTAAAGTCAATGGATTGTACACCACCATGAGAGGGATTCACAATGATATAATAGGTCTCAACACTAATTTTGAATGTACAAGAAGTTTAGTTGTCCTCATTGAAATAAGAGCACATCATCAAGCCGATAGAGTGACTACTGTTGAAGGAAATGCGAACAAACTAACCAATCGAGTAACGAATGTTGAAGGCACTGCCGCAACTACTGGATTTGCAAAGTGGATAGCATTGTCCGAGGTATAACCACTTTTGGGGCTAGTGTGAATGATGCTCCAGGACCTGCCAGAACTCTCTTGGGTAGGTACAAAGAGGTGAAATAAAGAAGAAAAATCTTTTGAGCTCATAACGGCTATTTTTTTCTTTTTGTGCCTATATAAACCGGACTGAAATCTTTCAACAGTCTCTCACAAATTGATTTTCTCTATTCTCTGAAACCTCTGAATTTTCAATAGCAAAATGTAAGTTGATCATGTTCTTCAATTTTAGTGATTAGTTTTAAGATCAAATTAGGTGAGTAGAAAGATGTCTCAAAATCTTATTCATGATTTTGAGACTCTCTCAACTCAAACATTTTTAGAAAAGTTATTATGTTTTTCATTTTTTAATTTCCTCTCAAATATATATTATTGATTATGAGAGGAACTCAACAATCAACCTATTTGGGGTTCAATTTTTTTTCTATTTTAATTTTTGATGGTATTTGTTTGTCTCAAGTTCAATAATTGGTTTGAGAATCAACTTATCAAAAATAAATTTTGATCTTTATACCTTATTTTTTTCTTTAATATATGCATTAGGTTTAATGTGTGATGTTGTTTTCATAACTTCATAACTGAAATATTTCTTGTCAATTCCTTTTTTAGGGTTTGTAGTCGAGATTCAGTTCATTTTGCTTTAACTGTGACATATGGTTATGATAAGGGATTAGAATTTTCTTTTCCAGTTCGATTTTTTCAATCTTCTTGTCTATTGCTTTTAAGGGTTTGTGTGTTTAAACACGTCGAATTCCTATGACTCTATATTTTTATGTTTAGTGAATTGCGTTTAAGATTTTATGGAAGATGATTTGGGTTTTCGACTTAGAATTTTTCTTTGGAAAAGAGGGTATCCATTAAAATGTTTGTCCAATTTGAATCTGGGGATGGTTGCCCTAAGGCGATCTTAGTTGGTTTATTAATAGATATGGCTGAATTCTTTGTTTTGTAAATCCCTTGAAGGGTTTGTTCATTTTCTTGATGTATGTTTAGTTCACTGTTTTATATAACATATGCTGGGTTTTTTTTTTTTTTTTTTTTTTTTTGTTACAGGTCCGAAATATCGAGTCAAGAGAGAACAAAGGCTGGTTTGACAGCTAAAGTCAATGGATTGTACACCACCGTGAGAGGGATTCGCAATGATATAACAGGTCTCAACACTAATTTTGAACGTACAAGAGGTTTAGTTGTCCTCATTGAAATAAGAGCACATCATCAAGCCGATAGAGTGACTACTGTTGAAGGAAATGCGAACAACCTAACCAACCGAGTAACGAATGTTGAAGGCACTACCGCAACTGCTGGAGCTGCAGTGGATAGCATTGTCCAAGGTATAACCACTTTTGGGGCTAGTGTGAATGATGCTCCAGACCCGAGAACTCTCTTGGGTAGGTACAAAGAGGTGAAAAAAAAGAAGAAAAAATCTTTTGAGCTCATAACGGCTATTTTTTTCTTTTTATGCCTATATAAACCGGACTGAAATCTTTCAACAGTCTCTGACAAATTGATTGTCTCTCTTCTCTCAAACCTCTGAATTTTCAATAGCAAAATGTAAGTTGATCATGTTCTTCAATTTTAGTGATTAGTTTTAAGATTATATTGGGTGAGTAGAAAGATGTCTCAAAATCTTATTCATGATTTTGACAC
>JAJJWW010007417.1:0-146238 GCA_023531295.1 Papaver armeniacum
ATTAATACACCAACGAGTTGGATTACCGAATCTGTAATTTTGAGGTCAACACTCTAACCGAGCACCCGACATATTTTCATTGAAGGCGGAAGAAATGGGATTTGGGATTCTAGATGGGTCGCTTTCATGTATCTTTTTCATGAATGACTCATTGAGGATGATCGGAAGGCCGTTATTCTTTGTCATGGTAATTCTTGCTAAGTCCCCTTTGGGTTATAATGCGTCAAAAGCATCCATTAATTCTTTCCTCGGATCTCTCATCGGGACTTTTCATGAACCTAGGTTTCTAGTGTAGATTTGTCCAATTGGTTTGACAAATTCTTCGTTGATAGAGCTTCACCAATAGCTCTTACAATTTTCTCTAAACATGACCCATCCCTTCGCCACCCCTCTTAACAAAAGCATACGTAAACCGGGATCCATCTCTAATTCTTCCTGATTGGTCCTTAGAAAGAATTACCCGACAAAACGAGGGCACGATTGTGGCAAGTACCTAATTTGAGAAGACCTACGAGCCATTAACCAATGCTCTCTAGGATTTGGAAACCTGTTTGGAAAATTAATATACATTTATTTGGTTGAGTTTTATTATTCCATTGTCCCTTTTCTCCATTAGGTATGCACGTTCCCAAGGTGGCCCGCCACTTTAAGATTGTGCTAAAGTGGCCAACCACTATGACCAAGATGGTCTCCTTCAAGTATTATCCATTTATAGGGTTTGGAAACCCATTAGAAAAATTAATATACAAGAATAATAACAATATAAGGATGGTCATCCCCAATCACCAAGGTGGCAGGGCCCACTATGCCAAAATGGCCGTAACCACTGCGACCAAGATGGACGTCCCTCAAATATTTTGTACTTATAGAGTTTGGAAAATATATTGTGAAAAGTTTCATTGATTTACTAAACCAAATTTCATATATGCTTTCCTACTCTCCAGGCCAACATCCAACAAAAATTCCCGTCATGGTTGATTAACCCGTTTTGCTCATAACTTCTCCGAATGGCCTCGAGAACTACCTCAATCTTTTGGCGTTGACTTCATATTTTAATTATCTAAAAAATGGTGATAAGAAATCATTTATTCGGCTGAGTGTTATTATTTTAGTCATGAAGTATCTCTATGAGAATTTCATTATGATCCCATAATTTTTGTACCTTTGCTAATTTATATTGACAAAAAGGGGGAGAATTATTTTGTAGTTCACACTACATACATATGGTTTGCGGATCATTATGTAAGGGGAAGTGGTATTCATTGTAAGATGAAGTATTGACTAAGGGGAGTGATACATATCACCATAGTATTATTGTCAAAGTTGTGGTACAATTGAACTTTGATTCTGTGTAATAATATTATGACACTGTATAACAATATGAAAACAATCTTGTTGATTATTGTTATAGCTACGGATCTTCAACAACAATGATGATGGGTCGAACACATTCAGAGTCACTGGAATACTTGGAGCGGCAAAGAATTCAAGTAATGTTGAAGAACCAAGGAAATCAAGTATGATGGATGAGAAGCTACAAAGTTTTATTTATTTTGTAATCAATATGTATCGATAGTTTTGTCACTAAAATTGACAAAGGGGGAAATTTTTTGAGCATTGTTGAACTCGCAAGCTTTTCTATCTCAAGCTTATTTGTCAAGTTTAGTTGATCAAAACTATAGTCTTGATTTATAGTCTATCTATAGAAGTTTCGGTCTAGGATAGATTGTATAGTTGAGCTTTAGAATTCACGGCGCTTACAACTGGAGACGAAGATCTACTGAAGAACTCGGAGGAACTTCATCAACAAAAGGTATGTGGAGACTAAAACTCATATATCTTCAGAAGTCTATTATATTCTTACTTATCTCCTGTTGAGACAAAAATCGTATACGATATGGTCTTTCGTATCATACACATTTGATATTTCGAGATGAGTATAACTCGCTTATCTATTTCTCCAAATACGTGTTGGTGGCTTTTTGTCTTAGCTACATTCATCATTATTCTTGACTTTATGTCAAAAAATGTTCATGAGGAAATTGCCTTGAAACATCTTACATGATTTGTGTGAGACAGTCATTTGATGTCGACTTGAAAAGTTTTGTATTGATCATTCGATCAGTTGAAAATTGCTTATTAGTTAATGGTGTGTGAGACATCCATTGTCGTTTTCTTAAGAATGTTTTCAATGATCGAAATGGGAGCAGACTAAAACCCATGTCCGGATAATTACGGTTTATGTACTAAGTGTGCGAACTGTTTTGATATGATTCAGGACCGGAAACTAAGTTTGCGTACATGTTCGCTAACTGTTTCAACTGTTAAGTCAGGGTACTTAAGTTTGCAAACCTGTTCGCAAGCTGATTTAACTGTTGAAGAACGGGAACTAAGTTTTCATACCCGTTTGCGAACTTATTCACCTGAGTTTGGTCCATAACTAAAGTTTGCGTACTCGTTTGCAAACTGTTGGTTCATGACCAATATCCGAAACTTAAGTTTACATGCCCGTTTGCAAACTTAAGTGGTTCAAGTTCTAAAATCGGCAAAGTATGATTTCATACTCATGAAAATATACATTTATATAATAAGGAATGCAATCTTTGCAAAACGTGGCTTAAATGTTCATGAATTGATTCTTTCGAATCATTCCGCTTTTGCTTCAATTGGATCATATATACTTCTATGTGATTGTTAAAAATTGAACAACAATATGAAGAACACAACTAGATTCCTTGGTTATCATTCATGATTGATTGATCATCATAGTTGATCTAGATGTGTTAGATGAATGTGTATTAGACAAAAGTGTTCATATGGCTAACTTTGGTTAACTACTATTGAACCAACATTATGTACACGTTTAGGTACGGTTACCCATATCTAAATGAAGTATATTTCATTTGTGTGTGACAAGCTAAGTCCATCTAACGGTGGAGAGGTATTTCTTTGGTTTCAAGCAAAACTTAGCTTGCATCTTAAATCAGGATTTCATCTAACAGTGAATAATGAATTCTTTGTTTCTAAGCTAACTAAGAAAACGATGATTTGAAAGCTATATAAAAGAGAACTCTAACAACTGGGAAACCTAATCACCGCATTATATTTGTTTATATAATTGAAATATCACAGGTTGTGCGTACTTCAATCGATTGGTAAATCCAACCTTTGGTTGTTGATTGAAATTAATTGACACTTGAACATTGGTCTTTGGCACGTTCGAGTTGTTTCTCATAACAATGTTTTCCTCGCAGATTCTATCCGCTTGATTTGATTATTACATTGAGAAATTGAGATATAACTCTTGGATACTTTTAGTGATTGAGTCATTTTGTCTAGTTGATTCTCTTTGAATTGTATTGATTTTGTCCATACTGATTGCCTAACTAAATATTGGGTGCGTTTGTTAGACCCCATTTTTCAATTGGTATCGAGTCGGAAAACATGTTAAAGACCTCACAAGTACTGTGTTTGTAGCAATCGACTCTATGGATTATAAAGTCTCTACAAACGCTTCACTGATTTAGATCTTCCTCAACTCCGAGTGTGTTTTAGAAACCATCGATGAGGTTGAATGTTTTGATCTAGAAAATCATCAAAGTCTTTGTCATGAGAAACAACGATTGATAAGGAAAATTGATGGTCTTCATTACAAAATTTATATCAAAAACTCGATCTTCGAGAATGTTCAAGAGGTAGTTAATCTCCGAGAAGAAGTTAGATGAACAAATACGGATTAATACTCGATCTTGTTGCGAAGTTGAAAAAATAAGGACTTGAAGTCTGTCAAAGGTTCCTCAATGGATTTGAAAAACTCCTTTAACCCTTATCCAAGGATTATTGTTTGTCAAGGATAAACGAGGTGTAGGCTTTGCAAAACCCGACAAGACTCGGAAGTTCTTTGATAAGAGTAAAGATGTTGGTCCATGTATGTTTTGTGGTTATTGCAATCATTTTCAACATACATATATACCTTTCAATAATAGTTTAAAGGATGTTAGTGATCTTCACAAGAGAGCTAAACAATTGTTTCTCGATCTAAAGGGATACAAAACTAACAAGAAATCCCAACCAGGATAGTAATGTTAATATGAGAGCTTTTGCTTTAAAATCACCATCACCCTTTCAATGGTTCCTTGATAATGGATACAGTAGACATATGACCGGGAGACCTTTTGTGGTTAACAAAGCCTGGCGATTTCAAGGCGATCCCGTAATATTTGGAGATGGGAGTTGCTGCTACATCAGCAAGAAGGGGATGATCAAACTACCAGGCGTTCCTGAAATCCATGATGTTTTCTACGTAATAGGTATGACGGCTAATGTTCTTTCTGTTAGTCAAATTTGTGACAAATGACATAAAGTTATCTTTAGTGCGAATGGATGTGACATTGTAGACAAGACTGGAAAAGTGATTTTTCAGGGAACTCGTGGCAAAAATAATTATTATCTCCTTGATACTCAGTTTAATAATTGTTGCAATTTGACTAAGGTGGAATCTACACATCTTTAACATGAGTGTTTTGGTCACATCAATTATCGCCTTCTAACTAAGATCATTAACAAAGAACTTGTTAGAGGAGTTCCCAAAATCAATGCTAAGATTGAAGGTATATGTGGTGCTGTCAAAAGGGTAAACAAACAAAAGTTCCACATAAATCATCTCGAGATATTCTCACAAAGCACCGCTTGATTTAATTCATATGGATCTCTTTGGACCCATTCAACAACCTCTTGTTCTTTGGGAAGAAGTATGCTTTAGTTATGGTAGATGATTACACCGAGATTCACCTCCGGGTAGCATTCTTAGCTCACAAAAATGAAACCCTTGATGAATTTAAGATTATTGTTAATAGAATCCAAAATGAACAGGGTCGTAAACTAAATAAAATTAGAAGTGACCGTGGAACTGAATTCAATGACACTAAATATTTGAGCTGTGATAAACTGGGGATTATTCAACAATATTCACCACCCATTACTCCACAAGCTAATGGAGTTGCGTAAAGAAAAAATAGGAACATTCGAGGGAAATGGCAAGGGTAATACTCCATAACAAAAACTTTCTTGTTAAAGTTTTGGGGAGAAGTTGTTTTTACAGCATGATATTTGATCAACCGTGTCTATTTATGGTCAAAGACCCTAAATACTCCTTATGAGTTGTGGTACGGTAAGAAGCCTAACTTACATTATCTCAGAGTGTTTGGAAGTAAGTGCTACATTCTAAAGGATCGTGAACATAAAGGGAAGTTTGATTCAAAAAGTGATGAAGGTATTTTTCTTGGCTATGCATCTGATAGTTGGGGTTTTCGAGTATACAATTTCAGGACCGATGTTATGATGGCATCATCAAATATTATCATTGACAATCTGAGCAATTTACATCATGATAACTCTCCTGCTGAATTGCCTCCAAATGAGACAATTGAGAAAGTCAAAGAAATTCCAGAATCAGTAGAAGTTGTTCTAACAGTTACTGATCCCGATATTTCTAGCGACGAGGAGAGAACCCCTAGTCAGGGTATTCATGTGGAACAAGAACGTGCCCCTCCCAGGAACCTCTGGATCCGAATGGATCATAATACTGACAATATTATTGGAGGAAAGGACTCTACAGCTAAGACGGGAGGAAAACTTCAAAATATTTGCAATTTTGGAAGTTATTTATCTCAAGTAGAGCCTAAAAATATTGGTGAAGCTCTTAGTGATCCCTTCTGGGTGAATGCAATGCATAAAGAGTTAAATCAATTTCAGAGACAAGATGTATGGGAACTCGTATCTTGTCCCTCCAATATTAATATTGTTGGTACTAAATGGATATTCAAGAACAAGTTAGATGAATTTGGCACAATTATCAAAAACAAATCTAGACTTGTCGCTCAGGGATACTCACATATTGAGGGTATCGATTTTGACGAGACCTTTGCTTATGTAGCACGCCTTAAGTCCATAAGACTACTTTTAGCTCATGCTTGTTTTCTCAATATTAAGCTATTTCAAATGCACGTAAAATCAGCGTTCTTAAATGGATGCTTAAAGGAAGAGGTCGATGTTTCTCAACCTAAAGGATTTGAAAGTTCAGAATTTCCAGATCATGTCTTTAGGCTCGAAAGTCATTATATGGATTAAAACAAGCACCTCGTGTCGGTTCGAAAAACTAACTACTTCTTTTCTTAGAAAAGGTTTTCGAGAGGTGGTCTTTGATAAAACATCGTTTACAAAATAGAGTGGGAAGGATGTTGTTATTGCTCAAGTATATGTAGATGATATCATCTATGGATATACCTCTGAGAAACTTGCAAAAGATTTTCAAGTCTCTCTTGGTAAAGAATTTGAGATGAGCAATGTTGGTGAATTAAAATTATTTCTAGGATTACAGATTCAACAACACAAGGATGGAATTTACTTATCTCAAGAAAAGTATGTTATGGATCTTGTAAAAAGGTTCGGTCTTGAGAAGTCAACTCCAAAACTTACTCCTATACCCACTACTGGTAAACTGCATAGAGATGAGAAAGGTGTCAGTGTAGATCAGAATCTCTATCGATCTGTCATTTTAAGTCTTTTAAATCTTACTGCGAGGCCTGATATTGCTTTTAGTGTTGGTTGTTGTGCTAGGTTTCAGGCCAATCCAAAAGAATCTCATCTTCCAGCTGCAAAAGAATCATGCGATATATTCAACACACTATCGGGTATGGTCTATCTTATACTTTTGATACTAACACTGATCTTACTGCCTATTCAGATGCTAATTGGGAAGGATGTGTGGAAGACAGAAATAGTACTTCTGGGGGAATCTACTATGTAGGATTAAATCTTGTGGATTGGCATAGCAAGAAACAAAATTCACAATCCCATGCAACGTGTGAAGCAGAATATATTGTTGCAGGATCATGTTGTTCTCAACTTATATGGATGAAACAAATGCTTGCTGATTATAGAATTGATGCTGGAATAATGAAGATATTTTGTGATAACTCTAGTGCGATTCGCATCACTGAGAATCCGGTTGAGCACTCAAGAACTAAGCACATCAACATCATGTATCATTTTATTAGAGACATCTATGAAAATGGTACCATTAACATGGAATTTGTGCCTTCAGAACAACAATTAGCTAATATTCTCACCAAACCTCTAAATACTGCTATGTTTCAACACTTACGACAGTCTATTGGTGTTGTTTTAGTTCATTAGATTCCTATATTTTTTTCTTGCCCCTGGATCTATCAATATCTTTTGGGCAATAAAAGCTTGGAGTTTCAGTGAAGTGTTGTTTCAATTCCACATTTGTTTCTGTTTAAATTAAATCCTTTATTCTTGTGAAAGTAAGGTCGCTCTTGTTCTTCCTTTTGGTAATGACATTTTATGGGGGGGAGTTCTTAATTGAACTTGTGCTTAATTGCCAAATCTTTGGGGGAGTGCGGATGTGGAATATTGTAGGAGTTATCTTGTATCTTTATTAACTCCTTGGTGAATACACTAAGTTTCGACTATGTGAAATCATCGAAGCAAATTTGATATGTTCTCTTTTAGTCATGAAGTATCTCCATGAGAATTTCATTATGATCCCGCTAGTTTTTCGAACCTTTGCCAATTTATGTTGACAGAAAGTGGGAGAATTATTGTGTAGTTCATACTACAAATACATATGGTTTACGGATCATTATGTAAGGGGGATTGGTTTTCGTTGTGAGATGAAGTATTGATTAAAGGGGAGTGATACGTATCACCATAGTATTATTGTCAAAGTTTTGGTACAATTGAACTTTGATGTTGTGTAATAATACTATGACATTATATAACAAAATGAAACAATCTTGTTGATCATTGTTATAGCTACGGATCTTCAACAACAATGATGATAGGTCGAACACATTCAGAGTCACTGGAATACTTGGAGCGGCAAAAAATTCAAGTAATGTTGAAGAAACAAGGAAATCAAGCATGACGGATGAGAAGCTACAAAGTCTTATTTATTTTGTAATCCATATATATTGATAGTTTTGTCACTAAAATTGACAAAGGGGGAGATTGTTAGAGTATTGCTCGGTCGAACTCGCAAGCGTTACTGTCCAAGCTTGTTTATCAAGTTTAGTTGATCAAAACTATAGTCTTGATTTCTAGTCTATCTATAGGAGTTTCGGACTATAGGATAGATTGTATAGTTGAGCTTTAGACTTCACGACGCTTAAAACTGAAGACGAAGATCTACTGAAGAACCCGAAGGAACTTCATCAACAAAAGGTATGTGGAGACTAAAACTTATGTATCCTCAGAAGTCTATATTATTCTTACTTATCTCCTATTGAGACAAAAGTCGTATACGATATAGTCTTTCGTATCATACACATTTGATATTTCGAGCTGAGTATATCTCACTTATCTATTTCTCGAAATACGTGTTGGTGGCTTTTTGTCTTAGCTATATTCATCATTATTCTTGACTTTATGTCAAAAGATGATCATGTGGAAATTGACTTGAAACATCTTACATGATTTGTGTAAGACAGTCATTTGATGTCGACTTGGAAAGTTTCGTATTGATCATTCGATCACTTGAAAATTATTTATTAGTTAATGGTGTGTGTGAGACATCCATTGTCGTCTTCGAAGAATGTTTTAATGATTGAAATGGGAGTTAAGAGCTAAAACCCATATCTGGATACATTATGGTTTGTGTACTAAGTGTGCGAACTTTTTTGATATATTTCAGGACCAGAAACTAAGTTTGCATACCCGTTTGCAAACTGTTTCAAGTTAGGGTACTTAAGTTTGCATACCCGCCTGCAAACTGCTTTAACTGTTGAAGTCCGGGAACTAAATTTGCATACCCATTTGCGAACTTATTCACCTGAGTTTTGTCCGCAACTAAAGTTTGCGTACCGTTTGCAATTTGTTGGTTCATGACCAATGTCCAGGAACTTAAGTTTGCATACCCGTTTGCAAACTTCAGTGGTTAAAGTTTTAAAATCAGAAAAGTATGATTTCATACTCATGAACAAATACATTTATATAATATAAGGAATGCAATCTTTGCAAATCGTGGCTTAGATGTTCATGAATTGATTCTTTCGAATCATTCCGGTTTTGCTTCAATTGGATCATATATAATTCTATGTGATTGTTGACAATTGAACAACTCTATAAAGAACACAATTAGATTCTTTGGTTATCATTCATGATTTATTGATCATCATAGTTGATCTAGATGTATTAGATGCATGTGGATTAGACAAAAGTGTTCATATGGACAACTTTGGTTAACTACTACCAACCATATGTACACGTTTAAGTACGGTTACCCATATCTAAATGAAGTATATTTCATTTGTGTGTGACAAGCTAAGTCCATCTAACGGTGGAGAGGTATTTCTTTGGTTTCAAGCAAAACTTAGCTTGCATTTTAAATCAGGATTTCATCTAACGGTGAATAATGAATGCTTTGTTTCTAATCTAACTAAGCAAACCCTGATTCAAAATCTATATAAAGGAGAACTCTAGCAACTGGGAAACCTAATCCCCACACCTCCTTTGTGATACTAGTTGCGTACTAGAGTCGGTTCTCCATTAACCTAGGTTTTTCCTAAAACCATTTAGGTTAACAACTTAAAAACTTCATTGGGATTCTGAAGCCAGATCCAACTATTTCCTATGTAGTTGTGTATCATGATCTTACTTGTTCTATCGTATTGAGTACTATCTTCTCTAAGATTGACTCGAAATTTATCTCTAATACGTAAGATTTAAAAAGTAATCACAAAGCTCTTTGTCTCATTCTTTGTGATTCCACAATAACTTGTTCTACTACCATATAGTTTAGTTATTGTGAGGTAATTGATATTTCTAGGCTGTTCTCCGGGAATATAAGATCGTATTATCAATTAGTTCTTGTGCACCTTGATTTATCATAAGACGGAACAAAACTTCTTAGGCATTACTGTGGGAGACAGATTTATCTATCAGAATAGACATTTCTGTGGGAGACAAATTTGTTTATAAGTCTTCGACTTTGGGTCGCAACAACTCTTAGTTGTGGGTGAGATCAACTAAGGGAATCAAGTGCGTAGAGTCCTGCTGGGATTCAGAGGCGTAAGGAACGCAACTGTACCTTGATCAGTGTGAGATTGGTTATGGCTCAACTACATTCCATTCCGAAGTTAATCTTGTAGTGGGCTAGTGTCTGTAGCGGCTTAATACAGTGTGATGTTCAATCTGGACTAGGTCCCGAGGTTTTTCGCATATGCGGTTTCCTCGTTAACAAAATTTCGGTGTATGTGTTATTTCTTTTCCGCATCATATTTGTTGTATAATTAAAATATCACAGGTTGTGCGTAGCTCAATCGATTGGTAAATCCAACCTTTGGTTGTTGATTGACACTTGAACATTGGTCTTTGGTACCGTTCGAGTTGTTTCTCATAATAATCAGGCTCGCAATTCTATCTGTTTGATTTGCTGATTACATTGAGTAATTGAGATATAACTCTTGGATACTTTTCCGTGATTGAGTCCGACTATCTAGTTGATTCTCTTGGAATTGTATTGGAGTTGTCCATACAGATTCACGAACGAAATATTGGGTGTGGTTATTAGACCCCCGCTTTTTCAACAAGAATAATAACTAATATAAGGATAGTCATTCAGAGTCACCAAGGTGAAAGGCCACTATACCAAAGTGGCCAGCCACTATGACCAAGATGGACGTCCTTCAAATATTCTCTACTTATAGAGTTTGAAAACCTATTGGAAAAAGTTTCATTGACTTATTAAACAAAATTGCATCTATACTTTCCCGTTTTGCTTATAACTTCTTCGGACGGCCTCAATCTTTTCACATTGACTATATATTTCAATTATCTACAAAATGGTGAGAAGAAATCAATTATTTGGTTGAATTTTATTCTTTCATTGTCCCTTTTTTCCATTCGGCACTATGCTAAAGTGGCCGGCAACTAACACAAAGAAGGTACATAAATTACAAATACATAAGTCACAAACTCACTGGGCAGCAACACGAAGTTGGTCCTACTGATATAACTTCTTTTGGTTTTTTTATAAGAGCATCTCCAATGATAGGGGTCAAGGACATCCTATGTGGAGTTCTTATTAACACCTTTTGGTTGTGGGTCATTTACTACATGACAAAAATAAATTAATATAAGACTCTCTACCTAAATTTCATCTCCAATCTCCAAGGTGTAATCTAACACTTTTTATTTAAATTTAGAGACGATTTTTTTTTTGCTCTAGCAGCACCATGGATAGCCATTTGGCTGTTTGCGATGTATGCAAACTCTTGGTTAACGGAAGTTTTATTCCATTGTTGGCGATTAATTTTGTTGCCGTATTTTTAAAACATAATCTAAAATCTTAAACCCGCTAAAATTGGAAGATCTAGGATTAACAGAAAACCATATTCTGGTGCACATACACGATTCAGAGACTTTCAACTTTCTGAAACATTTCTAGGGGATGATGTTATATATATGGACATGATGAGTTTGAGTGATGAAAGTCATCATTTGAGAAACAAACTTCAGTGTTTTTTCATCTGGTTTAATTGGCGAGACATTTTTATACATAGACAAGAAAACACATTATGAATATATGTGAGAAAATTTCGTGATTATCAGTTCTTCTAACTGCAATTGGAGTAAGATCAACTTGAAAATGAAAAGCTAAAAATTAAGATGAATAAAAAAAGCGTACTAGTTAATGACAATTGTTGTATGCATAATACTTTAAGTTTCTAGATGAACTTTCATCGAAATATTGTAAACCAAGCATAAAAAAACTCTCAGGCAATTCAAAATCTTCGTTGTTGAAACTTGATTCGCTACAGTAGTACTGCAACATGATAAGAAGATTCATTAGATAATGCTGCAACTCACATTATCGAAGAAAACACAATCATCCCGCTACAAGCAAGTGTAAGTTATTTCAGTAAGAGTGCACACACACACACACACACACACACATATATATATGAAAGTAATAATCAAACAAATACAGTGGCAAGTTTACTAACCAAGTAATCTATAGCTCATATTAAGTGGATGTGTTATGTCAACAAGAATAACGTTGCTCCAACATAAGTGCTAAAGAGTTATGAGAATTGCATATAAACAATCACAATACGTGAAAACCATCTTACTGCACTCATGAACCTATCTTAATTTCTTGCAAAATTTTCGTAGGCCCTGCGGACTAGCGAGTTCCAAAAGGTTGATCCATTGATAAGAATAAAAAATGCTCCGAAAGTACGTCTTAATCCAGAAATTAAGGTTACATCACAAATAGCCAAATGGCTATCCATGGTGTTGCTAGAGCAAAAATAATTCCGCAAAGATGTAACAGGTAAGCTGGAAAAAATATCCCCGCCAATAAGAAACTGAAAGATTTAGTATTCTCTCTAAAGATACGGCAGCTGGAAAGAATGGGCAACCAAATTAATCGGCAATTAGAAAAAGGGATAAATCTTCCGTTAAACAAGAATTTGCTCATATCATAAATAAGCCAAATGGCAGTCCATGGTGCTGCTAGAGCAAAATTCTTTCTAACAAAAGATGATGTGGATTTAAGACCCAGGGTCATGAAGAAAGTCTTAATTAGACTTTCTCCTTTACCCTCACTTAGCCATGTCATCTTTATTTATGAACTCCACCCTTACATTGGAGATGAAAATTTAATGAATAAGATCTTAAATCCTAGGTGTCATGCAATTTTATGATCTTGACCCCTTACATTGGAAATGCTCTAACACTTCTAAAGTTGGATCAGATTTTAACTACCGTTGATGGACCGAATTCGACTGCACCAAGAAGAAGATAAAGTGAACTGCATTAATGATTTGTGATTTTTTGGGCATGAAACTATAAACTACTCCCTCCGTACCTATTATATAGGCGGAATATGACATTTTCTTTGTACCATTAGATAGGCGGAGTGACAATTTCAAGATGACTTTTATCCATTTTACCCCTATTTATGTTGCCTGGTTATCCTCACATATGTTTCTAACATAGGGAATATAATAAGGGGTAAAACATGAAAAGCCATGAATATTTATGAAATCAAAAAAGAATTCTTAATCTAAGAGATTTGGTCCCTCCACCTATATATGTGGTACGGAGGGAGTAGTACATAATAAAACAACACACCGTCATAGTAACTAAAACCCATGCCGTGCCATACCCTAGCATAATACTACTAGGACAGTGGTGTTTATTGTTTTCTCCGGTTACACTGGAAAATCCGAAACTACCCCTCCATATTTTTACCTCTTATGCACACGTTTTCGTTAATTTGAAACCTACGAGGGGTAAACTAAAACTTCCTGTTTTCTCGAAGATATTATCTACTCTACCAGTATTTTATTTTTTAAACGAGTTTTCTTTTGGAGAGAAAAAAAAAACCAGAGCGACCAAAACCTCTCTTCTCAGATTGACTCCTTGGGGTCGATCTGAGAAGATCAATCAACACCCAAGTCCGCTTTTCTCTTCTTTTGTCTAGTTTATCTAGTTTCTTTTTTTTTTCGGATTAAGCTTTGTTTCAAGTTTGTTCTTGCTATTTTGGGGGTGTTATCAATAGATCTGTGGCTGGTTTGTGAAGGTATGATTTGTATGAGAAGGAAGCACAACATATTGGCATCATCAGTTCCGATCTATGATCAAACACTAGCAACAACTTCAACTTCGGTTCTTTACCCAGATCCATCAACTCGAAGCATATCTACTATTGTCTTTGATTTTGGTGATGATTGGGTTTCAATTTTTATTGTTCTAGGTTTATTTGATTTCAATGTTTTAAGATGTTTAAACGATCTAGTTTTTCTAGTTTTGGATGGTAGTTCTATTTTTAGCATTGCAGTAACAGGATCTCAAGAGTCACCAGCAGCAGATACATGTTCTAAGACACCAGCAACGTTGATGAAGACACAGAAGACACCAGCAACCAATACTTTCAGACCGATTCCGATGAAGCCCAAGACCGATTCAAACCGATTTCTCCCTCCGGTGACCAATCCAGGTTACCAATCTTATTGTTACCGTTACCAATGTTCATGTTACTGTTACTTTGTAAAAATCTATGACTGTTGGGTAGATCTTTGGATCTTTTCATACCTAGGTCATTTATTTTACCATGTTTTTAGAAAAACCCTTGAGAAATGGTTAGGTCTTCGGATCCTATCATCTCTACTAATTGTAGGATTGCTATATGGTTTGGATGTGTTACTTCTAATCCAAATTAGGTCATTTAAACTTGTTCTGTTACTCGTCTAGAATGATCAAGATTCTGAATCTGATCTTGTATTGTAACTATGTTGGTATGTGGTCTGTTTGCTGCTTGTTTGAAGTTCCTGTAATCTTTGAAAACTGTTTGGTCAGTCCTGTAACTTTTCCCGACTTAAAATCGGATGACTATTATCAATGTAAGTTAGGTTTCACCTCTTTTTCGAAGGAAAAAAAAAGTATTTTCTTTTTTTCTTCGTCCCCAACAGCTCCCCAAAATCAATTAACTCTCAGTTCTTTCTTCGTCCCCAACAACTCCCAAAAATCAATTAACTCTCAGTTTTTCCGATTCAATTGAATTCGGAGTTTCAAGTTTACCGCGATTTCAATTGAATTCAGTATTGTTTAAATTCCAAATACTGATTTTTTTTACATTCTGTTTTTCCGACGGGCGAATGCTTCTCACCAGATTACTCTGCTACATGCTAAGGTAATTCAAACAAAATATTCATCCGTTCAATGGATTTAATTCTTCACCACTTAATTTAGTAATTTTAATTTTATGAATTTATTAGAATTAGGGTTTGTTCTGACTCTAATCTCTATTGAATGTTGTTTACGGTTTCGATATTACTCTTGAAAGGCTGGAATTGGGTTTGGTTTCAATGTTTTATTTATATCATCTACCCATGAACGGTGGCACAATACCACAGATCAAAATTTTGGGATCGAACATGTTTGTCGAAATGCCCATTAGATAAATCTGAAAATTATAGCAACTCATGACTATAAAGCTAACGATTAGAAGCTAGCTAACTCAAGAAACTTAGTAAATAGAGAAAATTCAGGAAACTGGCTAACTAAGTATTGATATTTAATGTTAAAGATACCAAAGGAAACAACATATGTTCATACTAGTGTGGATTTGTTATAGTTATTGTCATTGTATGTATAAGCCTCAAAAGAGGATGGTCTGTTTTATGCCAGTATTAGTATTTGCTATTCAGTCATAGAATGAAAGATAGGTTCACCCTAGGAGGGGAATCACTATTCTTTGGTTTGATATTAGTTCACATCTTTTCTAGTAAGTTTACATCCTATGGTTTTGTATTTGCTCATAATGGTTCCTTTTAACAAGATGTCTTCATGCTTCATTAACTCTTCTTGCTGAAATTTTTCGGATTCAATAGATAGATCCTTTTAGTTACTCTCCGATGGGACCTCAAGCTAATAAAAGGTGGGTGTATTGGCTCCCAACTCCCTGAATTCACAACTTAGGTTCATTGGATTTGTTTTGTGTGTGCATGGTATTTTTCGGAATTTACTTTATGATGTAAATATCTGGTCATGGAAATACCGAGAGCTCAAATGAATTACTGACTGAATAAATAGTGCAAAATAGAAAAGAAAGAAATACTACAGTTGATGGGTTGAATTCGATGGACAAATCTAATACAATGATCTCATCATTTACGCAACAACATGTTATTATTCTATCATTTGTCAGTTCATCTATTTGTCACCTTACATTTTATTGTCATTCTCTTAAATATTTTAGCAATGGTCGTCAGAGCCCTAAAATCATCAAGCAAGCAAAGTGTAATTTGGTGGTGCTGGATGGAATCAAAGTGTAATTTGAGTTTGCTGGGCAGAGTTCTGGTGGTGAGCTTAGTTGTTGCTGGCGATGGAATGGGATTGTTCTGTTGTTGGTATTGAAGGCCTGGAGGTTATTCGAGATGAACTATGGATGTGCAATAGGAGTCTGTAGTATGAGATACTTGTGGTATTGAATGATGATTGCAGCTGCAGTTCAGTGAAGTGGTCATGGAAGTGAAGAGAAGGAGTTGAATGAGAATGTAGGTGAGGATTATTGCCAGGAGTTGCAGCTGCGGTCTATGGATGAAGAATTGAGACTGAGCTGGGAAGTGCATGAGTTGAGAAGATTGCATTATAGGGAAAGATGAGCTCAACTCTGAGGCGTGATTTAAATGAATGTTAGGTTGCAATTGCAGGAGTCGGTATTGGTGGAGGTGTTGATGGTGGATTTTTATTTAAGGCTAAAATTGTAAAAACCAAAATTATGCGCTGACATCCTGCAAAGGATGAAGCCACTGATAAGTGATGAATACTTCTCCACTTTTCTAATTCACCTAAAATGGAGCATGTAGCAACAATCCCATATACCCTGTGAATTTATAGCATTATTAATTAATGCATGACCTGCCTTGTATTTCCGTGTTGTTCATTTGAACTCTCATTATTGGTGCGGCATGACGGCGAGTGTTGCTCTCGGCATAGTAACACGAATCTCCAAGTGTCACTAATGAGGCATGCATGAAATACCCGTACAGGATACAACTCTCGGTGTGTTATACTAGCCCGATTGAGCATACATCTCTTGGTGTGTTATACTAGCCCGATTGAGCATGTTTTGAATCTGGACTGTCCATATCAGTCTCAGAAACAATCATGACCACGCGCGATTTAGGCAACCACAATAATGACCACCAGCGGTCCCCTTAGTGCCATGGCCGGTCAAGTACAAGTCACGCCCTCCAAACAACCACCAAACACCAGCCTGAAGTTGGATGTCCAGGCTGGTATGGAGCGGCTTGGAGGAGCTCGTACGAACAAAGGCTGCCTACGACAGTCTCAAATCCATCACGTCCGTTCATTCCCGGCTTGGACGGCGCGGATCGCCCCATTCCCGGACGGACAAGCACCGATTACGTACATTTGGCGTGCCCCTTTCTACCTGCATTGCGACCATCTCACGACCAAGCCAGGGAGGAGCAAACGCTCGCCCAAAGTTCGGCCGACGTGATGCTTTAAGGGTCGCAGGAAATTCCACTAAGTGTCTTAAATTGATCACGACCATCCAACTTCACCAGCATGTTTGGATGGCTTAGATCAAGCCTATAACCGCCAGACAGGTATTGGCGTGATCACCACCGGCCCAATGTGGGTCCCACATGGTCAGCCTCCCAAAAAAGGAGCATAGCTTGCCAATTCGTCTAGCCAAAGTAGCGTGGACATAAAACCCTAATTAAGGTTTGCGGCATATCACATGTGTCGCAAATCAATCACGGCCATCCATCTTTGTAGGCATAGATGGAGGGTGTATATGTAGATTCAAAGGGTCATGACCATGTCAACACGATCACCGTGGGCCCGTTTACACGCCTGACCAATCAGCCAAGACCGACCATGGCTAGACGCCTCGATTCGTGCGCCCAAACTAGGCATGGTCGCGCGGTCCCGATTCCTTTGCGGCAACGGATTTACTGCCGAATCGATTTCAACCACTCAACTTTGCCGGAAAAATTGAGTGGCATAGATTATATCTTCATGGGGTAATGAGGTATGGACGTGTACACCGGCAAGTTTGTCTACACGCATGCCGGTCGGTCTGCCTAATACACCTCCCATGCTTGGTTTCGACCAAGGCGAAGAGTGATGCTTGCGCACCTCTTCAAAACCCTAAAACTTCATCAACGGTCGCAGATGAGCGTCGCGAGATCATCTCGTCCAGTCCAACTCTACCGACTTGGTTAAAAAGCCTTTGGTTAGGAGTTAAGCGACCATCAAGGCATCACCACGATCACCGTCCACCACTCTTTCACATGAGGTAATCGGCCAAATAAGGGCTTGCCTGTATAGCCTCCAAACGATCACTCAAAGATGGCTGGACATGATGCTATTTTAAGACGCTTAAATTCGTGACTTACTCCGTTAAGCCTTAAAACAGCGATGCTTCACACATGTTGAATATATTCGATGAGTTACTCGCATAGAATACACACGATATCTCATAAATATCGACTTCCTAAATAACTTAGTTATTTAATCCAAAGATTACATGCTATTTCCTGTGGGTCCCACGATCCACACGATCGAGACATCAATCATGTCACAAATTGGGGGATACTTACTGGGGTATTGGTCTGGCGGTTTACAGCGTGCAGCGCACAACGCGCCATCACAAGAACGTGTCAGGAAGTCATGGACGGTTAGTGATGACGGGATAAATGGGCAAGACTGGTCGTGTGACACTAACACACAACTCCACTACTCCATCACTCCACTTCCTCCACTTCCCATGAGAGACGTGGGTTAGGCTTAATGACTTGTATAAATAGGTTCTCCTCCCTATTTTCCACAGGACGAGACATGACGAGACGAAACCAAGTGTTGATACAACGTATTCAAACACCCATAGCTGATTGCTTACACTATTACAAGCCAGTTCGGTATTCTGATGAAAGTCATAAACAGCCAACACCTTCACAATCTCAACACCTTCTTCGCTTCCCTCCCTAAGATCAACCCCATCTCATTCACTTTGTGACCGAAGAAAGTGCAGAACGGCCATTTCTTGGTTTAGGCCAGAATTGTACAGATTGATCTCTCGAATCAAAAGCACTCCCGTGCAGTGCATTTGTTTAGGGTTTAGATTCATTTCTCATCCACACACCCAAAATTACCAAAACCAGCAGAAATAATTTTCACCCACAAATAGGAGGTTGCAGTCCATGGTCGAATGCAAAATGGAGCAGGTCCAGTTAGCCGAGACAGCGTGAGTGGATCTGGTGGTTGTCGGCTGGTATTAGACTCTTAAGTTGTTGCAATGGGGAGTAAGAATTGTGCCGAGTGCAGTTGAGAACCAAGGAGTAGAAGTGGGTGTCCAGGTGGTTTTGGATGTGCCAGGTACAAGCTCGAGGAAGTGGAATTGCAGTTAGCTTGAGATTGCCGCGGGAGTTATGTTGATCAATTGGCTGAGCTGCGAATTGGAGGAGGAAAAGGATTTGGTGCTGTGTATGATACATTACAGCTTGACATGAACTGGAATTGCAGTGTTTGAATGATCTGTGAATGCATGAATGTTGTGTGTATGAATGCTGTGCAGGGAAGGAAAAGAATGGCCAGAATGGCCGGGAACTGACCAAAAACAAACTAAACTCTGCTGGATTTTCTTTCCAGCGAATTGACTCAGTGATCGATCCGACTCACCTGACCAGGTTCGACTCAGATGGACTTGGACCTGGGCTTGGCTGATGGGCTGTTAGAGGGGCGCGACTCAGTTTTGGAAGAAGCGGAGAAATACAACAAGTCTATAAAAGGGTTTTTGATTCTATTCTATAGGGATCTTATCTCATCTTCTACTTTTGTTCTAGGGTTTTAAACATGGAAACTCTTATTTTTCTTCTTGTTTTGAACCCCATTAACATGAGTAGTTAATTTTATCATTGGTTATGGATTAATTTGATTTTACAAAGCATGTTTCTTATTCAATAAATTAGTTTTGTCTCCATGCTTTATCGTTTATGATTCACCATTAATATTGTCATATGGGTTAAAAGGTTTTTTAGTCGAGTCGCGAATCGATTGAGTTTACTTTCATCTCTATTGCTAGATTAGAGTTTATTATACGCAAAAGTGATAAATTTCTGATTGCAAGTAGCATAATTGTGGGTAGTGCTTGTAGTGATATATCCTACTAGTCACAAGTGAGTCATAACCTTTGTTAAATCGGATTAGTGCTTTTACACGTTCGATTGCTTTGATTGGCCTGATTTCATAGAACTTAATGCATCTAGGGAATTAAACTTGATTAGTGCTTTTACACGTTAGGTTGTTCTCTTAGATAGAATTCATATTCGCATCTTTTAATGTGTTTGTTGATGACAAGAGGAGATTAGCGGGATATTCTTACGATCAAGGTATCCTAGGGCCTTTGATAAAAGTTGAGATTAAAATATCAATTCTAGTTATTGTGTTGAAACATGTTTGTGAAAGAAGATGAAATCCGTGACCAATACTTTCTCATCCTTGATTTGATTTGTTTACCTTTATTGTTTGCTTTTATTTAGTTTATTATATAAAAATCAGAAAACCCCCTGTTGTTATTTATAGGAAACCGAAACAACTTGACAACATAAGGTCTCTCTGTGGGAACGATCCTTTCTTACCCTTGCTATATTTTATATTTTGAGTAGTGAGAAAGTAATATTATTTTTGGCGCATACGACAACGATCATAAGTACTATAAAACAAGGGATCAAAGTGAAATATCATTTTGTTCTAAACAGGAAGGTTATATTTTACATGAATGAAGCGGCAGGCCCAATGCACAAAATGGAATGGCAGGCGCATCGTGTGTGCGTCTTGGCTGTTGCACGGTTTAAAGATTAATTATTGATTAATTGCATGATATTATGAAAGGGTTTTGGATTAAATGTTTGTTTATAGATATGTTTTGCATTCAAGAAAAGTTACTATTTATAACATTTACACTAGCACAACCGCCAGTGTGACCACAAAAAGACCCGTCAAAGTTAATTTTTTTTACAATAATGATGACACGGGTTATCCACTAGTATATAAGAAATTAAATTGCAAAATATTGTCAGACATGTTTCACTTATAGCTGGTTTTATTTGTGATTTATGTAATTGTTCCTAGTAGTTATCTCTTTTAGTTCCTGTTGTGAATTGAGATGTATAACAATTATTAGTGGTTGTTTTAAGTAAGTTTATTGCTGAAATTCCACCACCTATGTAGTTTGCATTTAAAATTAATTCTTTGGGATTTATGTATTCATGCTCCTAAGATGATGAAGTAATCTCTTCTTCCATTCCCCTTATCCTCTTTGTTTGAACTAGTACTACCACTATTTTGTTTGATATCTTTGTTCTCTAAATCAAGGTCACTACTAGATGACCTAGAAGAAGATGATGTGGAAAGCTGGATAGGTATCCATCTTACGTTGAATAGAAAACTTGAATAATTGGTTGTGTGTTGTTATAAGAGAATCAGCATCCTTCATGGTTTTATAGTAGTGGTAGTGAATAACAATGAAGGTTACTGGAAAAAAGTTGAAAATAGATGGGAAGAGCGGATTATGAGTTGGACACAGTTGGTAGACTTTTACTTGCTCATCCTCCCAATGCACATCTATGTGTTTGGTTGATAGTTATAGTAATCCTTAAGCCATTTGTACTTGTAGTCTTGGATAACTTATTACCTTTGGCTAGCGATTGGTTGACCGTGACCCCCATACAATTTTTACAACTTTTCTTGTTCATAAGAATTATAACCACTTAAAAGAATTTTTCGAAGAAATGTCAAAATGACAGGACATTACCCTCCATAGAAATGCCAAGTACATCCTAATAACACCACAAGGCTAGTTCCTTATCTCAAGGTGTGGATATTGTTACTTTTGTTTACTTTGTTATTCTCAAGGGAGGCGTATACAAGTTTGCTTGGGAAATAATTGGAGAATGAGTTATAAATGCTGTTCAATATTGTTGGAGAAAAGGTATCATTCCATGAGGCCTCAACTCTAATTTTCTATTCCTATTACCTATAGTAAAGTGTGCTAGAAGACCAAATCAATTTAGGTCTATAGGATTGAGTAACTTCAGTTTCAAGATATTTACAAAGATAATGACTTCTAGAATGTATGGGATGATGGAGAAATTAGTGTCTGAACAACAAGTAGCTTTTATAAAAAATAGATGCATTCAAGAACAAGTTGTTTTGGCATCAGAAATGATAAATGATTTAGATACAAAGAGGAGAGGTGGAAATGTAGGCTTAAAGTTGGATATTACACAAGCTTATGATTCATTAAGATGGGAATTTTTATTTGAAGTTATGAAGAAGTTTGGATTCTCTCAAAAGTACATAAAGTGGCTACATCAACTGTTTACTTTAGCTAGAGTTTCAGTCTTAGTTAATTAATGAGGGTCCAGATGGCTTTTTTGAAGTGAGCATAGGATTGAGACAAGGTGATCCATTATCACAAATTTTATTTGTATTAGCTGAGGATGTCTTGAACAGGAGTTTAAGCAAAATGATGGAGGAAAATAAGATTGTACCAATGGTTAACTATAAAGGAGTCCATCCTACACATATCCTATTTGCAGATGATGTCTTTCTGTTCTTCAATGGGCACAAAAGAAATATACAAAAGGTGATGAAACTTTTAAGTGATTATCAGTCATCCCCAGGACAAGAAATCAATCAAATGAAGAGCAAACTTTTTGTGGGAGGAGTAATTGAAGTCAGGAAGAACCAAATTGCAAATGAGTTTCAAATGAATCTTTCTACATTTCCAGACAAGTATTTGGGGGTAATATTGAAACTAGGAGCTGTGAAATCAAGTACAATTTAGGGTGTGATGGAAATGATGCAGAACAGACTAACTGGTTGGATTGGGAAAATGCTATCATTTAAGGACAAATTAACTCTTATAAAATCAATTTTATGCAGCATTCCCATTTATAACATGTCAGTCTATAAGTGGCCTGCAAGTGTAGTGAAGACTTGTGAGAAACTCATAAGAAATTTTCTATGGACAAGGGACCCATATGAAAGAAAAAGTATTACTTTAAAGTGGAATGAGACATGTTCACCAATGGAGGAAGGTGGATTGGGCATAAGGAGAATGGAAGTTATAAACAAGGCTTTGCTGATGAAATTAGTGTGGAAGATACAAAATTCTGAAGCTGAATGGGCAAGATTTATGAGAGCAAAGTTTACAAATGCAAATGGTGATTGGATTTCAGGTTATAAAAAATATTCAGTATGGCCAGGTTTAAAATGGGTACTAGATGGAGTAAAGTTACATACAAGATGGATCACAGGTTCAGGTGAGCAAATTTCAGTATGGAATGATGCTTGGATTAAAGAAAAACCATTTAATGAATATATGATGCAGAACAGAAACATGAAAGTTGTAGAGTTGATTGTTGATGGTGAATGAATGATTCCTCTTAGAATGCTTCAATATTTTCAAGTGGAAGAGTTACCTGTTATCTCAAAAACAAAGGATACTAGAGTTTGGACTGGAACTATGTCGGGTGATTTCACTTTGTATCTTGGTGTAGAAAGCATAAGAGAGCATTATCGAAAGTGACACGGGCAAGATATGTGTGGAATTCTACTCTTCATCCAACAACAACAAGCAATGTATGGAAGATAATGAGGACATATGTGCAACTGATGAAAAAAGGAAGAGAAAAGGCTACAGTTTAGCTTCAAAATGCTATATATGTGGTGTTGATACTGATAACCTTGAGCATATATTATGGTATATTGCAATTTCAGTCAATTAGTATGGAAATGGCTTGGAGGAGTCTTCTTGTTCTGCAATCCAGAATCATATGAAGATGTTATGAAATTTTCCAAACATAAAAGTGGAGCTCTAAAGGATATCTGGTTACTTGTTACTTTCATTACAATGATGGAGTTATGGTTCTTAAGGAATAAATTTTTTTTTGAAGAAGAGAAAGTGGACTTGGGGAAATTCAAGAGAAGAATAAAGCAGTACACAACTACACCAAATTTCCGGATTCGTAACAGGTATTCGTAACGGCTTTGTAACGGTTACAAAATTCCCGTTACAAATGGCCGTTACAAAATATTCGTAACAGGCACTGGCCGTTACTAATGTTTTAGAAATTCGTAACAGATCTGAGCCGTTACTAATTTTTTTATAGGCGTGCGAGTCACACGCTTGGTCACACTTGGGTCGTAACACCTTGAGTATGTGCGTGTGCCATTCACATGCGTAGCATTATTTTTCCACCCACGATCAGTTATACTAGAGGATAAATCCCCCCATGTGTGTGCCATTTACATGCGTGAAATCATTGGATATCCTGGTAGACAGATCGGGTTCACTTTCATTTTTCATTTTTCTCTCTTCGCTCCTGTCTATTTTCTAAACTCTCAGGAGGCGATGAAACCCTAGTTTCATCTAATACCATTTATTTTTTTTCGATTTCATTTTAGGGTTCGTCGGAGTTGGAGTTTTGAAGAACTGATATTGAATCTCAGCTTAGAAGGTATATGTTTCTACTTCTTCTCTGTTAGATTTTCTCTTCCGCTCTCTTCTCTTTTTTATTCTTCCCTGTAGAATCACATAGTTCATGATTTCGATTTCATTATCTGTTAATCGATTTTAGGGTTTTGATTTCATCATCTGTATTTCATCTGTGTAAGTTTTTTGTCATCTATTTTAGGGTTTGATTTGTTTCGATTTTAGGGTTTCAGTTTGTTAATCAGATTTAAGGGTTTTTTGTTTAGCTTGAGGGAGTATCACTTTTAAATAGGATTTGTTTACAGATTCCTGGGTGAATGTCTTCTCGCTAGGTGTTACTCCTTCTTCCCATTATCAATTTACAATGCTTAATTATTGATTTAATTTGGGTTTTATGTTCTTCAGGAAGAAGCATCTGGGGTTGGGAGGTTGATACATAGAAGACTAAGGTGGAATGGGTTTTCTGTAAATTTTGTAATTTTTTTTATCTGTCTCAAATTCATTGTTTTGTAGTTTATTTGTAGTTCTTGAAGAATGGGTTTTATCCTGGATTGATTTCTGGTTGGATTTTAGATCATTTTACGCAATGAGTGACAAAGCTAAGGTGGAATGGGTTCATATTTACCCGCTTCCTTTATTGCAAATGTGTTCATCTCTTGACAGGCATAAGACACAGCTTATGTAAATATATAATCCCTTAGTTAAACTATATGTGTTGCTACATAACATAACATCTTAAAAAAACAGATAATCTGAAATATATATCTCAATTGGTTTGAAAATTTGTTTTACTATGCGAGAGGCCTCTAATCCTATATCTTTTTGATTGTGGAATGCAGGGAAGAATGATACTGGGAATTTAGTCTTTCGGTTTGTGTTGTTGCAGATGGAATATCAAAAGTTGTTAATTTTGTGCCGCCAAAATGGAGAATTTTGATATTAGGCGCTGTTTTCTTGAGTAGGCTGGGCTTGCGAAACTTATCAGACTTGCCAGGGAGACCAATATTCAGGTAACAAAGATGTTTGTACAGGTTTCCAAAATTTTTTGGCACTTCTTTTGCACCAACTTAACCTTTTTACATATAGATCAAACTCAACTTATCAGATTTGTCAGGGAGACCAATATTCTATTAGCAGTTATGTACTTGGCGAGTAGTTTATAGCATTTTGTACATCATCGACTATTTTTCCAGTCTAGCTTGATGCACTTTAATTTGCATCACTTTCTTTGGACTGTTAGTATGTTGTGAATGTGTTCGCAATGAGGGATTACTCAAATTCTAGAATGAAAATTTTCCAAACTTCTTTTAATAACTTCTTACCAATGGAGATATTTTTTTATTGTATGCAGACGCACCTGGAGCACCTCGTTCATGGTGATTTGGTGGTGGTACTGATTTAACACTTGCCTATGTTTTTGAGAAGGATCGTATGGTAAGACTCAAGACACAACTATGGTTGGTCTGGATTTGGTTCTGATCTACTTAACTTGATGTCAGCTGCATCCATTCCTTCTCATCCAATGATGTTGTGTATTCTATGCATAACTTAGTTGTATTTCGTAGTAACAAAAACAAATTGCAATGACTAATGCGGTGGCTCTCGGCTGGGTGTAGAAACATCCAAATGAGTAATAGGATCGAAATTAACGGTTGTAGGTTGTATTTCCAAATGTGTCACTTGAAACATGCCATGAATTAGTCAAATTGCGATTTCTCAACAAGTGTAGTGGTATTGACCAAATGCTTATAGCTGGTATAATGCTCCTCAACTCTACATGCTTCTACTTCCAGCAAAGTTCTTTTTACTCATATTGAATGTATCATCAATAATTGCTAATGCCCATATATCCACTCCCAAGTCACAACACTCGTTCCAAAATCTTTATTTGTAACTTAAAACTATCCCCATCACCTTCTTTCTTCTTTTTCCTTTTAAAACCAATGAGAAGTAGTAACAAAATTTTGTCCCAGCAAAGGAGGGACAGGCAAGCACATTGACGTACATCATTTTGAGGGATCTATAATTTTATTATTCTGCCTCCAAAATTGCAAAGGGTTTGTATTTCAAGATATGATTAAGTAGCTCCTTTGATATGATAAAATGCTTCCATGTTTATCTTGTCAATTCATAGTTTAGCAGTTGAGCTCCACCTGACCTTTACCTAGTTAGAAAAAGTTTCCAGATACTTATTTCAAGTTATCTTTGTTCATTTTTATTACATTTTCTCAAGATATGTGTTAGTTTGCATGACTAATTGATGGATTTGTTTATATTCAATAGGCATGATCAATGGTTTCAAAGTTGATCGAGGAGAAGAATTCATTTGTTCAATAAAATCAAAAGCTTCGCCAAGAACCGGTATGGCTCAAGCATCCTACTCCTACTTTTTTCATTCGGTATTCGTAAATCTCGGTCCTTGATTTTTCTTCTTCTTGTCTCCTATTGCTTTTCAATGTCGATTTGAGTGATGTTTCTATTATTTATGTTTGCCTTATAGTATATATCTCCCATATGAATTTAAGGACATACTAACCTAACTGTAAGGTAGCATAAATCGGTGATGCACCTTTCTTTGTAGGAGAATTTTTTAACCTTAAGAGTATCTGCAATTCTAAATAGCTATAATTTTTACTTTGGAACTACCACAAAGTTTCGAGATATTACCTTTTCCCAGTTCTGAAAATTTGACTTTGGTGAGGAACTGGTTACGTAGTTGTGTAAACCATATGCATTCTGTTGGATAGACACATTAATTTCTCTAAGGATGCTATATGAAAACGACTGCAGACAGTACAAGATGGGTTGCTTGCAATGTTGGATGAACAGTAGAATCGAATAATAGCCGTATTATTACTTGCAACACATAATTCATGAGCTAAGTGATTTTCATTAATTTGGACTGGTCTGGCTTTGTAGACTGTCGTCTTATCCTTTTTTGGGATATTATTTTCTTCGAAAATGAGATCATTCTCTGTTTGTGGCCCTTTTGACTATTGTATCTTATATCATTCTCAATACATTACTTTGTTATACCTACTTGGTGGTTTAGTGATGTGGACTTTGGTCTGATTACAACCCTTTTTCTAGTTTTTCATTTCTTCCATTTTCTTATTTAGTTAATTGCAATGCTTGTAAACCACGGGGCTCTGTAAAATGTTCGTAAAGAGCAAGATGTATGTGTAGGTCAAAGGTGTTCTGGATGATTATACATGAAACTGCAATTGGTGCATTTTTATCTCTTTCGTGTGATATAAAAGCATTCTAACCAAAGAGCATCTTTTTCTTATTTTTTTCGTAGGTCCAAAAATATACTTGTGACAAATTTGATCCAAGCATCTACCCCAAATTCAAGAAATGATGTGATGATTACTTTGTTATTAAGGTATGCTCTGAACACGGATATTTTAGTAAAACACGTCACCAAGAGTTGATGCTATTGGTCATATAATTTAGTAAGAAACTTTTAAATCCATTTTCATCTTTTGAGCCATGATACTACCGACTTTTGAGGTTAATAGTCCTTCTCGACTATTGCTTCTTCTTGCGACACCGAAATGAAAGGCGTGGGCTTGGAGGAATATTTTTTGATGATCTTATGACTATAACTAAGAGATGCACATGCCGTGTTTGTCGTTGCATAGGGGTTGAAATGATGCGGAAAATGCAAATAGTGATAGTGATCGGGAAGTTGTTGCAGATTCGATTTTCAGTAAACTTGCGTTGTCTCGTAAGTAATACTTTTTCCCCGTCTATGTGCTTGTCTTGTTGTTAAGAGCTGAATAAGCCTACTTTATTTCCAGTGGCAGTGCCCCATTTTCCTCAAAAACTACACCTTGGAGCATATGATCATTGACCCGTATTTCAATCGCATCACAGCCATGGTACTGCTTACTCTTCATCTCCTGTTTTTCCTTTGCAGAATTTATCCAGTCCACTTGTGTGTCTTTAGTTTAACATAATATATTTCATGGTTTGTCAGATGGGTCGTTGTGGAGAAGATGTAACAGAGATAGACGTCAAACCAGATGGTTCTTGGCGTGCGAAGAATGACAAAGAACATTTGGAGCTTACACAGTGGCACTTCCCTAATGGTTCTCTTTGCATTGAGATAGGAAAAAACATTAAACATGACTTGGAGAACTCAAAGCAGCTGAGGCGAACAAAGATAAACCTATCCGCTCTCATGGTATGCTTAGCTACAAAATATTCATGATGTTTGTAATACACATAAATTGTATTCCCTTAGGACATAGGAATGAAATGAACTTATGAAGTTTCTATGTATTCCCTTAAAAAAAAAAATTGCTACTTAGGAAAATTTCAGTTATTTTTTATATGAAATGATTGAATTTGATATGAATGTGGTATGAATTGATAGAAAAATTGCTGTTGAATGGATTGAAAGGCATATGCAGGATATTTGGAATTAGGCTTATTCCCGTGAGAAAAAAATTATGCTTAGGTCGGTCTTGACCGATCCAGGTCAAGGTTGATTTGCGATAATTTTTTGTTGTTACAAAAAAGTTCCTAACGGCTCTAAGCTGTTACAATCTTCCACGTAGTAACGGCTGCAAGCTATTACAATCTGCCACGTAGTAACGGCTCGACAACGTTACGATAACGTTGTTACAAAAATAATTCGTAACGGCCCGGAACTGTTACCACGTGGCAAATTCGTAACGGCTCACAGCTGTTACGAGGGCCGTTACAACCAAAATTCATAACGGCCACAAAGCCGTTACAAAAAAAATGTAACACCCACTTTTGCAACAGGCAAGAGCCGTTACAACCCGTTTTAGTAACGACTAGGTTCTGTTTCTAATCCCAGAATTTGGTGTAGTGAAAAGACTGTGCAGTGAGAATAAAGAGCTTCATGTAGGACAGTAGCTATGATTACATGGTTTTTAAGAATTTTGATCTGAAAAATCAACCAATAAGGGCTCAAAAGATTATAGAAGTGAGATTTTTCTTACCGACAAGAAACCAAATACTCATATGTTGTGATGGAGCATCTAGGGGTAATCCTGGTGCAGCAGGATGTGGTTTTGTTTGCAGAGATGATAAGGGAGTTTTTATATATGTTGAAGCTACATGCCCGGGGATTGCAACAAATTACATTGCAGAATTAATGGCTATTACAGGTGCAGCTGAATGGGAAATACAGAATAATAAGCTTGACATATGCATCAACTCTTATTCTAAAGCAACAGTGAGTGCATATTCTCTGGAAGGCTGCCTTGGTTTATGCAGTTAAGATGGAAGAGAATAAAGGAATTACTGAATAATATCCAGTTTGTACATAGTTTGAGGGAAGTCAATTTCTCTGCTGACTCCATGGCAAAGGAGGGTGCAGGCTTGGAGAGAGGGGGAAACTCAGTTTCAATATAAAACTAAGTTTCATCCATGCTCTGGAATCACCTTAGCAAATTTACTATAGATTTTGTTGAATACCTTTTTGTTTATGTTGGGCTTTAGGAGTTAGGTTTGTTTATCTTTTTTTGATTTTTTTTTTCTGTTATTGGGCCCTGGGGGTTTTATCTTATTTTTGTAAACTCTTTAGTTGGTTGTATTTTTCCATAATGAGTAATAAAATGGATTTGATTGAGCAAAAAAAAAAAAGGAAGGCGTATACCAATCACTCATTTATCATCAATTTATTGTTTGTGTTAGTTAGGATCTATGGTCGACTGTTTCTATCTCATAAAGTGAGAAAGATAAAAAAAGGAACACTTTTTTTTCTTCCAATTGGAAGAGAGAATGAATTTGGTTACTAGGATCGTTTTGCATTGTAGAGGATTCTTCATTTCTTCGACTACTGCTTGTGTAACTAATTTTCATGAGTTGTTGTTGTCTGTGTATATGAATTTTTGAACTTAGGTGTGACTCCTAATGAATTTGATAATTCAGTTATCTAGGAGTTTGGTAGTGCATTATTTTTATATGGAATATTTGATTTTGTTGTGCTTATGATTTTGGGTGAATTAACTTCTGTATTTTGGCTGCATCGAGGTGGTGGGGCTATCAATTGAATTGCGCAAGTGCTAATTCAGAAGTAGAAGTCTGCGCCTAGAGATAGTTAAAAAACAACAAGTTTCTTTCTAATGAAGACTCGTGCTATCAGGAGACGCCTGACTAACCATCAAGTGCATTTTCTTACCTTGCTTTTCCAAAAACCACTGAATAATTACCCTTCGAAAACTTGTTGGTATTGCTGATTTTTTTTTTTTACTTTAGCTGGACATTGTGGGTATGCCAACACTGTTAGTGTTTCATTATTTGCAAGTGGTGGTAAAGATGGTGTTACGTTTTTGGTAAAAACTTGTATATAAAGTAGAAACTCTATAAATTATGCTGTCGGGACCATCAAAATTTATTAATTAAGCGAGATATTAATTAACCGATAAATTAATAACTATTAATTTATATATTAATTAATAGTTTATTAACTTATAGATAAGATTCATATTAGTTTCTATACATATCCATATCATATCTTTTATATTTACTATATCAATATCAAATCATATTTTTATAAACACAATATCCAATCATATTTTTATTTCCTATCCAAACACAAGTTTAGACAATTTGGATGAACATACAGACAATGAAATCACTCAAGACTTGCAAAATTTGATCGAGAAGTTAGGCTATCGCAATTCAATGAATGTCGAAGATGTCCCAAATTATCCGAAAGAAAATGACGTTACACAGTTGTTAACCGATGAAGAAATAATCGAGAACGTTATGGGAACTGATAAAGATGTGGAAGAAGATGATGAAAGTTCTAGGATAGAGCCCCCTTCACGAAACGACGCTATTAAAGAGGCAATCACATTGAATAATTTATTGCTGAGCTATGAGAAAACAACACCAAAGACTCTTACAATGATAAGAAATATTAGAGATGAAATCCAATGTGATATTGATTTTAGCAAAAAACAGAAGACAATTAAATCATTTATCAAAAAGTCTTCGTAAATCATTAGTGTATTGAATATATATATAAATAATGTATTATTAATTTATATTTCATATGGGGCCTATATAGGTAACCAAAAAAGTATTATCTTATAATTTTAGCGAATTATTAATTTGGCGCGTTGTCCCCGACTCGGGACCGGCCAAAAATATTATTTAAGAAAGTTTATTAAATAATCGAGTATTAATTAAAATAGTTTCTACTGTACTTGCTCCAGGTTGTATTATCCGTGCTCTGTGCTGCTATTAAGAAAGGTGTTAAGATTTGGCATCTTGAAAGTAAGATTGTCGCTCGGTATCTGAAGCTTGAATCCGAGGAAGGAAAGACTAAGGTAACATTACCCTGTCTGATCTTATATTTCATTTACTATTTGATAATATTTCCTATTAAGATTAAGCTTGAATCGATATTTGTGTGATATTTCATGGACTACAATTGTTGTATACAATTTGGTGGTTTAGAGTTTATTTGCTTTACTTGAAAATTAACAGTAATTTGTAGGTGAAAAATGGTGACATGGACCCCACAAGAGGAAGAAAACTTGAGAAAAGGAGTTCATACGTATGGAGAGTCAAATTGGGATGATATCTTGAAAGATCCTCTCCTCGGTCTTCAAGGGCGTACCCCGAACAGCCTCAGAAAGAAATGGTCTGAGATGAAGAAGAAAGCCAAGCAAAAATCAACATCAACACGAGCACCAATATTAACACCAACACCAAAACCATCAAAGTCTTCTAAGACTAAGACACTTTCTAACAAGGTATTAACTGATTTTGCTTCTCTTTGTTGTTGAGGATGATGATACCATATCATATTTATTTTTCTTCTTAGTGGTTAACTTTCCTTTGTGATACTTATGCAGAAATCCAATTCTAGAAGAAATCGAAGTCAGGCCTATGAAGCTCTATACATGAAAGAACGTGAAAATGTACTAGAGTTGAAGGAACTAGTTGCCTGGCTAAATAAAACTGTGGAAGAACAACAATCTCTGCTGCATGTAATTCTGCTACTGCCTTGTTTTTAGACAATTTATGGTGTGCGCAACAATCATGTTTAGTATAAGTTAATCTCTGATTTGTTTAATCATGCACTAAAGACTAGCTTACAATAAATGTGAAGAACATCTGAGTTTGCGAAAAATGCAAACATTTGTGAAGTGCATGAGTGTAGCATATCATCTTCCCGTTAGAATCCTGTTCAGCAATTTTGGACGTTTTGATTGTTGCATGGTCACGCATCAGGATCACTTCTATTTCAGATGCTAGCCAACAACATATGTTGTATAACTAGACATTAACAATATTATTCAAGGAATCAGGAGCACAGGATTTAGTGTACTTGTGTCATGATGAGAGCTATTGCTGAAAACTAAAGCATATTAGTTATGATCAATGATATGGAAAATAGAATCAATGCATCTGATAATAATCAGTATTGTGTTATAAACGGATTACAAGTTTTGTAGTGTGTTTGTTTCCCATTTTTGTATAAGTAAATGGACATGTAATTTTATGTTTGTCTGTAATTAGGATCACAAGAAAGTTAGTGTGGCATGTGTGTTTCTGTTTCCTTGTTCTTATGATGGTATGTTTCAAGTATGTATGTTAATAGTACTAGATTGTGAACTGTATTGGCTCTGATTTCATTTCAGCATGTGATATGTTAATAATATCATGTTTAAGTCTAAGAAAATGATAGTGAAATTCTGACATCAAAGAAAATTATATATGTTAATAATATCATGTATCTAAGAAAATGTGCCTGTCTTATCTTTGTTTTCTTGTGTAATGTCAGGAAAAAGACATCAAAGGACAATCAATACCATTCGCGGATTTTAAGCGTTTTAGGCTTCACAAATTCCCTTCTAAGTGTTGCAGTCAAGAGTTTTTCGCCTTCGCGAGGAGGTTTTGAAGGAGTAGTAGCATGTGTCTTTCCTTGCTTGACCTTTGGAGCCTAAAGAGTAGCACAAATCAATTCAATTTTGCATATACAAACTACAAATTCAGAAACAGTGACAAAATATTACAATCTGTTTCCAAGGTCCATAACCAAACATAATGACGACTAACTATCTTATAGACTTGGTCGTCACAGTTATAGTTTTCCAAGCACGACGATTAATAGCAAAAATTAACACATTAAACATTGGATTTTGGCGGTTGTTGGTCGTCAGGGTCGAAAATGTATCAAAGTGACGACAGTTACCTAGTTGGAATGTTAGCTTTCAAAACCTTGGCAACTAATTACAAAATTGAACACATGAAAACAAGTTTTTGCTAGTTATTATCATGATTTAGATTTTTATTACCTGCTGACTACTCATAACCATTAACTAAGTCATCAAAGTTTAGGGATGAATACCATGACGAGAATGTGAATATTACTTTCAGAAATGAAAAGTCGCCATGATATTCATCCCAAGAAGATGACGCCTAAAAGTAAACATAAAAAGTCGTTAACGTAGATGAAGAGATACCCTGACGAACACATAACTGCAATTCAACTATTCCATTTTTTCTGACTTAATTTAACATTCAAGCAACAAAATAAAGTACTAGATTGAGTTTATGTAATCACTTACTTTCTCAATATCGTTTGTGATGCTAATGAAACTTTAGAACATCTCTTTTTCTATTTGGTATTTAGCACTTCATCCAGTTCAATTCAATTTCAGTAGCTCAGTCAGCTTTTTAGAGATATGTAAATCTTGGATAGAGAAACCGAGTAACCTTATTTATTCCCTTAGAGGTAGTTTTGAAGAGAAAGTATGATTCATTTGGAAGGGAAGATGCAATAGAGCTTTCCAAAGGAAACAAAACCACACACTCAACTAGCTTTTAAAATTCAGAGACATATAACTTTCTTCTGGCATAGAAAGAAAATCAAGAAACCTCACAATATTCCAAGAACACAATCTCATTCAAAGGAGCAATGGAAGTTACCGGACATAACTGCTCATAAAATCAGTGCAGATGCAACATGGAAATCAAAGATTGAACCATCTGGTTTTTCCCTAATTCTTAGAGATGATGCAGGTGAATTTGAGCAAGGGAGAGCAAGACCTTCCACAACAGAATCGCCAGAAAAAGCAAAAGCACTAGGAATTGCACGCAGCTCAGTGGACAAATGAGCTGAATTTATCCTGTTTCAGAATAGAAGGTAGTTGTAAGAATCTTTTTGGCTACCTAAATGGGCCTCAAACTCCCATCTCTTGGAATCAAACTATTTTGGAGAAAGTGAGACTAGAAATCAGTTTTTGCTCTAATTTTCTGGGTTTTTCTCTTTAGTACAAATTTTGTTTGGGATGTCACTCCCCCATCTTGTATTTTTCATGCTCTATTAGTAGAAGAGATCCAATGTTTCCACATTAGGTGGCTCTACTTCATATGTACCAAGGGTTTCTAACACGGAAAGTTAGCTTTTACTGATTTACCAATTTGCAAAAAAAGAAGAAGAAAGTTGCTCAGCGTTCCGTGAATCAGGCAACACCGAGTCAATTCAGCTGTGGAATTTTCTGTGACTTAGATTGTTGATCTTTCATTTTCTTCTTCATTTAATGAATGATCCTTGCAAAAATCATTAAAAACTTTCGGATCTTTATCGGAATGTAGAGATACATTCTTGCAAAAGAAAATATTCCTACATATTTTTTTCTTCTGGATTTCGTAACAATGGAACTGACTTCTAACCTAGTCAATTACAGAGAGGGTGTTAACAATAATAATAATTGTTATTGAAAAGAATGACTCATGGAAAGTTCACCGCTTGATGGGTCAAATGATGCCTCAAACTCAACCCAACTACGACGTTCACCATGAGCATTTGTATCGCTACACGATTCTAGGTTGCCAACCGCAATAGGCTTACTTAGAAGCTTCACTCCTTGCTTCCAGTATCTGTGATCTGAAATCATAATTCAACAGATTGGAAGGAGCTAAGTACGCCGTGCTTAGTCAGGGAAAAAAATGTAGAATAACTGATGAAAGGTTAGATTCTGACTGGGCATGTGGAAATTGAATAAACTATCAGAAACACCAGATTTTGGAAACTGTAAGATAATACTGGAACAACAGACACAATCATTGAAGTTGGAAGTTGTGATACCTGGTCCTGTAGATAACACAACAGAGTTCTCCCTATCCAGTACCCAGTCAATCCAAAGCACAAATCCATGGCATATACCAGTCTTACTGAACTCCACCTGCATCATTTTAAGTACCAAAACTCAAAAACAATATTCACTTGACAGACTAAACAGCAAAAATAAACACTTCTGAACATAGTCACCCCCATTGAGATCACATATAAATGATCCAAGGGCCATTTCACTGTCAAGGAGACTCACCATCAAACCTGGAACTTGATATATATATGAATGACAAATACCCTATATAATACAAGACTTGTGGGTTCGGCATGTGAACTGTATAATTATGTAGTATCATGAAGTTGTCAATTTTGAACTATAAAAATAAGGTGCACTTTTTATCTTCTGTTCGAAAGACATGGTAACCCCTAGTAGTACGAACAATAAAAAGAAATAAATACATTAAGCAAACAAGTAAATACCAATATAACATTCCATAAGAAAGACAATATTCTGCTAGCAGAAAGTACAGTACCCGTTTTCTCCCAAAACATGAACTAATCGGTTTAAGGAAATCAAATTCCAGGACTGTAAACACCTCGCTTAATTCCTGAAACAAAGAAAGCATGTCTGTATCAATTTATGAATAAAATTAAAATCTATGTAAACATTGTAAAGTGATACTGGATGGTTCAGTTTAAATACTTGATCTGTTTAACATTTTAAGTCACTCTGTTTAGATAAGTTACCTTGATCTCCCCACATTGCCAAATGAAATATGGCAGGCAGGGACCTTCCTTTGATGCAGACATATCACCGCAGGCTCCTAAGGATGTATTTACAACTGAATGCTCAAAACCTTCAATCTTTTTGAGGGTACAACGACTTCTCCACAAATCCTGCATTTGAAGATTTGAGATATCATATAAACAAACAAAGCATCTGGTTGATAAATTTACAAGCCAAAAGAGAGAAAAAGAATGAACTTACTGGAAGAGACATAGCGCATGCCTTTAAGATGCCTTTACAAGGCATGATTAATACATCTTTGGATAAGACTGGATCAAGCATAGTCCTTTCCTTCCTGCACCGTATTCAAAATGCCAGACAGTAAATTAAGACAAGATACTTCTTTGAACGTACATGATTGGCAAAAAAATACAAGCATATTGTTTAAATACATAGCAAGCAATCAAGGTCATTAAACATTTTAAAAGCTACAAAAAGATCAACACAGAAGTACGAACAGGAAGCAGGTTTTATCCCACACCCAACATGCTTACTATAGACAGCTCAAACCATAGTGATAAAATTTGTAATATACAAACACTAAAGAATTACAAAGCCGCGATAAAAACCGGAGTAATTTGTAAACTCGTTGTTAGAGTAGGTATATAAGAAAAAGGAGATCGCAAGTATGACCATGCCAAAGAGAGAAACAGATGAACATGACAATCTTTACTTTTTTTTTGGCGTTCTTTGTTTTTCATTTCTGTTAAATATGTAACAGTTTACTGCATGAAAAATAAGCGCAGAAAAAATAGAAAAAGATATGCGCGCTACATACCAAAACCGCAGATTTTGCCATGGAAGCATTCCTTCATTTCCATAATAGAAGGGCTCTCCAACTAATATGTCAACCTGAAAGTAACACAGTCATAATCATCCAACTAAGGCAGCATTAATGGCTCATTGGGTAAAATAGGTTCTGGTGCATGTTGACATTTCATATGAACCAAAATCACTGGTCAGCCAAGAAACCAAATCCCTAAAACTGGGGAATAGCACCATGACGGACAAAGAAAAGGCGTGGGTACTGGTTAAGATTTAAGTTATGTACAATAAACCTTAAATATATCCCTTTTGATTGCATCCAAGAAAGAGTGCAATTGAAATTATTTCCATGGATTGCTTTATTAGACGCCGAAGTTAAATGAACAATTCCATTCATATCAGAGAGATGGCTGGCATCTATATCCTCGACTCACAACACAAATCAATGAATTGATTTCGAAGTTGGTGTCTTTGAGAAATTTATATTCTGAACCTCAGAGCTTACAAGTTACCTTTTTCTGATTGGTATCATCCATTGTCAAGCATCTTTTTTTCCCAATAACTTTCACACGGTCCATTGAGAAACAATTTGCATCAGCAACAGCTTGCAAATACCGAAAACCTTTTTCTTGTATCCCCGGAAACATCGAGATTACTTGTGAGTTTGTTGAAACAGATGCAATAAGAATTGTCAAGAAGATACTATCGTCAGCAACTACACACAAAGAACAATCTTTTCCCTGCAACTGGAAGGAAGTAGCTGTTCTTAATTGACAAATTAACAAAAGTTCAACAAGTATGTAATATGGATACACTGACGCACACATATAAAATTTAAGCAAATGAGATGCTAATATGCCATTGAAGGTAATTGAAGAAACTAGTCCAACTCCCATTATGGAGGCCCTCAAAAGTGGCAATTCATTTGTAAACCTATACTAAGGGAACTTAAACCTGGTTAATCAGATACCTTCGTAAACACTTCAATTCAAGTAACTATAGACGATACTTCACGTAGAGGTTAAGCCAGTCTTTCTGGAGGTGAAGCACCATCTTAGGTTTTAGTTAACCATCTTAGCTTAACCAGTATATAAGAACCTGGTATCCAGTCATCACCTTGCATGTTTTCATCTTCTTAAATTATCATAATTAAAAAATGAATCCTACATTTAAAGCAAGATTGATGCAGGTAAAAAACGTAATGAAATATAATCACACACCGAAAGAGAGTTCTTACAGCATCTTTTACAGTTGTTAAGATGGATGATCTCCAATTCCTATCTCCGTAAATTGCAATTCTTTCTGGAGAGAATGTGAGTTGACAGTCTTTAGAGTCAGCATCACAATTACCTGGATTTGCTTTATAATCATGATGCTTGAAACTATATGATACACTAGTTTCATCATGAGCAGCTTCAATATGTACCTGCTCATCCTTGATTAAAGAAACTCCAGTACCCGGGAAAAACCACACACACTGTTTCCAATGATCACACCAACCTGCAATACCAAGTGAAAAATTAATTAAAATAAGAACTCTTCTATCATTTTCCAGTACACTCAACTGAACAAATAGAAATTGAAAAACCCATCCACCTGCCAGGCTTCTAAAGCAGGGTCGGGGTCCCCAGTTGAAAAACCACAGTCTGAGCATCCCAGCGGAGCAGATTAACTATATAGTAATATTAAAGGCGTCTCCACTTACTAGGACGGAAAATCTGCAGCTCTTTATCTTTGAAAGGAGAATTTATCCATTTGGGAGCAGTTGAGTAAAAGATTGTCCCTTCGCGATCAAGCTGGAGCACCCACCTAAAACAGACAGCTCATTAATGAGACAATGCTTCCATGACAGAATAATGACTACACTTATCAAAACAATACAAAAATAAATACGCTAAAATCATCATCAGACAGATTTCTTTACCATGAAATTAAGGCATGAACTCTACCATCACTAGTTGCATTTACACGTAATTCGGTTACTCCATGGCTGTCTGGCCGTTTTCCAAAGTCAAACTCAAAAATTTTGAAGGGTTCTGATAGCTGGATGAGTACTAAAGGAGTAGTAATTAGACAATTTGTAGTCGTTCCAGAGAATTTATCACTTCAAGGAAAAAAATACTGCCCATACCAATCTTATATCGTTTGATATTGAATTACAGTGCATGGCATATTGTCGCTGCTTTACACCTACTATCGTCTCCAATCCAACTGGAGCAAGGTGTGTTCCGTCTGATACTTTGACTTCACAATTGTGTAAGTCATGCATTTTCCAGAGAAATTCACATTCAACCAGCTGACACAGCAAACATAAAGTACATGCATGAGCCTCGAAATGAATTAAGAAATTTCGTTCAGCACTATTGGAGGGAATCTACCAGATACACAGATTATAGCTTGTAAAATCTTATGCAATATGATGGAAAATAGACTGCAATGCATTTTTTTTTTTTTTGATGAATTAGGTGTAATTCATTCATGTCCAAGGTCACGAGCAACACTGTTGAGACCTCATCACTGAATGGTAGTGAAGCTAATTTACAATCTTAGATTTTTCCTAAGGTCCACGCAGAAACTCTATCAAGCTCAAAAGCTTCAGTTCAATTTGCTATTACATTCAAATATAAAGGCTGCTCAGCGCTCACTATCTGCTCAATGAATTTGAGCTTGACGTGCAAAAATGTTCAAGTTTTTATGATGTCCCTGTTACAAATGTCATTTCGAACATTAACAAAGGGGGAAGGAACTTGTCAATAAGGACTTCTGAAGGAGAAACAAGAACTAATGTAAAAACTAGACCTACTCAAACCAGCATAGGTTCCACTTGAATTAACATCCACATGTCTGTCCAGCTTGAAAATCAATGTGATATTTTCGAAAAATACAGAAATAGTGGATCTGAACTGACAGTAGGTTAAATAAGTTAAAAACAAAAACCAATTCAATATCTCAGAATGACACGTTAACTGTTATCCGGTCTCAAAACAGAAAATAAAAAAAGAAGAGATTGAGCCTTCAGGGTTACTTGAAAAAAAAATCAAGCATATAAGCGAAATAAGGCATTTTTGAGCACCTGTCCATATGTAATTGCTCGGTGCGGAACAGTCAGTGGATTTTGAACCAACAGCTCATCATGTGCATGCTGCAGAGTTGGAATTAATCCTTCACCCAGTAACTCTGAATCCAGTATCTCACTTACCTGCAAGTGGAATTAGAAAAGCTTGAACATGATGCGACAAAATGTTCCAAAATGGCTTCAATAACAGTCATTCAATAAACAACCATTAACTGCAGATTGCACAATGGGCCTTGCTAAACAGATTATTATTTAGTTAGATGTCAACTCTTAGTTTTCAAAGGGAGATTGAGCCCCATGGTCATCAGTTTGGTTTTTCCAGCACCTTATTTTTTTTAATTTAAACTTTCCTTTTCTTTCAAACCTCCAGAGTGTATCCTAATTCACGATCACTGTCTCATACTCGCTATCGATTTTATGGTGAAAATTACCAATAGCTGCTTACTTGAAAAATGGATGGGATTTCCGAATTATAAAACTTGCTTTCACCAATACGATTTGAAACAGTAGTTATAAACTCAACAAAGGCTTCTATTATAAATCCAAGCTAAGTTGGAGGTACAGAACATGGCTCGGTAAGCCATGTTCGAAGGCTATCTTGTTAATCCTTCGAGTAGATCAGCATTATCCTTCAGGAATTTTAGGCTCTCTACGAAAGTCCAAATCCTGTTTGGGGCTCATCTAAACCACATTCATTCAATGATGCCTCATGCCTGTGACATAGAGTACAAGTTTAACTTAAAGTAGAAGGAAGCAACAAAGATATGTCACCAATTGTTGTTCTTTTATCAAACTTCATAATTTAGGTTCTAATATCTGCAGTGGTTTTAGTGAATTTACATAATTTCTAACTTTCTGTTAATTTCTAATAAGCTTGATTTTTGCCATTCCTACTCACCCAGCATTCAGTATCAAACCTATACTCATGTGCTATTGATCCCATTAAGAACATTTACTCACCTAGACTCACTCAACAACACCAATTTGCAATCTCACAAATTCATTTTAAAGATTATTAAACAAGTATAGAGTTCCAAATAATAATACTTACTACAATATCGGCTGGACGAGCAATACAATCTCCAACTTTAACTTCATCAGACCGCTTAGGTACAATACATATCTTCTTATCCATACCATTGACATGCAAGACTTTCCGCAACAGTTTAATCATAGGCAAGTAAGATTCACATGCTGAAACCATTCCCACAGTATCATCAACACTTGCAGCACAACTCGAATTCATAGCCCGAGCAGCCATCATCGACAGCAATCCAGTTCCAGCACT
This sequence comes from Papaver armeniacum, assembly GCA_023531295.1. Taxonomy (NCBI): domain Eukaryota; kingdom Viridiplantae; phylum Streptophyta; class Magnoliopsida; order Ranunculales; family Papaveraceae; genus Papaver; species Papaver armeniacum. The sequence continues at coordinate 41,052 of JAJJWW010007417.1, forward strand.
ATATAATAAAACAATTTACACGAATGTAAAAATGTAAACATAAATGGTACAAATTACTTCAAATTCAAGAGAGTTTAAGCGAATTGCAATTACCCAATATCAATAACATGGCAAGGTTTAGTTACAGTCTTATCAATGGCGGCACGATAAGCTTGATTTCTAGGTGAATCATTAAGCATATCAAGATAAGATGTTGATGATAAAAGAACTTCATCTTTTACTTCTTCTTCTGAGACAACAATCCATTCTGAGTTTCCAGTTAATGGATCAATTTTGAGCTGGAATATACACTGCTGCTGCTGCTGATTATGAGATGATTTTGTTGAGCTGCTCATGGTTCTTGTGATGGATCTTCCTGGTGATTTCTTTGGACGGAATGATGAAGAAGAGATTATTGGGAAATGGTGGCGGAGGGAGAAATAATGGTTGGTGGCTTTGGAAATTAGGTTAGTCATGGAGCCCGTTTCCATTATTTTCTTTTTAGTATGAAGTGAACCTATTTCCAAGAGTGAGTGACCACCGATTCTGGTCCCGGTCGACAGTCTCGACACTAGCATCAGACTCCGTGAACACCGGTTTAGCGATTCACTAGTTAACTGACGTGACCACCGATTTAGCATCAAACAAACATACTAACTGCGTGACCACCGATTTAGCCATTTTCACTTTGATTTTGGAGGGACCGTGATTCTACTCTATAGAGGTTAGACTCTAGAGAAATGGGTGTTATAGAATGTTCCGGTGGCTGACCCACCGTTTAAACATGGTTAACTGACGTCATTTTATTTTCGTGAAACAGTATGTTTTTTTTTTTTTTTGCTGACTCGAGCAGTTGTCGGACCGTTTACTTTTTATTTTGAGTCAGATTTGACTCGCGATCTGACTCATACCTAACCCGTGATTCGTACTTATTTGAATCAAGAAATAAAATACTCCTGACTCATGGGACCAAGTCACTAACTAACATATTTTTGAGTCAGATGAGTTGAACCTGACTCAAAAAAACAATCATATTGAGTTAGGTCCAGATAAGTCAGGTGATATCAGTCAGATCCAGACGAGTCAAATTCAGACGACTCTGATGAGTCAGCTAAAAACAAACAACGTATAAATCTGACTCGTCTGGATGACTGGATTAGACTGAAATCACCCACCTCATCTAGATCTGACTCAATATATTTGTTTTTTTAAGTTAGATCTGATTTAGCCTACTCAAAAATATGTATTAATGCCTTCTTACCATGAGTGAAAGATATTTTCTTACCTGACTCAAATGAGTCAAAAATTAGAATTGAATCAGGTCGCGAGTCAGAACTGACTCAAAATAAGAAACAAATGGTCTAACATCTGACTCTGAATTGGATCGTGGCAGAATTACAACAAAGGGAATAAAGTTGGCTTTATGGAGTCATGACCCGATTTTGCAAGTCACACAAAAAAATTCAAGTGAAGAAAATTCAAGGGCAAAAATTGAGGTTACCACGTGGAAAATTCGGAAAAGATGATATACGAGAAGATGCATCCGTTGGTTTACCGAACATAATGTACGAGAAGCGTTAGAGATGAGCTTTTGCCTTTTAAGCTCATTTTCCATTTAAAAAGGGTCAAAAAAGAAAACAAAAAAAAACTTGAACACTTCAATTTCAATAAGTTGCTCATTGATTTCAACAATTGACCAAGTGCCGAAAAGCTCTCGACATCTGGAATAGATGGTTCATTAGGTTTGTGAATCCGAAAGATTGGCCGAGGATATATCAGATTTAGACCAAATTAGAGAAAGTGAAAATTGTTTCTCATTTGCGTAAAACCTCCTGAAATTTTTGTTACAACTCCAGACAGACATATGGTTGATTGGCTCATAAGTGTATGTTTACAAGAAATGTATGAATTTAAAACTAAAGACATTTCTCACCAATTCCCAAAACCATTTGATATGGTACATGAATCATGAATGGACGCGACCTGTTACTCAATCCCCCAGTCCATTCATGTATGTTACTGGTCTTGATTAGGTACTCAATCAGTTTAGGTACTCAATCCCCCAATCCATTCATGTATGTTACTGGTCTTGATTTAGCATAATGTAAACTCAAGCAGGCAATCAAACAAGACGAACTCACAAGCCATAGACCATTACACGAAGCACCGATATATACTTGAATAAGTGATAGTCGGAGGAAACTTACAAAGTTGATAGAAAAATTGTTATAACTTGACTTCAAGAAAGGGAAAACTAGTGTCTTATTAAACGTAAATGGTATGGCACCTTAGCTGAATATACTGATAGTTTACGAGTCGTTACTAATATATATGTATATGTATATGTTTATATACAAGCATAGAAGTGTAAAAGCTAACTCAGCAGCCAAAATTCATGCATCTCAACCATAAGAACAACGAGTTGTCTATATCTAAAGGGACATAACAAATCTTAAAATAAGATAAACCTGAGTGAAATGTGATTTTTCCCACTTCATATTGACTTAGGTTTTTGAGGCTACTAATAAGTACATAATATACCTAATAGAAAACATGATGTTGTTTTCTTGTGGTAATCACCCATCCTGCAGGCAACTTATTCTTGTCTGATTCATAAAACCGTTAAAAATCATCACTATCGTCAAACTTAATAATTTCTCCTGCAAGAATAAAGGTTTTCATTGAACGGATTTTTTCAACATGAGTTTACAACTGATATTCCATGTATGGGCAATAAAATTTATCATCGCCACCAACGCCACGTTCTGGAGGGAATCCTTTCATCTTAGCTTCAAAATTGAAACGACTTATCCAATTAGAAGAGCATGAGGACTTTACCACCTCGAGGCGTTCCGTTTACAAATTGTAGAACTTAAGACATTCCCCCATCGAACCAATACAGTAACACCTGACTACAGAAACTTATTATGCGCGTATGGAGGGTACTAGGTGTTGCATTAGTGGCGTCAAAGTAACAACAGAAGGGAGATGGTGCTAATCCTAGCTGCTGCACTTGAACACTAAAAATCTCCCCTTTGACCCACACTTGTTTAACCTTGTCCTTCAATATATACAACTGAACCGTAAAACTACAACGACAAAACTATCCTGACGGCTTTGATCTATGTTGTTTCTTGTTGCCTTTTCAGACTGTGTAATACATAGATATCCTTTATGCTCCAGAAGATGATGTTCAACTACTAAAGTTGTTGTCGGGGTTGGAGCTGTCAAACTACATCCGGACGGGAGCCGAATGAATTGAATCTTCTCATTGTGAATGTCAAATGAGAGCAGCATTTGACCCTCATTACTATTGTTATTATCATTTACGTCTTCATTTTGTACTACCATCCTCCAGAAAAGATCACCCGCGCAAAGAGTGGCTGGTGTACGGATATTTCCCGAAGCTCTTGTTACCATTCGCTTAGGAAAATGATGTGGAGGTGAGATATCAACAACGTTCATGACTATCTTTCTCCATGTCTTAGTTCCCAAAGTTAAGACCGGAGATATAAACTCGTCATTGGCTCTTGAAGTAAAAACAACTACAACCTTATATTCTTGTTCTGATAAATCAAAACCAAAACCAAAACCATGACACATATACATGCATCCCATCTCAGTGCTAGGATGTAAATATAAGAGATAAAGCAATTCGCGCCTAGTCGGGTTAATGACAATCATTCCCCTCAAACCATCATAAGCCTCGTTATAGACTTTTGTAATACAGGCGAAACCATTGCAACAACCTACAAGTTCAGTTGTATATGTCACAACTACGTTCCCTAAGAATCTATGTTGACAGTCATCATCTAAAGTGTTAAAGCTAGTTTTTACCTGGTGGCAAAACTTTACATTTATGAGACATATGAATAGTTTAATTTTACTTTGATTTCGGCTTCTCTTAAATATAGCCCACAATTTTATTAACCATAGTCCATTTGATTTTTGTCAGTTTAGGTTGACCACAATTTTGAGTTTGACCTTTTTTTATTATTATTAATCATAGCCCATAAACTTGGTTAGTGAGTCACTGATAGAATAAGACACTGAGTTGATAATTCGTTGACACGGTCACCCCTAAAAGAAGTAGGGTAAACTACCAGAGCCATTGATCATCAAAAAAAAATAAAAAAACAGAGCCACCGAAAAAGAATGAAAATTCTGACATTTATGTTGCCGATATGAATATTTTTAACGAAGTGCGCATGGTCTTTCCTCCCATTAGCATCAATGACAAGAATCGCATCATCCGATTGCGTACGACAATGTATCATATTTGAGAACAACATCTTAATCTTTAGGACCAAGGGAATCGACGCACAAACTTTTTCAGTTGTCTCATCCAGTGTCGAAAGTCGTGGCCTAGAGCATCTTCCGTTTACACAGTCCATCTATTGTTTCATATTAGTGTGTTCTGTATCATGGCCCTTTTTTTTTAATTCAATATGTTCATGGAAAATGTTAGAGTACAACTGATACGGTGATGAAAACTCGTTTTCAGTCTATTAAATCAATGCATTGAGTACTCAGTGTCTTTTTTGAATGATGAAGCTTAAACATGGAAGAATATTGAAGCTTAGATGTGGAAACAGGGATATTCCCTTTTGTTAACCGTCAAAACTAGGAAAGTTTTTTTTTTATTCTTCTTTTTCTTTTCGATTAGTCCATCCCATGATGTACCGATCAAACCCCGGAAATGATTCAACTGATTGAATTTTTAAGAAATTTGAAAAAATTTAGGGTTGATGACGAGAGGAAAAGGGTTATTATTTCTAAAATAAGATGGAATGGGTGAACCAACTTGGATTAGATGTTTGGATCGGTGATATCTCTAATTAACTCAGTAAAATATTTTGGGTTATGTTTTGGGCTATGATTAATAAATTGAAAATAAACAGTGGGTTATCAATAATAAGGGATATGGTTAATAAAAGCGTGGGCTATGTTTAAGAGACGCCTTGATTTTGAATAAGGTGAACCTCATCAAACCTTTTGTCATTATAAGTTGAAAGTGTACCATAACTTACAGACGCAACTCCACTTGGCTAGAATCCGTCCTGTTGTTCTGGTGAGAATGTTATCCATTATTAATCCCCGAGGAAGATATGGAGGAAGTTGATCATCAGTATCAACATCATCATCAGTTTTCGTCTTCTTCTTTTTCGAAATCATCTCCACATAACTCACAAAAACGTCATTTTCTTCTGCTTTATATACTACTAACAATCAGTTTCCAAACACAAGTCTACCAAAGTTTGAATATGAAATTTTTAAGGGCTATTTAACGTTTGGTACCCAGCAAATGTCCAACACCTACGGATGGTACCCAACATTTGAAATATTAAGGGTTGGTGCCTGAAACTGACGGAGATTGTTAAGTCAAACATTTGACTTAACAAAAAAACAATTCATTTTAGAAATGAAATAATTATTTTTGAAAGCCCCAAAACACCCTTTGATCCGACGGTCCTAGAAAAGGATGCTAGATAAATCCTAAGATTGGTATTTTTTATCTAAATTAACAAAACGGCTAGAGGCCTTGCCAAACACCATTAACGATTAAATTACCTCCGTTACTTTTTAATAGGTTGGTTTCTATAAATAAATGTTACAAAAAAATTTGGTTTCCTAATTGGGAAAGTCAAATGTTACTTTGCCAACTTTCTTTGATGACAACATTGAACGATTAGTGCATAAGAATCACGATTAAATTATAAAATTGTGCAAAAATATGCGGAGGGAGTATAAAATTGTGCAAAAATATGCGGTACTGTGTAAATATAAACTTGTTTTTATTCACAATTCAGATGGAGCAATTGTATAGAATCTACTGATGTAATAGTCCCTTGATAAATGTATAGTCAAGTGATTCAGAAAACAATTAATTAATAATTCTATAAAATACATCAAGATTCAATTGTATCAGCTAAAATCGAAGAACCCATCAACTTCATTATCTTTTTTACTGAGATTTGTCTTCTTCTCTCCATTTGGTCTTCAATTACTGATTATCCCCAAATACAAGAAATTGCTGTGGAGTCTTCAAATATTTGATGAAAAAGGGGTTCCACCATCAAATTCGTCAACTTCTTCTTCGTCTTGATCTTTAACTACAACAATTTCTGAAATTGATTGGATTGGGAAATTTCATTTTCTTCTTCTGAAAGATTATAGAAATAAATAGGGGGTGGCTGTTGGTGTTGTCACTGCTGCTAGTTATGATGGTGAAGTTGCTGGTTCTAGTTTGGTTACCATGATTCTAGGGTTAGGGTTCTATTGGGGAAAAAGATGATTTTGGGTCTTATTATTAGGGTTCATGAAAATGAAGATTGTTTGTATTTGTGGGTATTTGATTCCCAATCTAGCGAAGTATGAGTTGTGGCGGTAATGGTGTGAGAGGAGGTTGTATTTTAGTAGGGAAGATGAAGAAGATTAATTTTTGATAATATAGGTTTATTAGGATAAATTCGTAAATTCAAATAAGTTTTTAATAAAAGTTAGAGAAAATAAAAAACAACTTGGTCAAACCTAGACTTTAACAGTCAATGGCAGGTCTAGGTACCAACCCTTAATATTTTAACTATTGGGTACTATCCCTAGGTGTTGGACATTTGCTGGGTACCAAACGTTAAATAACCCAATTCTTAACTAATATAGGCAAACTTCTTATATTAAACCAAAATATAACTCAGATTCCAAAACAGTTTCCGGTATGAGATCCCAAATTACCTTGCGGTTTCCACGATAACAAAATTTTTGGTTTCTTGTGTTTTTTCTTTTCCGCATTATATTGTTCATATTTATAATTGGATTTACATAGGTTCGTACATATTCAATCTACGTAGGTAAGTCCTCTTAATTATAATCGATTACGAGACTAGTTTCTTGTAAAATTCGTATCTTGAAAGATAGATAACAAGTTTAACAAATTGGCAGAATTCAGATTAAATTATTTGGATACGACTAAATTGATCTTGGATATTGATTTTTGAGATCGTCCAAGTACTCTGCTTAAAAATCAGGTTCATGGACCTTGTGTCTATATATATATATACTGATTGAGTAGAGGTTGAGATATTAACTTTATACATATTGTCAAGGATCATTAAGTTGGTCTTCTTGCAATTATGTTAAGTTTTGTCTATACAAGTTGCCGAACGAAAAAGTTTGGTGTATTTGGTATCCCTTGCGTTTTCAAAAGTGCTTCCTAAGTTTAAGTTGTAAGAATGTCCTTAAGAAATATATAGATAGGGGTAGTTGGTTGAAGGTGCATATGCGTACTATGCACAAGTAAGCTACATGGCTTAGCCGAAAGAGTATAAATGATGCTCATGCCTCATTTATAGTTGCGTAGCCTTGCCAATTGAGCATATTCTGCATGAGAATTACTATGACATGTCACCGACTAAAGTATGCATCACCTTGTTGCATTTTGACGAAACAACCTATACAGACTAGGCATTGCTTGGCCATAGCTTTGCAAAACGTGTTGGATTAAGTTGCTTGTCCCTTAGATGAAGAACTACGGTCAGTGATTGCTCCCTTTGGAGTAGTGAAGGGTACATAGGCAGCCGCAATGAGTTGCAGCATTATTGGTCAAGCATGTTGTCGCTCATATCATCTAATTGCGGGATGATTGCGGCATATTGGCTTCTCATATCGTCTGTCTCGGTGATGCGATGCAAGAGATGATTGTGACCACATTTGATGGGGTAAGTTGCATACCACTACTGGGATGCTCATATTTCCTATCAAGGCTTTCGATGTAGGCATGCACCAATGGCGCATTGGATATGGTCAAGAGAGTAAGCTAATCGGTAAGCGAAGTAAGATAATAGCAACAGGCTCGGAATGACCTATGTGCAAGTTCAAGGAATGCTTTATGCCTGGACGGTGCCTGGAAGATAGTGATGCATGTAAGATGCATTGGCCTTAGATTTCAAGGCTTTATACCCTTGTTCTGTGGTAAGTTGGAATGGTGTAGAATTATGCATCATGCTTGTTAAATATGCTTGCAAGGTCAAATAAATGTGCATTTTCCTAGCGCGAAGAGAATATTTAAGGACCGGTTACTAGAATTAGAATGGCGCATCAGGGAGCTATGGCATGCACGCCCTAGCGCATTCAGGTATAATTTTCCAGTTTGTCACACACATATGTTTCTTAAATAGCTTTGCATACACTGCTTAATTTAATTAAACCAATGGGTAACTAATCTAAGAAACTAATATATCCGTTTCAAGACATGTAAAAGATTAAATATTATAAAATTCCATACTATGTGATTACAATTTTAGAATTCTCAGTATTACAAAATCCTGCACCTTCTGCTTCCAACCTAATAACTGATCTTTACACAACATTCGTTCTTTTTCGACATTGGTCTGTGCATTAAATAAAAAAGTTCACAATGTACAATGTGATAATGTTGTCAAAACTTTGATTTTGAATACATACCATTTTTATGCCCCCGGCATGCCATTACTTACAAAGATTCATTACATATTTTAGCCCATACCTTTTTCTTAACTTGTCGAGTAGTTAGTATGAATGCAGGTTCAGTAGTAGATCCCAAACTTCTGTTGCAATATCACCTGAAAATACGCGAGTAGCCGAGTACATATAGTCACCATTCTGCCTTATCCTGGTTCCATCAGCACCACTCTCAGAAAATCCTTCCAATGCCCCTTCCAAATTATTTTCAAAGAAAATCCTTCCAATGCCAATGCCCTTTCCATTGTAATTTTAATTTTTTGAAAATCACATCGATCAAAATAAATAAAAACTAGACGAAATAAGTATTTATTGTGATACAATACTCATATGGGAAAGCCTTACTAGGTTTGCACTCTTATGTGCTAATTTGAGCTTGCTTCGTGGCAATGACATCTACTAGTTGTATGTCCCTAGCCGCTTTCTCATCTATATTTTAATATTATGCGAAGAATACAATAAAACTCAACTCAATTTTTTTTTAAATTCTTGAAAACTCATCGCAAGTTTGTTCACTTTACTTTCTAACTTTAGGATTACATTATACTAAAAATTCACCTAGTCTGAAGCATATATAAAAAATGGAAAGTCCAATGGTGTATCTTGATAATTATTGCGGAACCAACCAAGATACATTAACACTAGAGATATGAATATCAACAAAGTTATCATGCTACTGGTATTCTAGTGACTCTATTAGTAGAAGGTATCAACATCATTACAATCTTAGATTGTTCACTTATTTATATGAGCAACAAATACATTATTAGACAGTACAAATATAAGTGTATGACATGTGTTTGTGTGATTTACTTGTGTGTCTGTAGTAACACTACAACCTATATGATTGTCTATTTAAGGCAAATTATTAACTCTGTAAGACTAATCATTTTACTCAATAACATTACATGTTTCTCATGGTATCAGCTTCATCGACCCTGAAACAATTTTTCAATACCTAAATTTTCAATCAATCGAATACCAAATCAAGATTCATACAATCTTTCTCAATAATTTTCCAGAATCAATACCTTTTTTACATAATATTTTGTTTGATTCAAATCAAAGTTGTTCTTCAAGATTCAATATTTGGATTTGTTATTTTTTCATACAATTTTAAGGGTTTTGGTTGATGTCAATTGCAAAAAATCGTTTACACAAGAAGAAAGAATATGGGTCCATTTGCTCAAACGACTGGTAATGTCTCTGATTTCATTTTTCCATTCACCAATATTTCGAATTTTGTCTCTACAAAATTAGGTCATAATAACTTTCTTCTATGGAAAGATCAAATGGAGTCAGTCTTTATTTCTACGAATTTGTTTGGTTATGTTAATGGTGATGAGCAAGAACTAGTGAAACAAATTGAAGTTGATGATATGTTTTCTTTGAATCCTCAATGGACTCGTTGGAGGAAAATTGATTGCTTTGTTACAAGTTGTATGAAGGCAACCTTTACTGATTCTATTTCTGGGGATGTCCTCGGTTTAACATCTGTTAGAGAAATTTGGTCTTTTCTTGAAGTGAATTTCCAGAGTCAGTTTATGGCATGAAAGAGTTTGCTTAAAAATCAACTTCACAATCTCAAGAAAGGTAATTTGACTATTCTTGTCTATTTGCAAAATGTTAAGACAATTGTTGATAATCTATCTACTATTGGAGAAAAGATAAGTAGCTCAGACCTAGTAATGAATGTGTTGAATGGGCTAGGTAGAGAGTATGATAATTTTGTGGTTGCTGCTCAAAATAGGGAAGTTCCATTCTCTTTTGCAGAATTAAAGTCTAGGTTATTAAATCATGAACAATGGGTTCTAAGTCAACAACAAGAAACTAATACCTCTTTAAATGAACAACATCCATATGCTTTGTATAGTAGAAATGTGAATTCTGGCAATAATGGGAAAGACAAGTCAAAAGGATCAAGTTTGTAGTTGCAGGAAATCCCACAACACACCCCATATAATATTTTCTAGATCTAAACCTATTTCATAATCAAAATAAAGATTAAAATGCTAAAATTGTAAAGATGGACACAAGGATTTTTTACATGGTTCGATCAATGTGATCTACATCCATGGTTATTCACTATGATTGTTGAAATTACATAAGTATTACATTTAGAATCTCCATTAATGGATATTTTGTAGAGCTCTAGATCTAATTATTTGGGGAAGAAGATGATAAAGAAAATAATAACCTCTCTCTACAAAAGTGTGTTCTCCCTTTCTCTCTCCTGCCTTTCTCTTTATATAGGTGTTTACATAGTGGATGACAGCTAATAGGGCCCCTATTTTCGGATCTGGCTTGCGTCGTTCTCGCAAGCTTACAACGGATTTCTTCGCACGTGCTCTTCAATATCGCAAGGTCTTCACACGTTCCTCATGATTAGGCTGATGTTGCTTGCTACATTATTCTTCGAATAGCCTGCGATGTCTTCGCATACACTTGTTGATTAAAACTTCGCTGGAACATTGTTGTTGCGAGATTCTGCTCCTATATTTTGCCTCTTTTTTCTTGAATATTGCTTGAAGAGCAATCTTTAAGAAAAAATCCGTTGCTGTAGTAGTCTTTGATCTTTGTTGATGAAGGAATGAGCGAAAGAATACTTTTCTTGAAAAGTACGTACTTGCCTCTATTCTTTTGCGAAGTTCCGAAGCTTTGAGAAGTAATTAGAAGTATCATCCCGAAGTATACGAAGTATGAAGTATCTTTGAAGAAGTATAAGAAGTATGAAGTATCTTTGAAGAAGTATAAGAAGTATCCGTCCTCGAATGCGAATAAGAAGTATTGCGAACTAATCATGCGAAATTAGAAGTATGAAGTATAAGAAGTAGTAATCCTCGAAATATAAGAAGTATTTATCCTTGAATGAGAGTAGTAAGTATTGCCTCTATTCATGCGAAATTATTACTCCATTTTTGGTGAGGATTCTTGTTGTTCATTGGTGAACATCTTCTTTGGAAATGATTCTTGCCTAGAAGATAAAGAACATAAAATGTTTTCTTGGTAATCCATAGTTGCATATGTTCTTTATCTATGAGGGTAGAATCCTTGAGAAAATGTTGAATGAGCGAGTTGTTTTTTCATTCTTATCTTGCCTCTGTCTCATGCTTTGTGCTCATGCGATAGTATAATCTCTTCAAGTTGCTTATAATTATGCGAAATAATCACATCCTGCTAAATACTCACATTCCACGAAATTCTGAAGAATCCTAAAATTCGAATAATTTGCGAAATTCGAATAATTGTGTGAAATTCTGAATAATTGCGAAAATTAATAATTATGTAAAGTTTTGTAAAATACTTGTGCGAATATAATGCTTATGTAATGATTATGAAATGTGTATGCGATGTTTATGCCATGAAATGCTTATGCGATGCTTTCATGATGCAAGTATGATGCTTGTATGATGAGAATGATTATCTATTGCAATGTATAGCTAATGTTTGTGTTACTTAGCTCATTTTGCCGTTCTAAACTTGATGTAGCTTTAAGTTGCTTCCATTCTTCATTTCTCTTGTCTTTTCTTTAGTATGTGCATTCATCTTCGTGTACTCATTGTTCTCGCAAGTTCATTTGCTTGTACTTCATTGTACTCTTTGTCCATATTTAGTTCATTGTATCTCATTGTTTTACTGTCTCCACTGTTTATTCCTGCACTATTAGTATCGCATAATATAATATAATCAAAATATCAAAGGTGCATCATTTTCATTATCTCAATTTCATTTCTTTATACATGTTCGCAAGCTTGTTTGCTTACATATAATCATCTTCGCAAGTTTATTTGCGTACTCTCTTATGTGGTCTTATTTTTCCTTCCTAGTTAAAGGTCTTATTTTGCCACCTCTTGTCATTGCGACAAAATCGCAGGACGTCTTTACACTTTCATGTAATGACCCATTGATCTTGTCTTATCATTTCTCTAGTATTATTGCCTATGCAGGATGTTTTTCATGCGACAATATGACAGGCCTAAATATTCTTGCGAACATAAAGCCCCATGACATTGCTGTCTTGCGACGAAATCGCAGGACGTCCTTACACTTTCATGTACGGACCCATTGATCTCGTCTTATCTTTCTCCTTTGTATTATTGCCTCTTCAGGATTGTTGCACAAATATGACAGGCCTAAATATTCTTGCGAAAATAAAGCCCCATGACATTTGCGTCTTAAGACACTTATCAGCTCCCTAGTGGAGGGTGCCGCCCTTATCTTCCCCCTGGTTGCCCCTTCAAGGAGACGTACTTCTGCCATACAAGACTATCTCCTCCCATCCGGTCTTAACAACAACCAGTTGTTTTCGCAGCCTCTTATCACTTTTGCCTATATGGCTTATGTTTACGAGACTGCACCCTAAGTGGAGTTTTCTTCGGGCCGAGTGCAGCATAAGCCAAGACTTGCCAAGAATGGCCGAGACGCTTTAAACGCCCCAAGCACTCTTGGCTCAACCGTGTACCTCGGCGCCTTGATCAGATGCTGACTCCTTAGAAGAGACCCTCAGTCGTCCAACCTAAGTCATAAACTTAGGTTGAAAATCCAAGGTACCTCTCCTGGATGGGCTTTATTGACCCCAAATCTCCATGACTCAGGTTCCATGGGCGGTGTAACCTTTTCGCTGATCCATGTAAATGAGATACCCCTTCTATGACGTACTTTAGGTCTTACATTTGCCTCTTGCAAAATTTTATTCACGAACTAGGGTGTACGCCATAAAGGTTCGTCCCATTCTAATCTTAGATTTTTATGGATCTTAGATTGTCTCTTGCGAAATTATCGCATGTCTCTATTATCTCTACGAAATTATCCCATATCTTCATTATTTCATTTCTGTCATTTCTTTCATTCATTATTTCATTCTCATAATATCATATCATTTTAAGCAAAGTAAATATTCAAGAGAAATTCTAATACATTGTAATTCTGAAATCTTTGTAGTTGTGAAATTTTTGTAATTCCGCGATTGTATCGTGTTTTGTAAATCAAATCAATTTTTTTTTTTTTGAAATCTTAAAAATCCTAGAAATCTTCTTTGAAATCTTGCGATTGTATCGCTTTTTGTAAATTAAATAAAAAATATTTTATTTTCTGTAAGTAAAATGTTCTATGAAAATGGTACTTATCTTTCATGTGATTTTCTGTTGCTGTCGTCTCTTGTGAAGTATATGACTTGCTTGCGAAATTGGCATCCTTGAAATGTATAAATGTCGCACAAAGAAATATAATTATCGCGCAACAAAAAGAAGTGTGAGGAATGAGACTTGAACCCTTGACCTGCCTCTTGCATATTCTCGCACCATACCAACCGTGCTAACCCTCTCTTGTGAAATTAACTTGCGAAATAATCATCAACTTTCTTCTTTGCGAAATAATCAGAGTCCATGCCAAATTTCGCGTAACAAAAATAAATGTGCGAGAAGCAAGAATTGATCTTGCGACCTGCTGCTTGCATTCATGCCTCTTGAACAACTGTGCTAGTTTTCTTATATGCGAAATTATCGCACACTTGTTAAAACTTATCTTCCTATGGTAGTCCAAAAATGATGCGATGCGAACTCGAACCCATGACCTATTGTTTGTTCGCTCCAACTCAAACCATCTGTGCGAATTTCTGTTTGTGATAAAAATCACAACGTCTGCCTCTTATCTTCTCTTCGCCTTCCTTTATTTCCTTCAACAATTTGCCTCTTGCTTTTTCTCCTGAACATGGAAATTTTCCGTTGAAACTTAAATTTTCTTCCCTGAATTTCACCACAGCAACTAATTTTTTCTCTTACTCTTTTCATGTCTTTGAATTGTTGATGATGTTTACTCCCTGAAAGTGTGATTTCTTCCATGAAATTTCCATTTTTGAACCTAAACTTTGTAGATCTAGAACAATAGTTAATCTTCATGGAAACTTCTTGAACCAACAAATTACAGGAAGGATAAATCCTTTACTCCTCCCTGTTTGTAGCGCCAAAAATGTAGTTGCGGGAAATCCCACAACACACCCCATATAATATTTTCTAGATCTAAACCTATTTCATAATCAAAATAAAGATTAAAGTGCTAAAATTGTAAAGATGGATACAAGGATTTTTTACATGGTTCGATCAATGTGATCTACATCCATGGTTCTTCACTATGATTGTTGAAATTACATAAGTATTACATTTAGAATCTCCATTAATGGATAATTTGTAGAGCTCTAGATCTAATTATTTGGGGAAGAAGATGATAAAGAAAATAATAATCTCTCTCTACAAATATGTCTCTCTACAAAAGTGTGTTCTCCCTTTCTCTCTCCTTCCTTTCTCTTTATATAGGTGTTTACATAGTGGATGACAGCTAATAGGGCCCCTATTTTCGGATCTGGCTTGCGTCGTTCTCGCAATCTTACAACGGATTTCTTCGCACGTGCTCTTCAATATCGCAAGGTCTTCACACGTTCCTCGTGATTAGGCTGATGTCGCTTGCTACGTCATTCTTCGAATAGCCTGCGATGTCTTCGCATACACTTGTTGATTAAAACTTCGCTGGAACATTACTGTTGCGAGATTCCGCTCCTACAAAGTTCTTTTAAGAATGGTTCTAATTACAATTTTGGTTCTTTCAAGAATATAAATGAGAATAGTCAAGGTTATAATTCTAATCAAGCTAGTTCTTCTGGTCAGTATAATGGGGTACTGGTGGTAATACTGGAAGAAGGGATTTTCTCAAGTTGAGTACCAGATTTGTAGAAAGAAAGGGCATTATGCAAGAAGGTGTCACTTTAGATACTATCCTCCAACAACTGGTGCAGGAAATGTTTCTCAACAACATGCTTTTACTTCTATTGGAGAAGAGCATCTATATAATTCTTCTAGTCATTATACTTCTTATCCATCTACTTCTGAGGCTCCACGGTGGCTTGCTAATTCAGGAGCAACTACACATATTACTGGTGATGAGGGTCTTTTACAACATACTTCAAATTACAAAGGGAATGATCAAGTGCAAGTAGGCAATGGTAATTCTCTTGTTATTTCATCTACTGGATCTTCTACTCTTCAAACACCTAAAACTAGCTTTAGGCTAAATTCTATCTTGCTTGTTCCTAATATGAAGCATAATTTAGTGTCAGTTGCTAAGTTTACAAAAGATAATTCATGCTACTTTAAACTTACACCTTTTGGCTATAAAATAAGAGATTTGGCTACACATGTTTTACTTGCTCATGGTTCTGTCGTTAATAATTTGTATCCAATTCATAATGTTTCTTTATCTCATAATTCATCATCTTCATCATTTTCTCACTTGTCCTTGTCTACAACAGTGTCTGCTCCTTATCAAATTTGGCATGATAGACTAGGTCATCCATCTAGTCACATTGTACAAAAAATTCATTCTTTGAAACATATTTTTTTTAAAACTCCACATTTTTTGTCTTTATGCTATCCAAGTCAATTTGCTAAAAGCAAGAGATTGCCTTTTCAATTGTCTCCATCTCATGAAAAGAAACCATTGTCACTCATTCATTGTGATGTATGGGGTCCCACTATTCCATCTCTAAATGGTTATATGTATTATATAGGAGGAAGGATCCCCTCACACTTTTATCATGACACTATCTCACACGTTGGGCATCATTTTTGCGAATAAAAACCAAACCACAATGGATTTGAAGCTAATATTTTGGGCATATGTTCCTCTTACCAAGTTCTACATACCCACCAAAAATGAGTGTATTCCGAGACATATAACACCACCATCTATTACTTTGAAAATGAGCCATTGAAAATTAACGGATTTCTGGTTGTCGAAATTAAGAATGGTAGATTATGAGGTTTTATATTTGAGAATGTGCTCATTTTTGGTAGGCATGTAGAACTTGGTAAGAGGAACATATCCCCAAAATATTAGCTTCAAATACGTTGCGGTTTGGTTTTTATTCGCAAAAATGATGCACAACGTGTGAGATAGTGTCATGATAAAAGTGTGAGGGGATCCCTCCTCATTATATAGTTTTCATAGATGATTATAGCAGATTCCATTGGATTATCCAATAGAACTGAAATCTGAGGCTATACAATGTTTTACTCATTTTAAGACTCATACTGAGAATCAGTTTTCATCTAAAATTTTTACTTTTCAAGTTGATGGTGCTGCTGAACTTGTAAAAGGTCATTTTCAAATTTTTCTTGAAAATTGTGGTATTCTTATTCATATTTCTTGTCCTAGAACACCATAGCAAAATGGTCTTGCTGAAAGAAAGCATATACATATCACTGAGATGGGCAATACTCTCTTGTTTAAATCTTTTTGTCCTAAAGAAATGTGGTATGATGCCTTTCTAACTGCCACATATCTTATAAACAGAACACCCAATAGAATTTTAAACTATAAGTCTCCATTTGAGATCTTGTTTGGTGTTGTTCCTGATTATTCATTCCTCAAAATTTTTGGTTTCATTTGTTATCCTCACTTAGCTCATACTAGAACTGATAAGCTTTCACCCAAATCTATTAAATGTGTTTTTCTGGGTTATAATACTCTTCATAAGGGTTATAGGTGTTATAATCCTGTTACTAAAAAATTGTATATTTCCAGAAATGTTGTTTTTGATGAGTCTAAGTTTTATTTTTCTGGCCCTGTTTCATCATCTATCTCTTTACCATCTGATTTTTCCTCTTCATCAACTGACATAAATTCTTTACCATCTGATATTTCTTTATCATCTAATAATCTTTCTTTTCTTCAACTGAGATTTCTACTCCTAATTCTTCTACTTCTACTACTACTATGGTTACTAGAGCACAAAAAGGAATTTTAAAACCAAAAGTCTTTCCTGATCATGTCTCTCATGTCTCTATAAAACATCCTATTTCTTCTGCTTATACATCTTTATTAACTACAATTGTTGAGCCAAAAACATTTAAACAAGCTATGAATGATCCTAAATGGAAGGTTTCTATGAAAGATGAGCATATAGCTTTGAAAAATAATGATACATGGGAGTATGTAGCTCCAGAGTCATTTATGAATATCTTAGGTTCTAAATGGGTTTATAAGGTTAAACAAAAATCAGATGGGACTATTGATAGGTTTAAGTCTAGATTAGTAGCTAAGGGTTATAATCAACAAGATGGTATTGATTTTAATGAAACTTTCAGTCCAGTTGTGAAGTCTACTACAGTGAGAGTTGTTTTGTGCATGACTATTTCTTATAATTGGCAAATAAAGCAGTTAGACGTAAGTAATGCTTTTCTTCATGGATTTTTGGATGAAGATGTATACATACATGTCATAGCCACAAGGGTTCATTAATCCTGATTATCCTTCAAATTTTGTGTGTCATCTCAAATAGAGTTTATATGGGTTGAAACAAGCTCTCAGAGCTTGGTTTCACAGATTTAGTACTTTTTTGATTAATTATGGTTTCAAGAAGTCTAGCTATATCAGATAACATCATGTTTGTTCTTCATTCTCAGTCTGGTATGCTCATTCTATTACTTTATTTTGATGATTAGAAATAACCCGTGTCATAACGACACAGCATGAGACAGAATAATTTTTGATTATAATGGTTTTAATAATTACCACACACTAGGAGGCTTAATTCGGCCCATGAGAACTTGTAGACATGAAATCTTAATCCAAATAATTATAACTTCGATTACACTTAAATAATAGTTTAATAACTCCTCACGATATTCTTTAGACCTCAGGTAATAGTTTTTGATAAAAATTCCTAGTATCGTCACAATATCTATAGTCAAATCATAGTTTTGACTCAGTTGGTCGATCATTAGTAAATCCAAAGCATTGACTTAATTGGTCGCCATGAAATCGACATCTTCCCATTTTCTGGCAACACGAAACTTGAGTACTGCAGGTTTATTTTCATCGCCATTATGTAAAAAATGATTATAAGGCATCACTAATATTTTATTCTTTTAAAAAAAATAGTTTAATTAGGATCGAGATAACAATATACTCAAGTTTTCATCAATCATTAGTAAATCCAAAGTAGTGACTTCGTTGGTCGTAATGAAATCGATCTCTTCCCATTTTCTTGGAACACGAAACATGAGTACTACAGGTTTTTTTTTCATCGCAATCATGCATTCTCAAAAAGAAATTAAACACGTTTTGGGCAACAGTTTTTGTGGGCTGCAACTAATCATGTTTGACATGTTGATACTCTTAAGCTAAAAATTTCACCAAAAAAATAAGTTGGAATGAGTGAATGTGTGTGGTTGAAGAAATACACTCCTTTATTTATACACTGCTCATTGAAAATTGTAATTAGGGACACATTCAATTTTTTGGACGTTCTTTCTTTTGGAATGGGTTATTACGTGCTAGTCATAAAGGAGCAGCCGTTTGCATGCAGACCTTAGAGCAAGGGCAGTTTTAACTTATTTATGGGTAAGCAACTATGTTAATCGTGGGAGGATAATGGGGGAGTGAATAGAGGATCCAAAGCAATTCAAAAATTGGATTAAAAGAGAAGATTTATTTTTGGTCTAATCAAAAACTTTTCTTTTTTGAGATTCTTTCATCTTTGTTTGTGTTTTGGATCACCAAAAAAGAAAAAAATTATTGATTCCATCAGAAGACATTAAACATTTCCAGAAAAATGTTTCAAAAAAAAAAAAAAATTGATTCCAGAAAACCGCATGCGCCATCAAAATTTACATTTATGAGTTTGGAGATTCTTTGTGCTTTGGGTTTTACATCTTAAATGTTTTTTTTGTTTTTGTTTTTGTTTTTGTGTAGGATGATGAAAATAAGCTTCTTTGATTGCTAAAATTAAAATTAGTCCCACGGCGTAAAGTTAAATCTTTTGTGAGTCCTTTTTTTTGTATATATATATATATTCGTTACTCATTGTTCCATTTGTACAATGAAAATGAGTATAATGAAAATCATTAGTTGTATTTTTTGATTCTTCCCTTTAGACAATGATTACAATGAAATTATTTTTACTATTTTTAAAAATAATAATTGTTTGCATATTTCTGTTTATTAAAAGATGGCTATTTTTATTTTATTTTAAAGATATTGGTCAAAGTTTTTTTTTAAAGAATTTCAATGGTTGAAACATGGTTGTAACATTTATTTTTTCAGTTTATTAAGAAGGTTATTAATATCTCCATAATGGAAGAAGGTTACAAACACCATAGCCGCTAGATGTCTTTGGCTGGGATGAGATTGGGATGGTCGGTTCACTTGTTTGTCTCTCAAAATGTTATACGTCCGTCCAAAGCTCAAAAACCTATTCTATTTTGTATTATAGATATATTGCTGACTCGTAGTTCAGTTTTCATGATTGATGCTTTGATATCTTCTCTTAAAAAGGAATTTGCAATGAAAGAGCTTGAAGATTTAGGTTATTTTCTGGGTATTGAAGCTGTTAGGAGTTCTGATTCTATTGTGTTAACTCAAAAAAAGTATACTCTTGAATTGTTGTCTAAGACAAATATGCTTGATTGTAAGCCTTGTGATACACCAGTCACTAAGGGTCCAAGAGTTTATTTGCATGATGGTTCAAAATTAGACAATGTCAGTGATTACAGGACTCTTGTTAGAAGTTTACAATACTTAACGATTACTAGGCCGGACATATGCTTTCTTTGTAAATTATGTGTCCCAATTTATGCATTCACCAATGAGATGTGCATCTTGACTTGTCAAGAGAATATTGAGATATTTAAAGGGTATACTTGGTCTTGGTATTACTTTGAAGAAGGATAATTTGACAACTTTAAAGGCCTATACAGATTCAGATTGGGCAGGTTGTCCAGATACAAGGAGGTCAACTTCTGGTTATGCGGTATTTTTGGGTTCTAATCTAGTTTCATGGTCTTCTAAGAAACAACCAACTGTTTCAAAGTTTTCTGCTGAGGAAGAATATAAGTGCTTGTCTGTAGCTTCAGCTGACTTGAGATGGATTGTTGATTTGTTTTGAGAATTGCATGTTTCTCTTACCAGTAAACCAAACAAATACGCATTGGCTTTAGCATCTAATCCTGTTTTTCATGCCAGGACCAAACAAATAGAAATCCAGTATCACACTGTTAGAGAGTTAGTGGAGAATGGTTTTCTGAAGCTTCAACACATTCCAAGTGCAGATCAGTTAGCTGATCTCTTTACAATAGGTCTTTGTTCCCCAACCTTTTCCAGATTGTTGCAGTCATTGCTTGATTCCATTTTAAAAGCTTCTCCAACTATTTCTACTGTTTTTTAGTTTTTTTTTTTCTTCTTGTTTGTCTGAGTTTTTCAAACTGTTATTGTTCTGACATAACAGTTTGAGGGGGTGTATTAGACAGTACAAATATAAGTGTATGTCAAGCCAACATTAGTTGACTTGACCTGTGTCTGTGTGATTTACTTGTGTGTCTGTAATAACACTACAACCTATATGATTGTCTATTTAAGGCAAATCATTAACTCTGTAAGACTAATCCTTTTACTCAATAACATTACGTGTTTCTCATCCATCACAGGACAACTGACCTTCTTATTTACAAAAAAAAATCCCCAAAGTGAATAGGGCTTAATGCAAATAGGTTGTTTATGGTTAATTGTGAATCAAATAAATTAGGCATGAATCCACCACATCTACTGATTGTTGTAGCATAATATAAAAAGCAAAGGAACATGGAAAAATGAATTTGTGAATACAAATAAGACTAATCTTCCCAAAAAGTGAAGGTAAAAGAGGAGTTTTTTTTTGTTCACCTTGTAACGCATCTTCCGACGCAGTCGAATCTCCTTCCATACTGCAAGAAAACAAAGTTAGGGAGATAAAAATAACTATGCACAAGGATAATGGATAAACTTACATGACGAGACTCCTTGCCACTTTGTTAAAACCTACAAAAGGAAGAAACATATCTACAAACCCGAGTGAAGGTCCAATAATTGAAGATAAGATAAAAAAAAAAACGTATTGGAATTTAACCGGGAAAAGCCATGAATCTGAGTATGTGGATATTAGGGGTTTAATTAGTGTATTTTTGTAGGAACTCAACCGATGAATACTGGGTTCAATTAATTAGTTGCCTATACTAGCAGATAATTTGTCTGAGATCATTTAATTGATTCAAATATGATTCGACAATCATCATAATATTCTGGGGAAATTTTCAGACACCAAAGAATCTTTCGAATGATTTTTCGATAAATTTTTCTAGAATTTCATCCGATAAACATACATCACTAGACTCAATTAATTAGTTGCTTTATATTAGCAAAAAATATGCATATGACGTTTAATTTATTCAGATATGAGTTAACAATCATCATATTTGTTTTATCATTTTATTTATTTTTATTATAATTAGGGTTCATAATAAATTACCGGTTTATTTTTATTATTTAATATTAATAAAGAATTTTATGATTATGGTTTGCTTAATAATATTATTATTTAAATAAAACTAATTATTCATTAGATACCAAATATTCTTTATTTTAATTATTACTATATTGTTGGATAACGATTATTTCATGAAACAAGTTGGAAGCCTAACAAGCTAAGCTCCAACGACGTACTACTACATTAATTGAACAGGTTGCCGTGCTAGCCTACTAGCGAGCATCATGAGAAACTAGCCAAGGGAGCCGAAGTGGATAGGGGGGCGATTATGTCGCAAAGGGGGCAAGCTAACTCTATCTTCCATGTCAAATCCTGCAAAATAAAAAATGAAAAATGAAAAATGAAAAAAAAATAGAAAAATAAAATAAAAGTTAGAAATATAATGTTAAGTGTTCAATATTCTAGGTTAAAACTTGTCTTTATAATAAAATAACAAGATTAAAATAGAGAATCATTTAAATCGAATTATGTGGGTGCATAGCTTCTGCTTTTTCAGCTTTTAAAAGCAGCCATAAAATGAAAGTGCTTCTCTCCAAAAGCACTTTGAATTTTTTTTACCAAATACAATTTTTGGTAAAAGTTTGTTACAAAGTGCTTATAGTTGAAAAAAAAAAAAAACAATCCCAAACGGGCATATATATATGACCAGATAAACACACTCTCCTCACACACTTACACATACTCACACAATACTCATGATAGAGTGTAAACATAGTGTAAACAAAGTGTAAACAAAGATGAAGGACCAAATGATCTCCTATAAATTACGGCGGTCTCTCACTTTCCTTCTTCACCAAACTCCAGAGATGAAGAAATCCGGGGAGGAAAGAGGAAATGGAAAGAAGAAAGTTGGCTCTACTAATGGTAAACTCGTGAAGAAGGCTTGGACGCCGGAAGAGGAAAAAGCTCTTTCTGAAGGTATTGAAAAGTTTGGGAAGGGAAAATGGAAGGAGATTAAACAGCTTTACTCCGATGTATTAAAAGACAGGACAGTCGTTGATATTAAAGTGAGAAACCCTAGATTTCTCGATTATTGATCTAAATTTCTATTTCGATTATGCTGAATATCTTTGATTTTTTATTAGTTGCATCAGAACCCTAATATCGTCAATTTATTGATTTCAGTTGTTGATTTAATATGGATTTTCATCTTCTTGTTCCTCCTCCAGGATAAGTATAGAAATATGACTACGCGAAAATGTGCTCCTGGGAAGGAACGAAAACGTAGAGCTGACATGGTATTTTGTGTTTTATTGTCGGTTCTTCTGATTGATCTATGAGTAACAATTTAACTTCCTGCTTAGGTATTATTTTGTAAGTTCTACTAGGTATCACCGGGGCCTTACGGTCCTGGCTCAACCTCTGGTTAGTGTCATGCGTCACATATTTTTTGGTATTCAACACAGTTTTTAACTTAGTTTATAAGTTTCGTGAAAATACTTTAAAATACCACCAACATGCTTATTAAGAAATCTCGTTGATATAGTCCAATTTATGTTATCTAGGTATCACCATTACTGATTACCAAATTGCTTACCTTGGTGTGTTTTTTATTCATTGCTCCAGGATAATCAAACGGTGACCATTAATTAAACGTGAAAATCACCTTTAAAACTTAATGTCAGTAAAATTATAATTTGATCTATGTGGATAATGATTAGCCTTTTCATATAATAAATTAGAACATGTAAGCGTGGTTTGAAACAAACAAATGAAGAATTCCAGTATCTGCTTAATCTGAAGAGAAACAATTATAAGAATTTGAAAGTAATAAATTTAAAATTTAAAAATCAATCCAGAAAACACAAAAATTATGTCCCATCTCGATTCATGAACAATACAATACTCGTTAAATGATATAGTTCTCGACACTTGGTACATCTTGTTCTTAATAATTGGTATTCTTGACAACTCTAGACTCTTTACATACCAAAAAGATCAATTTCCACTTATCCATTTTTTAAACATCGTAAATCTATTGTTTTACTGCTTAACACACCATAAGTATAATTGGATGCATAACACTTATCAACATGCGACAATACAATGATGTTGCAATTAAGCATTCAAAATGGATTGAGGTTAAGGAACAACATCCGAGGATAAATTGGATATTCACATTCATCTGAAAATATATGATGAACTTGTATTTTCAATAAGTTTTTAATATATTTTTTTTTCTCATACATGAGATTTGGTTCCTACAACCATACAAACCATGTACCATACATTTTATTTTTGTTTGGAAAAGGACTGGGTTAGTTTTTTTCATCTTAAAGATTAGCACAAATAAATTTTTGAATATGTTCTAAAATTCATATTTTTCAAAATTATTCAAGATTAAAAAAGGAAAAAATCATATAGGATAATAAATATTTTTGAAATTCAATCTTGTACACGTATGAAGTAAAACTACTCTTCCCAAGGAATTTCTTCCTTTATTTATTTCATCAAATAATCTCTTTTCAATTTGAAAAGAGGTGTTATTCAGTCAGGACAATCTGATGCATCTTGATATCATAAATGTCTTAAATATTTGGCCAACTCAGCATCCCAAATATATATAGGTGATGATTAAACTTTAAAACGTGTAATGGTCATGAAACTTGATAGATCCAAATGTATATCTAGAAAAAGTTTTTCAATTCCCAAAATAGAAAATACGATCGTTTATACGTCCATAAAAATGAAAACCACAAAAAATAAAATAATTTAATGTAATTAAGCGTTGGTAAATTGTCTTGCATACGAATCTTGATGCTTTGTTTCAGGTTGCCAACCGTAATTACTGTATAGCAAAAAGAAAGAAAGAAAGAAAGAAAGAAAGAAAGAAATAAAAAAAACATAATGTAAGGGACTTAAAAATTCAAGTTAATTTATTTCGTACGATCAATTGTAAGTATCATTGGGAGCTAACTAATGGTTAATCTTTTCTCCTTGATAATTCATAAGACTTGACTTCAATGTGGTCTTGGTGTATCGCCTTTTCTTTTCATGCTTATTGAACGTAAAGCTTGCTAATTCAATAATAAATAATGCCTTTGTTTACTTTTATATTTATTTATTTTTTGAAATAGTGTGTCCCACATATAGTTTATTCATTTTAAAAGATAAGATTATATATGGGAGGTATGCTAATTAAATCAGTCCTAATCAAAGATAGGAAGCTTTCAAAAGTAATCACTATAGTGGCACATTTATGCTAAAAAGTCGTCACACACCCATATAGTCTATAACATGGACAAAAAATAAGTCGAAATTTCAGGTTATGAGATTGACCAAAGCTAAATCGGAGCAAGGAAAACTTTGGAAAGTCAAATGGTGCAAAAAGAAGAACAAAGAGAAATAAGTGACGAAAATATCATTTTTACAAAAAAACAATAACAAAGGAATATATGAAGCGAAAGAACTCACCACCTGCATGGCTTGATGATTTTAGTGTTGAATCGTTGAAGAGATTACATATTGGGTACGCATTAAATTTTAATGTATATTGTTGCACCAAAAGTTACATTACTCTTTCACTTACCAACACTTTGCTTTACACAAAAATTACAATCATTTAATGTTCGTATTTTCGGAAATCAACAACGTAACTGCATTTCCTATCTCATATTGGTCTTGTTACTCAAACACTCATTGAAGGCAGGTCAAAGCACGGAAGAAAAAGAAAATGATCGACTAAAAAACTATACTTAAATCCCTATAAGGAGCCTTGGAAAGGGTGAGTATGCAACTTATCTAAATGCACATCACTATTAATCAGCCATTGGTAATTTATTTGATCGGTAAAAAATCTTGAATTTGATCGGTAAGGTAGACAACAAACAACAATATTCAAATAATTTGAACAACCAAGGAACATAATCCAATAGTTCAAAGAAGCAGGGTAAAACTAATTACTAGGGTATTCACCTGAAGTGCAGCTTCCTTCTCGGCAACTTCCTGAGCAGCTGTATTTATTTCGAAGATGGGCCTATCTTTTTGGAGTTAAGCTACTTAACTGTATCCGAACCAATACGGCGAATTCTTATACGAGACATATAATCCGCGTATAATTCGAAAAGTTCACAAAACACTCGTACAAGGATCGGTGTTCCATTCGGACGGGAGTATTATTCGAAAAATTAAATACCCTTTTCTTTTTCTTGTCGGGATTTTCAGTCATGTACCGCTACAAGCGTATTGTTTCTTGTTACTTTTACAAGCGTTTTATTTTGCAAGGTGCTATTTATTTTTACTTTTTGAATTTGATGTACTTAGGAATTAGGATCCATATAATCATGATTTCCATTAATAAAATTGAATTACCAAAAAAATAATAGAGGGTGATGACATCAAATTTTTTGATTTGTTTACATTCTCACAAATTTGGGCCAGTCATTTATGACATGTGTTGCCATTGTAGTACAATGATAATAGAGGGTGATGACATCAAATTTTTTTACCGATCAAATAAATTACCAATGGCTGATTAACTGGGGGTGTACAAATGATCGTGATCTAAAAAGCTTTGGTAGTCCAACATGATACACTTGACTACTAGAGTGATGGAAAGAAATGTACAACCGAAATTGGTCATGTAGGTGTAAATAATCCACAGATACAGGTGGAGAAATCCTAGGAGGCGAGACATTAATTGCAGAAGAAGCGTGAAACACTGAATCCTACCACTCAGCCTTGGCGCGAGAAAAGAGATGTGAAATGAACCTGTGAAGACAATACATGTAAAGTAGGGACGTGACAACCATCAGGTACATCAACAATAAATGCACTGACTAAGTGGTTGAGAAGATAAGGACGACTCGGTCAAAGTAAGACTCGGTTAAGGGTATCACGGGCGACATCGGCAGCATTCTCCAAAGACACTAACATCGGGTGAAGAGGCGACATGAGGAAACATCATCAAGCTCGGCCTAGTATATCGGGAAGGGCATCAACCAGAGCCGAAGAGAATATCAAAGAAGATACACCATGACATACACTGTAACTCGGATGTATTAGCACTTGCGGCTATAAATAGAGAGCTTTGTAGAGAGTTATGGGAGGCATTGAGTAAGAGAGAGAGAGAACGATGTCTGGAGGAGGAAGAGGCTCGAGAAAGAGATGCTCAGGAAGTTTCCGAGAAGGAAGCCGCACTTCAGGTGAATACCCTAGTAATTAGTTTGACCCTGCTTCTTTGAACTATTGGATTTTGTTCCTTAGATGTTCAAATTATTTGAATATTGTTGTTTGTTGTCTACGAGTTTAGGCTAGAGAACGCCAGAGGCAAGAAGAGCAAGAGAGATTGGAAAATGAAGCTGCTGAAGCTCAGAGGAAACTCAAGGAGGAAGAAGAGGCTCGAGAAAGAGCTGCTAAGGAAGCTGCCGAGAAAGAAGCTGCACTTGCTAGAAGGCATCAAGAGATAGCTCTGTCTCTTGGCACTGAGCCTGAAAAGGGGCCGACTATTACACAGGTGATGGCCCAAAACTTGAACCTGTATTAAGTATTTAATTCATGGATCAGTTTTTCTCAAGGAATTACTAGTAAATATGTGTTTTTTTTCTGGATGCCCACTATGAGCAAGTACTCATACTGCATTTAATTATACATTAGGTATAAGCATTTAGTATTATTAGCATTTGTGTCTGAGATAAGAGGTGAATTCTGCATGGTAGTTATAGAAATCTGAAATTCTGGAATGTATGTATTTGCAATGTTACGTTTCATGTTATCCGAAGATTCTGCTCTTCACAGGATCCTCTCACAAGTACTCGTCGTGGTTATGGTGATGCTTCTACTAATCCTGCCAAAAAAGCTGTTGCTGCTAGAAATGCAGGTTGGTAGCATGTAGTAAGTAGGCTATATCCGATGTTTTAAATTAACATAAAAGAATGATGTGATTCAGTTATGTTTGATGGTTAAATGTTTATGTGCATGAATGAATCTGAGCAGCACATAGAAAGTGCGCCTGCTCGTGCCACTCCAACAGTTGGTTCCAGGTATGTTATATGAATTTGAATACAATATTGATGTATGCTACTAGAGTAAGTTTGACGTTTTCCAAATATGACTATGTTTGTGCAGCATGGGAGCTGATCAACTTGGTGGTCGCTATGAAACTGAGCATGATGATATTGTCCAAAATCTGATGGAGATGTTTGAAGGACAGCAGCAGGCCTACAAGGACAAGGTGGTAGGTGAGCTCGAGGCATACAAGAACAAAGTGGGATATGAGCTCGACGAGTTATTTAAAAATCAAAACAAAGACGTGAGGAAGTTTCTTGTCGAGGCTCTTTCTGCCAGAAGAAGGCCTGTGTAGGTTAAAGAGACTAGAGAATACATAGTGCACAAAGACTTGTTATCATTTTCCTCTCCTGAGCTAATGTGTATACTTTAGTTTGATCTCAGTCGAGGAAGAAAAGGAAACTGTTACTTAAATTGGGTCACTTGGTTGTGGAGTAGTTCGAGTGTAGTAAATCTTATTGGAAACTTTTAGTCACTCTTAGCAATAATGGTACCATTGAAGGGAATTGTCTGGAAATGAAGTTCACTCCCAGGTAAGTGTATATCTTGCTGGGCCTCTGCTCTATTTTGAGGTCCCCTTCTATACACCTCTGACTCGGTGTTGTCTGAGTCAGGTACGAAACTCCCCTGACTGAATACACCACACCTCTGACTCAGTGTTGTCTGAGTCAGGTACAAAAATCCCCTGACTCAATCACCACACCTCTGACTCGCATCAAGAGACAAGTTTCAGTATAGAAGAACTTATCTTTTTTTCTCTTCCTGAACGATTAAAGCTTAAAACCGTAGAAAGATTAAAAGAGAGATTTTGTATATCAGCCGCGTTCTCTTTTTTTATTTTTTTTTTTTTTTTTTTTTTTATATATATATATATTTATGTAAAAAATTATTTGAAAGATTACAAGGTAAATTCAGAAATAAAGAAAGCCAACTACATAGGCTTCAAAAAGAAGATCTAGCAAAATCTGTAATACTCAACATTTGGTAACTCTATTCTTGCTAAGAAACTTGGTCTTCCATAAAAGATTTGCTTTTGCCCTGTTGCCAATTTGGCACCTCTTTTTTACAGCTATATCTGCAACAAAATTAACTTCCCTTAAGCTGTGCCAGAATGTGATTGAATGGATTTTACTTATTGCCTTCAGCCATCTCATTTTTACAAACCATGGCATCTTGTTTGCTACAAATTTAGATATGAATGTTTTGGAGTCTGAGTTTAGAATTATATTCTGCAAATTCCATTCTACTGCCAATTCAACTGCACCAATGATTGCATACACTTCTGCAATGTAATTAGTAGCTATGCCAATTCCTCCAGAAATAACTCCCAAAACTTGACTCAAGTGATCTCTTATTACTACACCAAAATTTCCAATGGATGCTCCAGAACCATAACCATAACCATAACCAGAGCTCATTTTCCAGTAACAAGTACCAGGTCGAGCAAAGATAAACCGCGTAGCGATCTTATCTCCAGAGATGCGGCTAAAGTTTTTACACTGGCTGCCTGCGCAGCTAGACGCAACTTACCCGAAGGCAAGAGTAACACAACCAGTACTAGGTGGTATCCAGAAGCAAGGTTTAATGCATTGAAATTTAATTCTTCTTGATCCCCGATTAAAAAAGAGAATTACCTGGTTATCATTGTCAGTATTCCACTTGTTGCTTTTGATTCTGAAGCCTCCTTCATGTACTGTTTTTCTGATTCTGCTTTTAAAGCTTTGAGTATTAGGCTTCACCTCCTCAAAGAGCATCTTGTTTTTTCGAAACCACAAACTCTTTTAAAATTGCACAAACAGCTACAATCCAACATTCTTTAATAAATGAACTTTTACCCTTTGCATTGCTCCATACATCTTCAAAAGATTTTGGAACTTTGCGTTCTCTCGTTTTGATATTATGTTTATTCAAAGTAGTTCTTCAATCATACATCTTTTTCGTAGGACTTTGCGAATCTTTTTCTTCATATTTTCTTCTCTAATTTTACATTGTCATTGATTTTTCTGCTCTGGGTTTTCTTAGATTCTCGTTGAACATGTAAAAAGTAGTTTTTTCTTTTATGCTTTAGTTTGTAATCGACTTTAAGGTTTTTGGAAATTGGGGTTTTCCAAATTTTCAACATTCTCATTAAAGGTGTATGAATCGTATTTTTTTTTTTTGTATTCGATCATATCAGTATTGTATGGGATTTGAGTTATGTTACTCGACTAGTGACACTTTCTGGGAATTGAAATCTGTTATTCGGCTAGTGACATTGTCTGTAGAGTAATGCTAAGCACACAAAATCCTTAGAATATGGAATGGATTGAATGATGGAGTGATGAGCCAGTACATGTTTGACTATCATTCTGGATTCGACCTTCAATCTTTTATCTCGTGTCTTTTGTCTATACCCTGAGGAGCCGTCACATATCCTCGAGGGAGAAACCCGAGAACCGTGGTCATGTCTCTTGCTTGTAGCAATTTGTGAGGCAACTTCGTTTGATCGTTTTTTTTTTTTAATTTTTTTTTATTAATATTATTACATAATTAACTAATTGGAAGCCTAATAAGATAAGCTCCAAGCCCTAGTTAGCAATTCAGTATTCGGGAAACGTACGGAACGGCAAACATACGGGTATTATTCGGATTTGTAGAAGCCAGATTCGGTAAATAGTCCGATCAACGGTTGGTGATTCGGCTATGAACCCGTACGGCATACGTACATGTATAATTCGTTTTAAAAATATGAGTTCGGCACGCAAAATTCGTCGTATATTAAATGATAAGAAAACACATTTTAATGGAGAAGTGTATGTGGATGACGTGATTTTGCAATATCCGTGAATATATATGTACTATTTTAAAGCCCCGTTTGGGATTGCTTTTTTTCAATCAAAAGCACTTTGTAACAAACTTGTAACAAACTTTTACCAAAAATTGTGTTTGGTAAAAAAATTTCAAAGTGCTTTTGGAGAGAAGCACTTTCATTTTAGACCTGCTTTTAAAAGCTACTCAAAGACTAGCTTTTAAAAGCGGGAAAGCTTTTATTTGTGGACCCACATAATTCGATTTAACTGATTCTCTATTTTAACCTTGTTAATTTATTATAAAGACAAGTTTTACCCTCAAATATTGTACATTTGACATTATAATTATAATTTTATTTTATTTCTCTATTTTTTTTATTTTTTATTTAAAATAATTAGTACAATAATAATTAAAATTATTATATAAAATAATAAAAATGTTAATAAATATTAAAATGTTATTTATTTTCTATTATTTTTGTAATTTAAAATTAATATTGCTTTTAAACTACAGAACCTTTGGTTGGTAGCCGAGCAACAAAATGAAAAAAATAATAATTTTTTTTTAATATTTTTTTTGATTTTTTTTTTAAAATAATAATATTTTCATAGAAAACCATAATCATAAATTTTTTAATTAAATAATAAAAACAATTAAAAAAAATTTACTTATACTTTATTAAATATATTAAAATTAGAAATATAATTTATTATAATAAAATTGTATTAAAACTAATTTTTGAAATATGTCATTTTCGTCATTAACTACATCACCAGCACTTTTAAATACCAATTTACCAAACAGAATTTACAGTTTGTTAATTGCACAAAGTGCTTTTAAATTATAGTTTACCAAACGTCATGCGATTTATTTTCACAAAGACAAAGACAACAACGCACAAGACAAAGACTGTGAGAAAAGCGCTTTTCTAAAATTCACAGCAATACCAAACTAGCCTTAAATAATATGCACCAACAAGGTCGTGGAACAGTGGTGTGGATGTTGTCTAACGAGCTTGGAGGCTATCCCCTTGGAAGCAGTTTTTGGGAAAATTTGGAATAAAGATCGTTTGGGATGATTATTATAGTTGGGTTGCGAAGATGGGCCTATCTGTTTGGAGTTAATCTACTTAACTATATCCGAACCAATACGACGAATTCTTATACGGGACGTATAATCCGCGTATAATTCGAAAAGTTCACAAAACACGCGTACAGGGGTCGAGGTTCCATTCGGACGGGAGTATATTCGAAAAATTATATACCCTTTTCTTTTTCTTGTCGGGATTTTCAGTCATGTATCGCTACAAGCGTGTTGTTTTTTGTTACTTTTACAAGCGTTTTATTTTACAAGGTGCTATTTATTGTTACTTTTTGAATTGGATGTACTTAGGATCCATATAATCATGATTTCCATTAATAAAAATTGAATTACCAAAAAAATTAAATAAAAATTAAATGAACACACACTATGTCTTTTTTCGGCAGAAGTCATAGTCGTCAGTCTAGGAGGTAAGGAATATTAACAAGTAGAGAAAAACTACACTGTAATTCGTTAATCAGCCATTGGTAATTTATTTGATCGGTAAAAAATTTTGATGTCATCACCCTCTATTACCATTGTACTACAATGGCATCACATGTCATAAATGACTAGCCCAAATTTGTGAGAATGTAAACAAATGATCGTGATCTAAAAAGCTTTGGTAGTCCAACATGATGCACTTGACTACTAGAGTGATGGAAAGAAATGTACAACTGAAATTGGTTATGTAGGTGTAAATAGTCCACAGATATAGGTGGAGCAATCCTAGGAGGCGAGACATTAATTGCAGAAGAAGCGTGAAGCACTGAATCCTACCACTCAGCCTTGGCGCGAGAAAAGAGATGTGAAATGAACCCGTGAAGACAATACATGTAAAGTAGGGACGTGACAGCCATCAGGTACATCAGCAATAAATGCACTAACTAAGTGGTTGAGAAGATAAGGACGACTCGGTCAAAGTAAGACTCGGTTAAGGGTATCATGGGCGACATCGGCAGCATTCTCCAAAGACACTAACATCGGGTGAAGAGGCGACATGAGGAAACATCATCAATCTCGGCCTAGTACATCGGGCAGGGGCATCAACCAGAGCCGAAGAGAACATCAAAGAATATACACCATGACATACACTGTAACTCGGATGTATTAGCACTTGCGGCTATAAATAGAGAGCTTTGTAGAGAGTTATGGGAGGCATTGAGTAAGAGAGAGAGAACACTAAGAACTTGTAAGTGAGGAAGAGAGAACTTGTGATCTAGAAACATCCTTGTAACTCCAATTAGAGTAATAAGATCGTCAACCCTTCACCCCGTGGACGTAGGTAATCATACCGAACCACGTATATCTTGTGTTCTTGTACATCTCTTGCTTGTTTACTTTCTTGTGTGTGCGTTTATATTTCTTGGATGTGGAAGTAGGATTTTCCACATCTACATTCTGGCGCCGACTAAGGGGACCGTGTAACATCATTTGATACCTTGCAATCTAACCATTTAAGAGAGATTCCAAAGCTCCTATGACATATTTTGATAATTAGTTGATGCTAAGTGAAAGACTCTTGTGGTTCTCGGTTGAAAATCTAGTTTCAAAATCTAGCTTTGAAAATCTTGTGGTTCTTTTATGAAGTTTTTACTTTCTTAGATTTTCTCTATGAAAGTCTTTAGATCTCTCGTTTCGTGTTGAAGTCTAGATAGTTTGCTATTGTTAAAAGCAAGACCTTTACCATCGATTGAACGAAGTTATTGAAAACACTTTCTTTTCGATTACCCCATCATTTAAGTTTCAACTACGCGATTTATTTTCGAAAACACTTTCTTAACGTTACTTTCCGGTTACAAGTTTCAAATTTTAACTGCGGTTTATAGGGTTTTCTCGATGAGTTGTTAGAAAGTTTTGAAGCTCCCAAAAGATCATTCTTGATTTTTGGTAGAATCTAGAGTGAAACTTCATCTCACGGATAACACCTTGTCGGGGATAACTAAACTCAACAGCAGCAATGGCAAAACCAGCTCAAAACCATTGAGTTAGGGTTTTTCCAAAGCAAAGACTGAAAAGGGGCAGGATGAGTACTTAGATATTAGTCCCATCCTAATCCTAGAACAAGAGTCTTATAGCACCATCGGAAGTCCAACAAAGTCGAGAAACTTTACCTTTGGCAACGGGTGTAGTTGATACAACCGGCAAAACAATTGACGAAAGTAATCAGTACAAAAGAAGGTCAAGAAAGAAATTTTTCCGGTAAGTTGTACGGAAGATTAATGATTTCTGGCACTTGGAATGTAGGAAAAATAATGATTAATGCGAAGGGAAAGTACCGAAAGCGACGTGACATAACCCCTTTTCACAAATTCGTCTTGCTAGTCAAAACCCTCTAATTTGCTGAGATCAGCACACTGTAGCAAAAGGGAATCATACTTGTCTGAACTTTTTCCTCCCTCTGAAGTTTAGATCTGTTGAACTTCATTCTTAACCTTTTCGAAAACAATTCAAAGTGAGGTGTTGTCTGTTTTGCTGACGTAGGTAGGGACGGGCGAGCCGAAGAATATCAGCCGAACCCGAGCCGATGGCAAGCACATCGGTTACTGGCAGAACTCTGAGGAATCGTACAACAGCTGGCACTAGCATGCAGGAAGGAGTAACAGATCCTCGATAACAAAGTAGCCGACAACACCAATAGGAAGAATCTAGGGCGCCAGGTGGTGGCATGACAACTGTTGATGAGGGCTGAGATGATGATCTCTCGCCGAGAGGATTATGGATCAACCCGAGCCAGATGAGGCCAGGAGATATGGTAGATGGAAGGACCGCATCGGACACTGAGGACGATGAGGAATCACAAATTACACGAGAGAACCGGAGGCTAGCAAGGCAGCGTGCATAGTATCGATTCGCCTTGGAACAAGAAGGAGAGAGTCTTAGGCACGTACGCTTGGAGATGGCCAACCCCAACAGGGATATTCCACCAGCTGTAGCCGCCCCAACCACTACTCCTCCAGTAGCTCCACCAACTGCGCCGCCACTAACAGTAGGGAACCATGTGAATGGTCACTCCAGTCACGAGAGTACCGACCCGACATTACTCGCGATCTTGGCCAATCAGAAAAGGCAGGAAGATTTCATGAGGGAGTTACAGAGAAGAAATTTGGCTTTAGAGCACGAGAACTACCGGCTCAGGAATCAGATATCTGGGTCGCATGGATCTTCGAGCCAAGGAGACTCTAGTAACCGTACCCGATCGAGACATACTCGGACCCTGCCACCTGGCCGAGAACGTGTATCCGATCCTAACCGAACAAGGGGAGGGTATGGACCACCCGAGAACTCCTCAACCAAGGAAGAAAAACAAAATAGGGGACCCAACAGGACAACCGAAGCTAAGATTAAGCAATTGGAGCAGATGGTCAAGAAGTTGGCAGGCGATGAGGAAGACGACAAGTTGGCGGAAGTAATTAGCGAAACGCCAAAAACTCCATTTACCAAAGCACTTAACCATACGCCGTTCCCCCCCAAGTGTACGCTTCCAACCTTCCCATCAAGGTTTGACGACACAAGATACACACGAGAACACATCAAGATGTATATCATGTCTTTGCTGCAATGGAAGAGCTACGACGTAGTCATGTGCAAATTCTTTCCGGCAAGTCTGGAAGGCGAAGTGAAAAAATGGTTCTACACCTTGCCCGATGAATCCATTGGAAACTACGAGGCCCTAGTGGAAACATTTCTTGAGACCTACATGCATAACAACATTGCTCGCCTAAGGGTAAACAGATTATTCACACTAGCCCGACGGTTTCGAGAACCCCGAGATCTTTGACAGATCGATGGAGAAAATTATGTCTTGATATTGGGAAGGTTCCAAATCGAGCAAGCAAATATTTGGATTTGAGAATTCATTGGGAAAGTCAGATCCCATCTGGGTAGCAATATACACAGAAAAGCCAAAGACGCTAAGAGAGATGAGGAAAATGCAGAAACATTACATAGCATTGGAGGAGATACAAGAAGGAGCACAAGATAGAGGAATCCAAGAAGCCAGCACGGCAGCGGAGCCTGTCCCTATGCAAGATCTGAGGCGACCCGAGAAAAGGCCGGTAGCCCCACAGCAAGTCTCGGGCAAGAAAGAATGGGTCGAGAAGGGAAAAAAGCCACAACACGAAACGAGAACCTACACACCCCTGAATGCACCATTAGAGGAAATATTCAAGGAAGTAGAGAAAAAAACGACATCAGATACCCGAAGACTAGGGGCATCCAGTTCGACGAAACAAAAAACCATCCTAAGTTTTGTCATTACCACCAATATCCAGGGCACTCAACTAACAATTTTTGAGAAGTAAAAGATATTGTTCAACACTTGATACGAGACGGGTACTTGCGATATTTCGTCAAGACAGCGCCGGCACCAGTCCAACCCGATGTTCCTGTGAACCAAGTAAGGATCGACAGGGGAACCCATTTCACATGCAATACCATCTCACACTCGTCCACACAAAGATTTGATCTCAGGATGGGTATCACTTCCAGGATTTGTAAGAGGGATCGAGCAGGGAAGGAAATATTTAGTGTAACAAAGACATTACCAATAGAACCGTGGATGATGCAGCCGATCACCTTCTCAACTAAAGATGTTCCTTCGAATGGCCAAGCACATGGAGACCCACTAGTGATCACCTTACTTATTGAAGAATGGGGAGTTAAGAGGATCATGATGGAGAGTGGAAGCTCGGTCGAAGTCTTGTTCTATGATACTTTCAAGAGGATGGAATTATCAGACGACATCTTAATTCCTTCGACTTATCGAATTTACGGCTTCAACGACACCGTTACAGTACCAAAGGGAGAAGTCACACTCAAAGTTTCAGACGGAGAAGGATACCTGGACACGCTTACTACTTTTTGTGTTGTGGACGTCGTGTCACCATTTGAGGCTATCCTCGGTAGGCCATGGATCGCGGGTATCAATGGGGTGGCATCGGCGTACCACCAAAGGCTCAGATTCCCATCTTATCGAGGAGTTGTGGAAGTACTGGGAGATCCCCAAGCAGCAATACAATGCATGCAGTTGGATATCCAGCAAAATGAGGAAAGACGATCAAGGCAACGCCGAGAAAAGAACAAAGCCAAGGAAGCCAAGGCCGAAGAAGAACTAGAAAAGGTGCTTTCACAGGCTATTGCAACTTATGAAGAGGGAGAAAAAGAGGTCTTATAGCAATCAAAAGAGGCGACATCGGTTGAAGAATCGAAACCTAACTTCTCGGCTTTAGAGCCAACCCGAGAAGTTAACTTAGGTACTGCAGAAGAGCCGAAATTAGTAAGAATCGGAACCTTAATAACGGACGAGCAGACTGAACTATTGATAGCATTGTTGAAAGAATATATGGACGTGTTCGCCTGGCAGATGCGTGATATGGAGGGAATTGACCCAGATGTATGCTCACATTATCTAAGGATAGACCCCAAGTTCAATCCAATCTGACAAAAAATGCGGAGAATTGCACCCGAGTTGCAAGCAACGGTGGAGGCCGAGTTGAAAAAGTTACAAAAGGAGGGAATCATTCGAAAGGCTCAATACCCACAGTGGATATCTAACATGGTGATCGTACCAAAGAAAAACGGGGGAGTTAGGATCTGCATCGACTTCAGTGATTTGAACAAGGCCTGCCCGAAGGACAACTTTCTTTCCCCCGGTATCGATCAACTAGTGGAGTCAATAGTCGGGTATAAGGCAATCACGCTAATGGATGGATACTCGGGGTACAATCAAATCCCATTGGCCCCTGAGGATCAAGAATATACGTCATTCTTCACACCTAGAAAACTTTATTGTTACACCAAAATGCCATTTGGATTGAGAAACACGGGTGCTACTTACCAAAGGTTAGTGGAGAACATGTTTGAAGACAAGATTCATCACACCATCGAAGTCTACGTGGACGACATGTTGATAAAGAGCAAGATAGCATCCAACCACATTGGCGACCTACGCGAAATTTTTCAAACTATGAGGAAATATAAGATGCGAGTCAATCCTGCTAAATGTGCTTTTTGGGTCACTTAGAGTAAACTTTTGGGTTACATAATCACGAACGAAGGCATAGAAGCGGATCCTGAGAAGATTAGGGCTGTGGTAGAAATGCCATATACCGTGACAGGAAAAGACGTACAAAGACTAAACGACAACTTAGCCGCACTCGGGCGATTCATTTCTAGATCTTCCGACATATGCAAAGACTTCTTCGGGACACTCAGAAAAGGGGAGAAGTTCAGGTGGAGCGAGGAGTGTGAAGAAGCGTTTCAAAAAATAAAACAACACCTAGCGATCCTGCCGGTGCTACAATGACCCGAGCCCGATGAAGTTCTTACCTTATATCTCGGGGCAACGGGTTATGCAATAAGTGCGGTCCTGGTTAAAAATGTTGGGATAGAAGAGAAGCCTATATACTTCATAAATAAGACCATGAATCCAGCCGAGAAGAACTACACCAGGATCGAGCAACTAATTCTCGCTTTGGTATGGGCGACAAAAAAACTACGAACGTACTTTCAGACTCACAAGATCCGTGTGCTAACGAAGTCGTCCATAAAATCAGTACTCGATAATGCATCAAGGTCGGGACGGATCTCTAAATGGAGTACTCAAATTAAGCAGTTCGACATCTTCTACGAAATGAGGACAGCAGTAAAGGCGCAGGCAGTGGCAGACTTCTTGGCCGATTTTCCTTCGGACGAGGAAGATGGGGTCGAGGATATCCCGGGCATGGAGGAAGACCGAGAAGATCCGTCCGATCTCCTCGATACATGTGACCGACACGGTGGGAAGTATTTGTATATGGGTCCGGTTTAGGACTCGTCTTCACTACGCCAAAGGGGAAGAAGATGGTTCACTCGTTTAGGATCGAATTTAAGGCAACAAACAATGTTATTGAGTATGAGGCGGTAATACATGCTTTGCGAATGATAGTCGAAATGGGAATCCACGATGTAAGGATCACTAGTGACTCCCAACTAGTAATTAGACAGGTCAATGGATAGTACGCCATACATGACCCGGTTTTGCAAAAGTATTGGTAACTCGCCCAATTTTATATCGGCCAAATACCAAACATTAAGTTCCGACATATCTGCAGAAAAGATAATCTCCACTCCGATGCACTGGCCTACATTGCTTCGATGCTAACAGACCCGAACGTGGAAGGCATTCGAGTTATGCGAATTTTAACGCCATCTATACCCGAACCAAGACCTCAAGGCATATGTAGCAGTTGCCACGGCCGATAAATATGAAGCTGGGGATTGGCGTAAACCCATTCACCAATACTTGGAAACGGGAGAACTGCCAAAAGGGAGACCCGAGATCAACAAGATTAAAAGCAAAGCAGCGGCGTACGAGTTGCGAGAGGGTGTCTTATACAGAAAATCCTATTTAGGACCGTTATTGAGATGCTTAAGCAAAGAAGAGGGGCACACGATCTTGAATGAATTGCACTACAGGGCAGATAGTTAATCATAGCTCGGGACGGATCCTGGCGGCCCGAGCAAAGACCATGGGATATTTTTGGTTGTACATCAATGAATATGCTAAGCACATGGCTCTAATATGTGATGAGTGCCAGAAGTTTGGTAAGAAGATACATGCACCAGCAGTCACCTTGAACTCAGTTATTAGTCCCTGGCCATTTGCCAAATGGGGGATCGATATCATGAGGCCACTACATGTCGGGTCGGGACAAAGAAAATACTTGATAGTGGCAACGGGCTACTTCACCAAATGGGTAGAAGCGGCACCCCTGAGACATATTCGAGACAAGGACGTATTCCATTTCATTTGGGATCACATTATCTGTCGTTTCGGTGTACCAGCTGCAATCGTCTCGGACAATGGGAAACAATTGTAGGGTAAAAATATCGACCTATTATTCAACACTTACAACATTCGAAAGAGCAAGGCGACACCCATTTACCCACAAAGTAATGGGCAGGCCGAGATTACAAACAAAACCCATAGCCGACAACCTAAAAAAGAAGTTGGACGGGGAATACGGCGAATGGTGTGAGGAGCTCTACAACGTTCTATGGGCTTACAGGACTACACGCAGAGACGCCACTGGTCTATCACCTTTTATTCTAATGTACGGAACTGAAGCTATTCTCCCTACAGAAGCAATGATACCTACGACAAGAACTGAGGCGTGGAGACGAAACATCTCGGCAGACCTGATCTTCGCCAAGCTTGACAACTTAGAAGAAACTAGGGAGATGGCCCTGCAAAAAATGGGAAACTATCAAAGAAGATTACAGCGTGAATATAACAAGCGAGTTCGGCCGAGATAATTTCAGCCTAGGCAGTTAGTGCTGAAAGAACTACCCAGTTATTAACGTGACAAGAAGGGAGAAAAATTAGCGGCACGATGGGGCGGACCATACACGATTGTGGAAAAGGTGGGAGAAGGGGCATATAAGATATTGAAACCATACGGAACACCCGAACCGCGGCCGTGGAACACTAGACACCTAAAGCTGTATCACCCATGAGAGGTGCGAAAACAGGTATGATATCTTGTCATTTGTATCCTTAAAAATCCACGTGGGGTAGGAACTATGACAATTGTGTCTAATGGTCATTCGTACTCGGGGCGACGGCAATGTGCAAGTGCCGAGGTGACTTACACTCGAATGGGCATTCGTACTCGGGGCGACGGCAATGTGCAAGTGCCGAGGTGCCTTACACTCGATGAGCTATTCAAACTCGGGGCGGTGGCAGTATGCAAGTGCCGAGGTAGTCTAAGGGCTCTGGTGGTTGGAAACCAGCGGCCGATTGTCGGGGCATGAGTACTCAACAATCGAGCATACAACATTTCTCCCATCGCAAGTGGCCGAAATCACTTGCCCAAGGTAGCTAATTGATAGCTCCTTGGGGATATCGAGCTAATACGGTTTAGGAAAGACCAATACCCTACCACTAGATCAAAATGACGGTGATAAGATACCTCAATTGAGACATGGCATTGGGACCGATGACCCTCCCTGTTGAGTGTGTTCGACATAAATGGAATTTATGCTAAACGTTAACACACTTTGTTGCACGGAACGACAAGCTCAACATTAATAGACAAACAAAGTATGAACAAAACGACATAAGGGAGGATGTCAAGTAACAAGAAAATAACCGGTTGCCGACGCAGCACCCCATAAAACAAAGAGTTAGGAAAGAAAATAAAGGTGTTCAAACGAATTACATCCCAACATAAGGAGCAGAATAGTGGCGCAGCACTACAAAAGGTCCATCTATACCTTTGGAGGAACTGATCCCGAACCGGCCTTTTTAGCAGCAACATTGATGAAATTTTTAATTTGGTCGTTGTAGTAGTAAAAGGGTTGTCGCTCACTCGGACTTGATGAGATTGATTTTTAGAATTAATAAAAGAGAATAAAAGAAAAATATATACAAATATTGTCACAGGATGAAGAGATGTCTTTGGGACTCGGATTCGACCAAACTCATAACAAAAAGGTTCAAATATTAATTCTTTTAACAATTATCGCTTAACAAATAAAAACATGGACTCTTATTTTTGCCAAGATAGATTCTCAAAAGATTGGTTGTAAATCCTAAGCACGATGTATCAAAACATTTAAGCTAAGCATACCTCATCAAATTAAATGACAACCAATTAATTCAAATCATATTTCAATTGAAATTAATGCAAAAGTCTTAAAAAAGAATTAAATAATTTTACCCATGTATGAAATTCGTCTTCCTCCGTCGTCCCAGTAATGGGGTTTAGCTCATCATGTTGGAAACACGCTCAAAAGTTGATTTCATTGCTCAAAAATGGTTTACAAATGATGAATAAGGGAGAAATAATGAAAAATCGGGTTTGTAACAATTATTTTTGTTACAAACCGAATCATCTGAGAGAATGATAGATATTAATCAAGTTCACATTTTCGTTTCTTTAAGTCTGTCTCCAAACTACGACCCACTGCTGCGAGTCGTTAACACTGTTGAAGAACGACGGTCTTTGGCAGTCTGTTCTTCGTGTTCTTCGTCTTCCACAGGAGCAGAAAAATATTCTTTGCAACTCTCGATTCTCACTCTGTTGATGCTCTAAACTCTCCCCAAGCTCTTCATAACCCTTCTCTGATCCCCAAGACACTCTTTTATAACCAATAGAACCGTAATCAATGCTTGAAATCTTCCCATCAAGGGATTATTCTCGGGGATATTTTTTCTTTATTCTTACCATGATTATCTTGGCCACGCGACTGTAAGATGCCAACTTCCCTATTTTTGCATTCTACACGCTTATGATCCCTTTAAACACACTCCTAACCTACACATAACATGTCTTAACCTTTACAGCTCGTGAAAATCACCTCCCGACTAAATGCATCCCCGTTCTTTTCTGTTTTATCCAAACTCGATGAACTGGCCCTGTTTGATCAATTCTGTTGGACCTAATAACTCTGTTTAGTCTTAACAGGACCAACCCAAACAAATCCCGTAATTGAATCTCTTCCAAACTGTCCAAAACTCGAAACCAAAATTTTGTTCTTCACTACCAAACCTTCCCGCCAAATTTGAAAGTTTGAATAAAGAAGATGAAGTCCCCCTAACCACTGGTAGGGTGCGAATAGCAGGTGGGTGCCCCTTAGTAATTGAGGTACCCCTTATCCAAAGTAAGAGTCCGCATAATAAATGTCCTCCGGGGGTGCTCCGCATAATTTTTCGAGCCGAATTTTCCAAAAATGTTTATTCCCAAAAAATACCTACACACACATAAAACACCATAATAAGTACAAAATCGAGTGCCAATAATAAATAGTATTGAGATCAAATTAGACACAAAAATGTGTCTATCAAATACCCCCAAACTTATTATTTGCTAGTCCTCGAGCAAATTTATTCTAGAAAATAAAATTCATTTGAACCCCTAGGTGACCCTAGTGGCGGAGTGTTGTCTCCGGAGGGTTTACCAGAGGTGTACCCACAAAACCTTTACTCCCGACCCTAGCTATCTACGCAAAACCTTGGAAGGCACTAAAAGATCTCCTTGGTTGGCATACTTATTGACTACAGGAGGAAGTACCCTGATGCGAAATTCCAATTGTTGTACACGAGTTTTCACTCAAGCATACTAAAATTCATATAAAGTGACATAGCTCTACTCAGATAGTTTCTGGACATCATAAACCGAAGTCAACCAATCACATGGATAGATTAAGAAGATGGATGTAGAGAAAAACGTGGATGATGTTGACTAAGGTGAACCTATCCTAATGGACTCGAGATCTTGGTCTTGACTAATATCAACACACTTTGGCATATACAAGGGAACCAAAGTGGTCGATAACCCTAACTCTAGGTCAACTCAGCTGGCATATACAAGGGTACCAGTGGTCGACTTTATTGTATTTATTCTGGTTGGTCTAGTGGTCTGGTCTCATTTTTTTTTTTGTGTTGAATCTCAGTCACTCTATTTCACCCTAGCAATGGTAAAAAGAAAAAAAAAGAAGTGATCAGGATTCTTTCGATGTTTCCATCACGAGGATGTGGCGAAACTATCATTGTAGGAGCAGAATATCGCAGCAAGGATATACTTGTGAAGTCCTCGCCAATGACACTTTACAAGTGTCGCAGAATGACGACGCAATAGATGGTGGTGATAGAAACATGAAGAAAGCGCGAAGATCTTGCGAAAACTAGAGTGTCTGCGAGACTTAACATTTATACTCCTGCGAGATGTCGCAAGGTAAATCCGAAATTAAGGGAAATATTAGTTGTATATGAGCTGTCATCCACTATGTAAACACTATATAAAGAAGAGAGCAGGAGAGAGAAAGGGAGAATAATTTTGGGAAGAGAGAGAGAGAGATATTTTGGAGATAGATATTTTTAAAGAGAGATTTATTTTTCTTTATCATCTTCTTCCCCTAAAATTAGATCTAGAGCTCTACAAAATATCCATTAATGGAGATTGTAAATGTAATACTAATGTAACCTCAACAATCATAGTGAAGAACCGTGGATGTAGATCACATTGAT
Source organism: Papaver armeniacum (assembly GCA_023531295.1). Lineage (NCBI taxonomy): Eukaryota > Viridiplantae > Streptophyta > Magnoliopsida > Ranunculales > Papaveraceae > Papaver > Papaver armeniacum. The sequence goes on from JAJJWW010007417.1 coordinate 84,767, forward strand.
CGAACCACGTAAAAAATCCTTGTGTCCATTTTATAATTTTAACATTTTAATCTTTATTTTGATTATGAAATAGATTTAGATCTATGAAATATTATGAGGGGTGTAGTGTGGGATTTCCTGCAACTACATATGCGCTAGAAACAGGGACCTAATCTTGTTGGTTCAAGAAAGTTTAGAAAAATTGACTACCGTTGGTGACGAAATCAATTGGATCTATAAACTTGAAGGGGAAAAACAGAAGTTTCCAAGAGATAATTTAAATCTTCAAGCAACGGATGCTGTTAATGATTGGTCTAGATCCAGAAGAGTAAAGGAAGAAAATAGACTAAAAACGAAATATGACGTAGGATCACTTCGGTCACTAAATTGCAGAACAAAATGAATTCAATAACGTGAAGTTCAACAGCCAGCGAGAAGAAAAAGCCAACGAGCTTCATGGTATCATTACTTTTACATTAACAGCTCAACATGCAAGTTGTAGCAGACTGGGGATATCAGCAAATCTCTACTCGACAATTAATTCCCACAACTCTCGTCAAGCAGCAAATGGGGCTCACTACCATTTCCATGGTAAAACTAAGCTAGCGAGAAGAAGTAATAATAGGACAGAAATATAGCTTGCTTTCGCAAACAGAAGCTAGTACAGATGGTCAGCAGCGAAATGAAGGAATTCAGTATCACGAGTTCGAATCCCACCGTACGCAACCCTTTACTATTTTTACTACAGGCGAAGATATAATTAAAACTATAGCATTGTGCATTCCTTTCGCACACAAGACGTAGCACAGTTGGTCAAGCTTCGCTAGAGTGAGTTGTAGTACTCAGGTTCGAATCTCCCTCCTCGCAAAGAATTTTTTGCTTCACAAAAAAAAAAAAAAAAAAAAAAAAAAAAAAAAAGGATTATTTCGCAAGCAAGAGGCAGCACAGTTGGTCACCTGCGAGGTTAATGAGTTCATGGTCGCGAGTTCAAATCTCAATGAACGTGTATTTTTCGCATGGATTTTTCGTAAGAGTATTTCGCATTTAAGAAAGTAAGTTATTATTTCGCGAGAGATAGTTCGCAAACAAGCTTGACAAAGTTGGTCGAGGTAAAGACAATAAGCTTGAGGTCGCAGTTCAATTCCCACCTCTCGCGAATTTTCGCATATTTTTTGAACTTTCAAATGAGAAGAAATGGAATAAGGTTATGAAATTATGTGTTTCTTTCGAAAACAACAAGTAGCGCAGATGGTCAGGGATTAGGAGTATGGGTTAGAGTTCGCATGATCAATTCTCGCAAACACTACGCCAGAAGTGACCTTTTTCGACGGGCCTGGTCTGTCGTTTATAAGGATTATTGACAGTCCCACCCTGTCAAACGGCCTGTCATATTTTAAGGTGTCGAAAACAATAATTGATGGTGGCCTCCCGTCAATAATGAGCAACAATAAACTACGAGCTTCAACTGTCAATATTTTTTGACAGGCATTACTCGTCAATTTGTTCCAATATTGTATTGCCAACCAATACAATATTTTCAATAATTATATAAATAGTGTTTTTAATTGCTTAATTTGTAAATAAAAATAAAAATGAACCAACATCCAAGAACATTTTTAACTTATAATTAACATATATTCATAAATTTCAATCCCAAACGAATTCTTCGTCCAAACAACATCCAAGAAGACACAAACATCAAAAAATGAAAACAAAGTAAAAAGAAAAACTACCGCTTTTGAGAGTATTAGAATCCAATAACAACAGTGGCATGGTCTATTTCCGAAAATGTTGAACACTTTCGGCTAATTGATCACCTGTCCAATCATAACATCACCAAGCTTTCCATCTACATCATATATTGACAGTTGAAGGCCAGTATTGGTATCTCAGGAAGGTAGTTCCTTAAAGACGAAATGTTGTGATGCTAGACCTTTGAGGAAACATAAACAAAACAAAACAAACATGAGTAGGAATAAGACTATCGAGAACGCGCCAAAGAAACTCATAAATAGAATACATATTCTCAGGCATTCAAGCAAGCTAAGACCAAAGTTTCTTTCTTTTTCTTTGCAATTAATAGCATTTCCCTGTTACATTTAGAAAATACGTACCTCATCTGGAAATTAGAGAGACATTATAATGCATACCATCAAAGTCTGTCGAAAGAAGCACAAACACAAACAAAAACAGTCAAAACTCGCGAACAAGTATTGGAATCCAAATCCCGCAAACAAGTACAAGAATTAAGGAGTAGTAATCATGCTGCTATCTTAAAAAAATATTAGCTAAGGTTGTGTTAAGGGCGCTTCCTAACAATCAGACTAGCTACTCCCTTAACGCACTAGGCTAGGAGTCATAGAGACAATACAAACCTTAAGTTTCAAAGAAAAATTCAACAAGCTATGAAGAATCAAACTCGTTGAACGAGACACTAAAATAAAAATAAAAAGGCAGTTGGAAAAAGATGGTTAACCTTGACCTCAACGAGCGTCTTTGACGGTTCAAAAGTCAAACCATAACTGGATTTAGGGCAACCTAAATTCAGAATAAACACTGGATATGCCTCTATTCTGCATCTTTTACCATTATGAGGCTCAAGTACATCCTATCATGTTCCGAACTATTCAAACTTGCAGCAAGATTATTGAGCAATTTACGAATTGGACTGAGAAACACAATAATAATTACATAAAAATAGAGAGGTGGCAAAATAAAGTATACATAACATTTCAAACAAATGAGAACATAGCACGTTCTAACGTTAACGCCAACTTTATCTCGACTCATACATCATTAAATATAAAATGTGAGTACCTATCGGATAATATGAACAACTCATACATCATTAAACTTACAGGCTTAGCCATTTTGGTCATGACCATCAATGGGTAATACAGGCTTATACTGCATGGGAAAGGTAAAATTGAATAAAAACAACACCTGAAATTCGACTCATGTATGTTCAACAAGCACACGAGTATCAGCAATTAGCCCATTCATTGCGCAACCAATATGCTCATCATTTTCATACTTCTCTTTACATCACCAGGTTCCCGAAAAGTAAAAGGAGTTGCAATTGCATATGACTAGCAAAAGCATTTTGTAGTTTCACATTTTAATTTCCAACAGGTTTGCTAAGGTGTAGCAATGATATATATTACTTGGGCTGAAGTGGCAACAACTCAGTAATGGAAAAAGCAGATTTCCCAACAAAAAATTTTGCATTGTAGAAGCTCAGATAGGATACAAGTACGAAGACGCAACTTTAGGAACTCGAATTCTAGTTTTATTACTTGAATATCGAAAAATGATAAAAACCATAAGCAATAAAACCATGTTTGACTAAGTCGATAACATAACCCAGCCGAATCTTCAAAGTTAGCTGGGAAATTCAATGATACCGAGCTGGATACGAAGGATATCAATTATTAAAGTATCCAATGTACATTCGGTTGTGAAATTTACCAAAATCCAGCCGAAATTAGTTGATTTTGGAAAAGACATTCCAATTTGAAATTCTCGGCTAATCTTTACAAAAGATTCGATGATTAAGAATACACGAGATCTCGGAGAAAAACAAATTCAAATCAACCAATAATTGTCACCATATCTTAAAACAAACTCACTGTCACACATCCATTATGAATGAATTGTAACACCAATAAAATTAAAAAAAAATGCAAAACCAAAGAAAACTTCACCAAATGGGTAAAAAAGGTATAAAGCACTTACATATTCTTAAATTTCATTCTCAGCAATGTAAAACGGATCCTGAGGTGAAGAAATTTTTCACATTATCTACATTATCCTGCACAATTAGACACAGAAATCGTGTACATATCAAATCAAAACAACATTTAAAATTTTCTTCTTGCATAAAAGGTACTGTAAGGTTGCTTCTAACATGGACTATGCCATACACACCTCTTCACATCTCATCAATCAATATCATAGTCTCATCGTATTTCCTTGCGTAATAGCTTGAAGACGAAACAAAATATATATGAGTTTAGGTGAAAATCGATGTTATTTGAAAAAATTTGATGGGTAAAAGAGATTAAGATGTTCGGATTACAAATCTAAAATTGGACTTTCAAAACGAAGATAATGATTACGAATCGAGACAGGACTCCGTCAAAATCAAAAAAGTTAGGTTTTCATGAACCAATTTTATTTCCTGGAATCAGATTCTCAAATATATTACTTAACAAGTAGAAAAGAATCTAAATGATAAGGAGAGATTAAACTTATCTTTCCAATCTCGTTCACTAACTTAATCTTCAAATCATTTCTTCATAATAGTTTTGATAACCTAAATTCAGATTACGTGGTTGTTGACGTCGAATGTAGTTTTGATAACCTAAATTCAGATGACGTTTCTTCACCGAAGTGATATTGATCTCTTCTATGATTAAACTCAAAGTGAACGAAATTGCTACTGAGAATTTCATCTCTTAGATCCGGCGGATGAACAGAGATCGCTCTTTCTGATTGAAGTGAAAAAAGATTTGGGGAAGAAAGAGTATTTCGGCCAAGTTTCTGATTTTTGCATTCTAAAATGCTTCCAATTTTATCCCGTCGAAAATGAAGCCCAACGGTGGCCCGTATAAATTTTATGAATTTGATAGAGAGGGACTATCAAAAATGGAATGACAAGGCTTCCCTATCAAATTCAAGAAAGGCCCCCTGTCAAATATACTCCAATACGGCGTAGTGAAAGCTCAATATTTTTCACACTTTTTGGAACTACTGAAAAGAAAGGAAGAATAATAGAGTGGAAATATGTGTTTCTTTCGCAAGCTGAAGCTAGCTCAGATGGTCATCAGTAAAGGGAAGGAGTTTGATGTCTAGGGTTCGAATCTCCCCATTCGCAAAGAGTTTTTGCAACTTCGCAAATGTTTACCTTGCGAACGTTCGCAAAGACGAACACTTCGCAGATGTTCGTTTACTTCGATCTTTGATAATTTCGCAAGGGTATTTCGCAAGAAGAAAGTAGATGATTATTTCGCAGAAACACCTCGCAGAGGCAGGGTTAGCACAGTTGGTCAGGAAGCATGAATGCAAGCAGAAGGTCGCAGGATCAATTCTTGCTTCTCGCACATTTATTTTTGTTATGCGAAATTTCGCATGAAATTTGATTATTTTGCAAAGAAGAAAGTTGATGATTATTTCGCAAGTTAATTTCGCAAGAGAGGGTTAGAACAGTTGGTATGGAGCGAGAATACGCAAGAGGCAGGTCAAGGGTTCAAATCTCATTTATCACACTTCTTTTTGCTGCGAGATAGTTATATTTTGTGCGATGTTTATACACTTCGAGGATGCTATCTTCGCAAGCAAATCATATACTTCGCAAGAGACAACAACATCAGCATACCACAAAAGCTAAGTACCATTTTCCTTAAACATTTTATTTCTACAGAAAATTAAAGATTTTTGATTTGATTTACAAAACGCGATACGATCGCAAGATTACAAATATTACTAAGATTTCAAGATTATACAGACTTCAAAATTACAAAGATTTCTAGATTTCAAGATTAAAAAATACCCAGAAAATTCAATTTATATATTTCTTTAGAATATTTCTTTTATAGACAATAAAAGATTTTTGATTTGAATTAAAAAACGCGATACGATCGCAGAATTATAAAGATTTCACAACTACAAAGATTTCAGGACTATAATGTATTGGAATTTCTCTTGAATATTTACTTTGCTTTAAATGATATGATATTATGAGAATGAATGAAGGAAATGACAGAATGAAAGGATGAATGACAGAATGATGAGAATGAAGACTTGCGATAATTTATGCAGAGATAATGGAAATGCGATAATTTCGCAAAGATAATGAGAAGAGATAATCAAAAATGAATGATTGAACGAATTGACAAAAATGAATGAGTGAGTGAATGGGACAAACCTTTATGGCGTACACCCTAGTTTGCGAATGATATTTCGTAAGAGGCAAATGTAAGACCTAAAGTGCGTCATATAAGGGGGTATCTCTTAACCTGGCTCAGGGAAAAGGTTACACCGCTCCTGGAACCCGAGTCATGGAGATTGGGGATAATAACATCCATCGGGAGAGATACCTTGGATTTCCAACTATATAAGGTTTTACCTGGTTGGACGACCGAGGGTCTCTTCCAAGGAGTCGGGCGTATGACCAAGGAGACGAGGTACACGGTTGAGTCAAGAGTGCGGGAGCATGGAACTTCTTTACCACTCTTGACAAGTCTTGGCACATGCTGCACTCGGCCCGAAGAAAACTCCACTTAGGGTGCAGTCTCGTAACCATAATCCCTATAGGTATAAGGGATAAGAGGCTGCGAAAACAACTGCTTGCTGTTAAGACTGGATGGGAGGAGCTAGTCTTGTATGGCCGATGTACGCCTCCTTGAAGGGGCAACCAGGGAGAAGATAAGGGCGGCACCCTCCATTAGGGAGTGATAAGTGTCAAAAGACGCAAATGTCATGAGGCTTTATTTTCGCAAGGAAATTTAGGCTTGTCATATTTGTGCAATGATCCTGAAGAGGCAATAATACAAAAGACAAAGATAAGGCGAGATCAATGGGTCTTTACATGAAAGTGTAAAGACCCACCGCGATTTCGTCGCAAGACGGCAATGTCATGGGGCTTTATGTTCGCAAGAATATTTAGGCCCTGTCATATTGTCGCAATAAGGAGGGGTGGCAAAATAAGACCTTTAACTAGGAAGGCGAAATAAGACCACACAAGAAAAGCGATAAGGCAAGACCAATGGGTCATTACATGAAAATGTAAAGACGCCCCGCGATCTTGTCGCAATGACAAAATTCAACATAAAAATTTTGAATGTAAGTAACAGAGATCTTTCATCGCAAAAAAGATTACATGATAAGCTTGCGAGCTTGATAAAATGATTAAATGATAAACTTGCGAACATGTACATAATAATGAGACTGAGGCAATGCAAATGCCACACACTTGATATTATGATCATATTATTATGAGATACTAATAGTGCAGGAATAAGAAAAGATGAAGCACAAGTAAGAACTTGCGATAAAAAATAAATACGCAAAGAGGAATGCATATACTAAAGACAAAATCAGAGAAATGAAGAAGGGAAGCGATTTAAAGCTACATCAATTTTAAAGCGACAAAATGAGCTAAGTAACACAAACATTAGCTATACATTGCAGTAGATAATCATTCTCATCATACAAGCATCATACTCGCATCATGAAAGCATCGCATAAGCATTTCATGGCATAAACATCGCATACACATTTCATAACATAATCATTACATAAGCATTATATTCGAACAAGAATTTTACAAAATCTCGCAGAGTTATGAGAATTTCGCAAAATTATTCAGAATTTTGCAGAATTATTCAAAACTTCACAGAGATATTCAGAATTTCGCAGAATGTGATTATTTCGCAAGATAAGATAAGCAGCCTGAAGAGATTATACTATCGCATGAGCGCAAGATATGAGACAGAGGCAAAATAAGAATGCAAAAACAATTCGCTCAATCAACACTTTCTCAAGGATTCTACCCTCATAGATAAAGAACAGAGGCAACTATGGATAACCAAGAAAACATTTTATGTTCTTTATCTTCTCGGCAAGAATCACTTCCAAAGAAGATATTCACCAATGAACAACAAGAATCCTCACCAAAAATGGAATAATAACTTCGCATGAACAGAGGCAATACTTTTTATACTTCAAGGATTAATACTTCTTATTCACTTCGCAAAGCTTCGGAATTTTGCAAAAGAATAGAGCATTGCATGAGGCAGAGAGCATGGAGTAATAATTTTGCAATACTTCTTATTCGCAATCAAGGACGGATACTTCTTATATTTCTTCAAGGATACTTCATACTTCTTATACTCCAAGGGTTGATATTTCTAATTTATTTCGCAAAGCTTCGGAACTTCGCAAAAGAATAGAGGCAAGTACGTACTTTTCAAGTCCAGTATTCTTCCGCTCGTTCCTTCATCGATAAAGATCAAAGACTACTACAGCAACGGATTTTTTCTTAAAAATCGCTCTTCAAGCAATATTCAAGAAAAAAGAGGCAAGATGTAGGAGCAGAATATCGCAGCAAGGATATACTTGTGAAGTCCTCGCCAATGACACTTTACAAGTGTCGCTGTGATCGACGACGCAATAGATGGTGGTGATAGAAACATGAAGAAAGCGCGAAGATCTTGCGAAAACTAGAGTGTCTGCGAGACTTAACATTTATACTCCTGCGAGATGTCGCAAGGTAAATCCGAAATTAAGGGAAATATTAGTTGTATATGAGCTGTCATCCACTATGTAAACACTATATAAAGAAGAGAGAAGGAGAGATAAACGGAGAATAATTTTGGGAAGAGAGAGAGAGAGAGATTTTGGAGAGAGATATTTTTAAAGAGAGATTTATTTTTCTTTATCATCTTCTTCCCCTAAAATTAGATCTAGAGCTCTACAAAATATCCATTAATGGAGATTGTAAATGTAATACTAATGTAACCTCAACAATCATAGTGAAGAACCGTGGATGTAGATCACATTAATCGAACCACGTAAAAAATCCTTGTGTCCATTTTATAATTTTAGCATTTTAATCTTTATTTTGATTATGAAATAGATTTAGATCTATGAAATATTATGAGGGGTGTAGTGTGGGATTTCCTGCAACTACAATCATGTTTTCTTTTCTAACACCTGAGCTCTGTTCTTTTATGAATAGACTCTTCTAGATGTTTCCATCTAATCAGATTGGTTCCTCAACTCCTACAACCAAGATGTTCCCATCCACTTAGATTAGTTAGTGCCAACCTTAATAAGCATAAATTTCTAGTCTCTGGAGTTTATTTATTGCAACTAAAAAGTTTCTCCCATACCCCAAACTTAAATCTAACATTGTCCTCAATGTTCTAAAGATGAAATTAAAAACATGAATAAGGAGAAACCGTTACCACTTGAAGAAAAGAGATAATGAAAGATATTACCGTGTCGCATGAATATTGGGTTACCTCCCAAGAAGTGCTAAGTTTAAAGTCTTCAGCCAGACATCGGAAGAGATTAGTCACCTCGAAGAATCATAAAGCAACAAATTAGGAATAATCGGGTCATCGGATCAAAAAGTGCTAACCACAAGAAGAGGAGGCGCAATGCACTCGGGAAGATATCCAACACACCCTTATCTATTTTTAAGACAACCACATCTAGTTGTGGTTTGGGTTCGGGCTTTATAAAAGGGTCTAGATAACATATTTTCATGGGTTGCGTTTCCTCATGAGTTAGATCCGAATGTTCAGGTTCTAGAGTCTGGAAAAACTCAAATAAAAACTTAGATGTAGTTGCAGGAAATCCTACACTACAACCCTCACTAGAATTCACACAACTAATCCATTTGAAGATGATTAACTATGAATTTTATTGATTGTTTTCTTGAAATGTTTACAAGAGAAGATAGAACAGAACTAAAGAAATTACAATCACTACAAATTTTCTCTCTCCTAATGACTTGCTTGACAATTCAAAAAGAACCCTTTCTCAATTGGCCTACCCGGCTCCTTATATAGGGTATTACATAATGGATGACAGCTAAGCGGTCCTTTATTTTCGGGAATGACTTGCGAAATATCGCAAGTGTGCAAGTATATAATCTCGCGACACTCCTAAACCTCGCTAAGTCTTCACACCTTTCTTGTGTTTTGGCTGTCGTCATTCATTGCATCATTTATATTACTCCTTTGCGACGTCTTCGCAATGATGTCGTTTACTAATCTCGCGAGGTATAGATGTCGCGATATTCTGATCCTACATCTTGCCTCTTCTCATGTCTTCTCTGCGAAGAAGAGAATGTCATGAGAACTAGTAATTTTGAAATGCCGCGACTTTTCATGTTTCTCTATTACGATCCCGTACTCCTACACAGAATTGATAACGCGTGTTTCGTCTTCCACTCTTTTCTTGACACGTTTCTTTCAACCGTTATTTTTTAACCATTCACGTCCCCTCTCACATTAAATGCATTTATCTTCTCGAGAATTCTTCTCTATATATAGTTTTCTCACCCTCCTCTTATTCTTTTTTACTTTCTCTCTGCAACTTTTATTCACTTATCCCTCTCCGCAATTTGCGTTTCTGCTACTGTAAATTCTCCCTTCTTTCTTTCTCTTGATCTTCAATTCTCTAATCATTCCCATACTCTAAAAATGGCTCCACCTGGTCGTATATATAAAACCCTTTTGAATGAAGTTCAAAAGAATTTACAAGAGAAGGGTTTCACCCTATCAACCATTCCTGATCACGAATCTTCACCTATTATTTCTGCAAAGTTATTTACTGATCATCAGTGTGATGATCAGAAAATCATAATCTCGCTAGGTCAAATCCTCGCAGGTCTTCCCATTCCTTTCTACAATCCCGAGATGCCTTTGTTCTATGAAATTCTTGATCATGAGAAATTCTCGCGAGCTATTTATCAATTAAGTGGTGATTGCATCCGTCTAATGCTTGAATTCGCTCATCGTGGCGATGGTAAGGGGTCTTTATATCCTGATGACGTCAAAGATCCTAAATTCGCAAACTTAGAAATAGTCACTGAAAAGTACACAGTAGAAAACTTCTTTGAAAATTATGAAGTGATAAATATGAAGAATGATAAATCTCGTTGGGGTGCCCGACTGAAGAGAAAAGATAACATTCCTAGCGACAAGCTGCTTATGCAAGATATTAATTGGCACTCGGGAAAGAATAATGTTCCTCGATACTCCAAAGATGAGAAGTGGTGTGTCGTTCCGCTATTTTTGAATGGACCTTACATTTCAGGTTCTCATATACTCCCTGCGAATCTCGCAGATTATCATCCTTGGGAATTTAAGTGGCCCGAAAAGGCAAAGGAGGTATGTTTCCTATTTTTGATTAGCTTTGCGATATTTCCTTCCTCTTATATTTACTAAGCTTGCAAAAATTTTCAGATTATCAAATTGAGAAAGAGTTATGAAAGACGTCCAAAGGCGAGTACTCTGGCGATACTCCGATCAATCACGGATGAAGTAAGAAATATTTTCTTTTTCTATTTTTAACAATATTGTTGCCTCTGTTTCTTATCTTTATTCGTGTGCGAAGGTTGGTGTCGAAATTATCGAAGGAGAAGAATCTCCCGAGGTTGCGAAGGTCAAAGGAAAAGGCAAAGGTCCTCTTCGCAAGGGGAAATCCACTGCCCCACCTTCCAAAAATCGAAAAGTCCAATCTTCTTCTCATTCAAGTCCTTCTCCCAATGAAACTTCTGATGAGGATGATAACAATGCGGAAGAAGATCAATCAAATGAATCTCCTATGGAGCAGTTATCCAATATTTTTTCCGACTCCATGCAAGGCCTCGGGGATGATCGCCTTTCCGGTACATGCGAGGCTCTCGCAAATATATGTGATGCTACCTTGATTGAGGGCAATGATTCTTTTAAAGGAGTTTCCAGATCTGTATCTCCCAGCTTTTTAAATGCACTTAGTGCCTTGGTATGTCTAAATTTCTATTTTTCCTCATAACTTTGATTTTAAATCATATCTTGACAATTTCTTTATCTTTCTTTGTAGGCTGGGAGAGCTTCTTTTGTTGTTGCCTCAGATCTTGAAAGGAGATGCAACACTCAACTGAAGAAGAATACTCAACTTCGCAAAATGAGCGAAGAATTAGAAGTTGAAGTTGCGACATCTCGCAAGATGAATGAAGATGAGACTGCTGCTCTTCGCGAAAGAATCCAACAATTGGAAACTGAGTCGTCTACTCAGAAAAATAAAATTTCTACTCTTCAAAATGCTAATCAACAACTTTATGGTAAAAAATTCTTCTTTTTTCTTTGTTTTTATTTTGTCATTTATTTTTCTTTGTCTGACTTATCATTTTCGCAGACATATATAATCTTTCTGAAGAAGCCATTCTTCTCCATTCATTTCCTGAGCCTATGGATAATGATGTTCTCCTCGCTCATCTCAACGAATCTTTAAGTAGTTCGTCAAACAAAATTAATTCTCTTCCGTTAAATAAACTTCAAGCCAAATATCGTCTCTTAGAAATTGAGCATAGATCTAGTTTAGGTTTAGCCAACCAATTTAAACGTCTATATCTTGATTCCCATGAGAAAACCAATATTTTAAGAAAGAAAATTAGTAGCCTTATAGATGACAAAGATCGCATTTCTAATCAAGGTGCCCAAGCATTAGCGAGATTCCAAAAGACACTTCTTGAGGTTCAAATTGAACGGGATGAGTTTCTTCGTCAAAATGCCATACTTAATGAGCGAGAAAATCAAATTCGTTCTCTTCTTGTCATAAATAATGATGATGAATTCGCTTGGGCTGCGAAAGTTCTAGATAATGCCAGAAATAACTTAGGTGTTGATGTTAGTCTTCATGCTGAGCATACTGCCTTGGTTAAAGATATGATTTCTGACAGAGAAGGTTGTTTATTATTCTTTTTTACTTTACTGCCCATTCTTTCTGTAGTATTGCTATTAAGTTATTAATTCATTGTCATATGTTTGCGAAGGTTTGAGAAGATATTTGGGACAAGAATTAAAGAACTTGAATCTGAGAAAGCACAACTCGCCAAGGACTTCTCTCTTCGCAATGACAAATATTCCCAGTTGAAGAAGCAACTACAATCTACTGTAGCGAATTTCAATAATGACGTTGTTCGTTTTCGCAATCAAACTATTAGGACAGTCTGCGAAGATCATAATATCCCTCTTTCTTCTTATCCTTGTCTCCTTGAAGAAATTCCTGAGAATATATCTTTTTTGGATGTTTCTGATAGCGATGTTAGCGAAGAAGAGGAGTCTGGCGAAGAGAATGACAGAATTGAAGAATCTGACAAAGAAGAAGAGGAATCAACAAAGAAATAACTTCATTTTCTTCTTGCAATATCTGTATATATACCCTTTTAATCTTCCATTTTTGTAATCCCTTATTGTAAACTTCTTGGATCTTCAAATATGAATTCAACCTTTGTTTCCTTTATTTGCACATATTAGACAATCAATTCTTCCTTGTAATGCAGTTGACCAGTATTATGAATGCGTAAATCTGTCATATGAAAATGAATAACAAGATTTTGACTTATTCATTCCCATACTTGCCTCTGTTATTTATTTTCAAACGAGAGATTTAATTAGTAATCTCTAAATAATAAAACTTCTGAATTTCGCCACTGCTGTTGCTTACTCTTCACAAATAAATGAAGAAATATAGTCATTTTCGCAAACCTATTTGCTTCCTCAATTTTTTGTGTGGCTTTATCTTTATTTATGTTGAAGTTCATCCTTGTGACAAGATCGCAGGACGTCTTTACAATTTTGTGTAATGACCCATTGATCTTGCCTTATCATTGTTTGTGTGGTCTTATTTTGCCTTCCTAGTTAAAGGTCTTATTTTGCCACCCCTCATTGCGACAAGATCGCAGGACGTCGTTACACTTTAATGTAACAACCCATTGACCTTGTCTTATCATTTTCTTAGTATTATTGCCTCTGCAGGATGTTTTTATTGTGACATTATCGTCTTGCGACGAAATCGCAGGACGTCTGTACATTTTCATGTAAAAACCCATTGATCTCGTCTTATCCTTACGTTAGTATTATTGCCTCTTCAGGATCATTGCACAAATATGACAAGCCTGAATTTTCTTGCGAAAATGGAGCCTCATGACATTTGCGTCTTAAGACACTTATCAGCTCCCTAATGGAGGGTGCCGCCCTTATCATCTCCCTGGTTTCCCCTTCAAGGAGGCGTACATCGGCCATACAAGACTAGCTCCTCCCATCCGGTCTTAACAACAACCAGTTGTTTTCGCCAAAAACCATCATGAACTTCGAAGTATGCTTAAAAGAGTAACCAATATTTTTCGAACGACTTTCCTATTAAGCTCGTTACCCTATCGGTCTCGTTCTATTCAAAATTTTAGGCTTAGGTTCGCGTTTGGTTTTGTTTTCCTAAGGCGGGCAAGAAGAGAACGGTGATGAAATCCGAACCCTTATCTTGTATGGCCAGTCCTTGCCCTTTACTAGGAAATTAAAACAGCCGTATTCAAGACCTCAACAAATATGCATACAAAATCATCCAGTAAACCCGCTGACAGGGGATTCGCGGGTGTTTAGAATTCTCACCTCCCGTTCCAGACGGGGGATGAACCGTTGAAGTCGACTCGGGCCACGACTCCTATGTCATGTACGAACCCGAGGGGCCGAGACGATATCGTAATCGTCGTCCTTCCCTGTGCAGTTTATATTTAAATAACCCCTCCTTAGGGTTTTAAAAAAATAATGTCCAAAAGTCCAAAAATTAAAAAGTCCAAAAATAAAAATAAAAATTACAAAAATAATTACCTAATTACAATTTCTAAAAAAATAAAATAAATAATTACACTATATACAAAATTTTCTTCTTCACTTCGTTCGGATCTCTCTTTTCTTTCCTATTTTGGCTTTGCTTTTCTTTTCAGCACTTTCTCTTTTTCTTTCGCTCCACTCCTAATCTGAAAGCAAACAGAAATACCAAAACGCGTAAAAAAGAACAAAAATAATAATAGAAGAAAAAAAAATTAATAATAAAACCTAAAAACAAATCTATACACAAGTCCGCGTCGGCGGCGCCAAAAATTGATGAAATTTTAATTTGGTCGTTGTAGTAGTAAAAGGGTTGTCGTTCACTCGGACTTGATGAGATTGAATTTTAGAATAATAAAAGAGAATAAAAGAAAAATGTATACAAATATTGTCACAGGATGAAGAGATGTGCTGGGACTCTGGATTCGGCCAAACTCATAACAAAAAGGTTCAAATATTAATTCTTTTAACAATTATCGCTCAACAAATAAAAACATGGACTCTTATTTTTGCCAAGATAGATTCTCAAAAGATTGGTTGTAAATCCTAAGCATGATGTATCAAAACATTTAAGCTAAGCATACCTCATCAAATTAAATGACAACCAATTAATTCAAATCATATTTCAATTAAAATTAATGCAAAAGTCTTAAAAAAGAATTAAATAATTTTACCCATGTATGAAATTCGTCTTCCTCCGTCGTCCCAGTAATGGGGTTTAGCTCATCATGTTGGAAACACGCTCAAAAGTTGATTTCATTGCTCAAAAATGGTTTACAAATGATGAATAAGGGAGAAATAATGAAAAATCGGGTTTGTAACAATTATTTTTGTTACAAACCGAATCATTCTGAGAGAATGATAGATATTAATGTCATTCATTCTTGTTTCTTTAAGTCTGTCTCCAAACTACGACCCACTGCTGCGAGTCGTTAACACTGTTGAAGAACGACAGTCTTTGGCAGTCTGTTCTTCGTGTTCTTCGTCTTCCACAGGAGCAGGAAAATATTCTCTACAACTCTCGATTCTCACTCTGTTGATGCTCTAAACTCTCCCCAAGATCTTCATAACCCTTCTCTGATCCCCAAGACACTCTTTTATAACCAATAGAACCGTAATCAATGCTTGAAATCTTCCCATCAAGGGATTATTCTCGGGAATATTTTTTCTTTATTCTTACCATGATTATCTTGGCCACGCAAGTGTAAGCTGCCAACTTCCCTATTTTTGCATTCTACACGCTTATGATCCCTTTAAACACACTCCGAACGCACACATAACATGTCTTAACCTTTACAGCTCGTGAAAATCACCTCCCGACTAAATGCTTCCCCGTTCTTTTCGTTTTATCCAAACTCGATGAACTGGCCCTGTTTGACCAATTCTGTTGGACCTAATAACTCTGTTTAGTCTTAACAGGACCAACCCAAACAAATCCCGTAATTGAATCTCTTCCAAAGTGTCCAAAACTCGAAACCAAAATTTTGTTCTTCACTGCCAAATCTTCCCGCCAAATTTGAAAGTTTGAATAAAGAAGATGAAGTCCCCCTAACCACTGGAAGGGTGCGAATAGCAGGTGGGTGCCCCTTAGTAATTGAGGTACCCCTTATCCAAAGTAAGAGTCCGCATAGTAAATGTCCTCCGGGGGTGCTCCGCATAATTTTTCGAGCCGAATTTTCCAAAAATGTTTATTCCCCAAAAATACCTACACACACATAAAACACCATAATAAGTACAAAATCGAGTGCCAACAATAAATAGTATTGAGATCAAATTAGACACAAAAATGTGTCTATCAAACATCGGCTCGCTTCTTGTCCATCACCGTTTTAACACATTCCTTCACTTTCACAACCAGCTCGGAATTGAACCTCTCCTTCTCAGCAGCGAGACTCTGAGTCAACTGAGTCTATGCCGCCTCGGCAGTGGCTACTTGCCCAAGCAGATGGGTCTCCCTCGCCCTAAGTCGGACATTCTCCTCCTCCAACAACTTCACTTTCTCTTGCTCGGCTGCAGGGGCAAGGACACCGATTAGAATTATGACAAGGACAGTATAACAAAAGAACGACTACAACCAAAATATATTACACACAATAACACCTTCAAGCAATGGAAACACTTCTTTCATAGTATCCCCGGACTTAAGTAAACTATACTCAAGGGCCGATATTTTTCATTGTTAGCTCGTTGTCTTCTTGCTCATTGAACTCGTTGGTGGGGCAGTGCTTTTTATGATCTTTCCAATCAGCCTTTTATCGATCATGTGCCAGTCTCAAACACGACATCTCAGTTTGAAGCCACTCTAACTATTGGGATACCCTCTCGAGTTGTCTGAGATTTTCTTTCAACTCTTGATTAGACAGCTCGGTAGTATCTCGTTCCTTCAAAAGCCGCTTACGATCGACGTGCAGATCCCTAAGTTGATATTTGAACTTCTCACATTGACTCTCCAAATTATCGGCCAACAATGTCTTATCGGCAGCAATCCCTTGGAACTAAGATAAGCTTGCTCGGAGATTATCCATCTCATCGGGCACATACTCAAATCTTTGAAACCGCTGTAACTCATCTCGAAGTTGTTCAAGCTCGGACTCTTGTCAATCTATCTTGTCATCCTTATTCACAATTCTTTGGAGTAGATTCTTAACATGATCCAGTTCAATGTCTAGTTTTCTCTTTAACAAACGGTACTCTGAAGCGGCATCGGCGTCGATACTAGACATCTCGGCTAAGAAGATAATACTAAGCTTAAGATATTGGCACTACAGAATCAATCACGAAGATGTGGGTTTCAAGTAAATACCTTGGGCATCGAACAATCGTTTCTCAAGATCTCGGGCCCGTCCTTGCTCGCGTTGCAATTGAAGCCGAAGATCCTCCTTCTCCGCTAGCTCTCTTCGACGAATAGCAGCATCCATCAACTCCTTGTTGACCGCTTGGGAACATTGTAAACATTAGTGATCATTTCACTCTACAAACCTATGAATAAACAAAACAACTTACAATCCGATCAAATGTGCCCTTTAGACCAGCAGAGTACAAAGCCATGAAACTGATCATCTCCTCATCGGACAAGGAGTCAAAGTCAGGAGAAAGGAGAGCCCCTAAAGAATTGCACATAGGGCCCGAGACAGTAAAAGAGGTGGTACTGCCCGAGTTAGGAACCACAGGAGAAATGTGATCCAACAACTCGTTCCCAGAAGTAATATTCTCTTCTCCATGGGTAACCAAATTATTTCCACCATCAGATTTCTCCATTTGCTTCGGCTCCTCTTCACCACTATCGGCCTCTTCCTCTCCATCAAAAAGATCTTCATCATCATCACCATCAGACTCAAGATACACAACACCATCAGCAAGAACAATCCCTTTACCAGCTGACTACTGGGGCACAGTTTTTCCCGGGGCAGACAAGTCGCCCTTGGTCTCCTTACCCTTCCCCATGGATTTACCACCCACAATGGCAGAAGAAACATCAGCCGTTTTCTGAGGCGACTTCCCCAGGAAATGAGATAAAGGAAGCCGATCCTCGGGGTCCTCACCATATCCAAGAACTATACCTCCAGCTCCACTCTTCTCAACCTTTGACTTCTGCACATGAGCCTTCGTTAGATACATTCAAGGCAACAAATAGGGGCAAGTACATGTACTGTAAACAAAGCAGTATATTTTTTACCTTCACTGTCTCCTCCTCGGCCCCTGTGCTAGAACCTCTGTTTCGAGGAACGATAGCTTCCGGTTGGGCGGTCTGAGACTTGAACTACAAAAAGCAGGCAAAATTAAAACATTGCTGAAGACATGAGCCAACATCGACCAAGACGGAGGAACTTACCCAATCAACATTAACGACCCAGAAAGGATAGGGCTCGGCCGGAGGAGAAAACTTGCCACTATAAAGAGGACCATAGATGCCTAACGAAACTCGATCCCAAGCTACGTCACTGGTATGACGGGCATGCTTGTTAGTCGTCTTAGTAATCTTCCCTTCGGGATCCTCGTCCAAAAGAAGCTTCTTAAAGCCCCTGGGGATAACCTTGTTGCGGTGAGGGCTAGCAGCAAAACCATCAAGATCTCCATTAGTAGAAGTCCCACTCCGATAGTTGGCAGCAAAACTGGGAGGAGTATAATCGCCCGCTTGGGAAGGATCATATGTCGACCAAGCAGTAGGAGTACAGCCGCCCAGACTTCGCCTTTCGAACTCATTTATGATGCGGAAAGTATTACCATTCCACTGAGCCAAGGCTCGATGATGGCGGATCTTGGAGAGGGATTCATACATAAATGGACGACTTGGGTCATACAGAGGAAAGCACAACCCGAGCTCTAGCTGACCTTTGGTAATGACAATCGCCTCGGGAGAGTGGGAGAAGCTGGTGACATTACTTCTCTTCAAAACTCCTTTCTGGCCCGATAAGAGGGTAACCTTGTAATCATGAAGATTGAATTCATCATTCAATTATTGAATGAACTGTTCGTCCGTCAGGTCTTTGGCGGTCTTCTTATCATTCCTACAAAAGATGAAGGAGAACCATCAAAGAAAAGAGAATTCAGGGCGCGAGAATCATGATGGAAGGACTATCAATAATAAATAAAGAATCGAGATGAGCACTATCATCTTCAGAAAAGGTATAACTAACGCACCTTTTTTCTGTCATAGAAGGAGTTGAAGAAGCAGAAGCCATTAAAGAAGCAGAAAAGGTAGAACTCAAACCGAAAGAAATGAAGACGATAAGCGAAAACACAGTGATTGCAGCAACAGAAGATCATCAAAAGGCGAAAAGGATTGAGATCTATCGAAAAGATCAGAGGGTAAGAAGACATCAGAACAACGGTGAGAAGGAGAGAGAATGTTATTTTGGAAAAAGAAGGCAGAATGAGAAACCAAGGGTTCAAGGGAAGGATTTATACCCCAGGAAATTGTAACCGACGGAAGAGGTAACCGGTCATAAAGAAAAGCGGGAGTGGGGAACAGCATGGCGCGGAATACGGCATGACAAAGGACGTGGAAGCCGAAGTGGTTTCTTCCCCTCGTGTCGATCACACGAGTGAAAGAAGGGGCATAAATGTAGGTGTAAATAATCCACAGATACAGGTGGAGCAATCCTAGGAGGCGAGACATTAATTGCAGAAGAAGCGTGAAGTACTGAATCCTACCACTCAGCCTTGGCGCGAGAAAAGAGATGTGAAATGAACCCGTGAAGACAATACATGTAAAGTAGGGACGTGACAGCGATATAAGTCAGTACATCTTAGTAAATAAATGCACCGACTACGTGGTTGAGAAGATAAGGACGACTCGGTCAAAGTAAGACTCGGTTAAGGGTATCACGGGCGACATCGGCATGTAGTGGTGAATTTTTATTGGTTAAGGTATGATTTCAAAGTCCTGGTTTAGATTCTCCAAAGACACTAACATCGGGTGAAGAGGATACATGAGGAAACATCATCAAGCTCGGCCTAGTACATCGGGCAGGGCATCAACCAGATCCGAAGATAACATCAAAGAAGATACACCATGACATATACTATAACTCGGATGTATTAACACTTGCGGCTATAAATAGAGAGCTTTGTAGAGAGTTGTGGGAGGCATTGAGTAAGAGAGAGAGAACACTAAGAACTTGTAAGTGAGGAAGAGAGAACTTGTGAGCTAGAAACATCCTTGTAACTCCAATTCGAGTAATAAGATCGTCAACCCTTCACCCCATGGACGTAGGTAATCATACCGAACCACGTATATCTTGTGTTCTTGTACATCTCTTGCTTGTTTACTTTCTTGTGTGTGCGTTTATGTTTCTTGGATGTAGAAGTAGGATTTTCCACATCTACAGGTCACATCACATGTAATAAATGACTAGCCCAAATTCAGTTTGAAATGCACAATCATGTCTAAAGAACCCATTTCGCGGTTGAAAAAATATGGTGTCACGAAGGACCAATATTTTTTCTGCAGTTCTACAAAAAATTCTGCAGTTAATCAAGCATAATATTTTTTCCTAGCTTGATTGGGGGCCATGAAATTTAATTGGGGGCCTTGCACTAGAGGACAAAAAAGGTCACCCAATCCTAATTTGGGTCACCCCTTAAAAAAATATTTTCTAAATGGCTAAAATGCCCCTGTGTGATTAGTATTAAGAATTAATTAAGTTGATTAGTGTGGTAAGTGTGTTTAGATTTAAATCTGATTTTGGGATAAAACTTTGGGGAAATTTTATTTTTGGGTTTTTATGTGTTGAGAAGAAGAGGAGGAGTTTTTGAGTGTAAAAACTAGGGTTTTTAGAAATGAGTGATTCAAGTGGAGGGAATAAGGTTGGTGAAGCTTCAAATAACAACCATGATTGTGTTGATGGTTATATTGTCTCAACTAATCCTATGGATTGGATGTTTGATGAAGAAATGTTAATAGAGGAAGCCATGGATAATGGTGCAAATAAAGAACCTACTGCTCAAAAGGAAGGAACCAATCCTCGAAATGAAGAATCCGGAGCTCAAAACAATCAGGTAAACATCTTATACCCTTCGATTCGTATTAATGGTGCTCCAAGTGGTCGATTCATGGTCACTATGAAACTATTCAGAGTGAGGGTCGTTAGAGTCGGGTGTTGTATAAACTAACAACTCTTTAAGGTCGTCATTGAATTGACACTACCAATGACGACTTAAGCCTGCAACTTTTCCAGGTTATGAAAAATCGTTAGGTTGGTGTGATAAACACTGACGACTCTTTTAACTAGGTCAGAAATGGTCATTAATTTTTTTGTTTACAGACAAACGACTCTAAAACCAAAACTCTCAGTAAATAAAACACTTAGAGTCGTCATATATGTATTCATATAAAGTGACGACCCTATCCAGCCATTTCAAATTTTATGTAGAGTCGTTCGGTGTCTTATTTAATATACTAACGACCCTTGCACTGGATTATCATAATTTTTGATTTCATAGAATCATTTCATTGAATCGTAAAAGGCATACATCTTTCATAGCGATACATTGAAGGAAATGAAATATAATAGATAATAACGGTGCACTTATACACTTAATCATAAAGCATGTAATTATACATGGTGCCTTCCAAGATAAAGTAGCAATCGTCGAACTCGAATTTTCCCCCCCGAAGCACCTCGTATCGGACATACGCCTTCCCCAACTGAAAACCCCAAACAAAAACATAATTAGTATTGTTGAAAGCTATCGATAAGTTTGACCTCTTGTTTAAATTCCTTACTCTTATAGCTCCCAACATATTGGGCATGGCTTCCCTTCCGACCTTCATTTCTCTTTTGAAATCATCACATTCCAATTTTATCTCCTCGAACCGTTCCTTGACGAGTTTCAAAGACCTTGAGTTGCAATTTCCGTCTAACGCCACAAAAACGATGAATACACGGTTCCACCAAGCATCCGATGAATACACGGTTCCACCAAGCATCCGATGCTTGATCAATGTCTTTTCCTAGATCTTCAAAGTGGTTTGTGTCTGTTTTCCAAGCTCTCACAATAGCGCAATTCTCTTCCGAAGTGTAAGTACTAGTCATGGTGTTTCCTCTTGGATGATAAATGAATGAGAATGAATGTGAAGGTTGAGAATTATGGTTTGGGTGAAGAAGGGGTGAGATATGGGTCTCCATTTATAGAGATTAATGACCCAACAATCAATTTTTTGAATTTTTAACCGTTTCCCGACTCAACCACATTTGGTGAATTCAAAATTCACATTAACTGCTATAAGGATCGTTATTATATATATTAACCAAGTGACGACTCTTGATGATCAAAAGAGTCGTCTATGTGTTTTGTTTACTGACTGACGACTCTACTGTCAAAGAGTCTCTGTGTTAAGTGACATTTAGAGTCGTTAATATGTCTTTCTCCAAAAATGACGACTCATGCCAACAATTTCAAACAATCTATAGAGTCGCCACTCTTTTTTTTACAAACCATGACGACCCTTTCTGAACTATAGTTATTGAACCAATATTTGAAGTCATGCATTTTATTGAATCCGAAAAAACATACATGTAGTTGAAATAAAATAGAAGGAAAACACATAAAATTGTTCAATACATTTCTCTAGAAAATCTATACGAGATTAATTATATTGGGTGAATTGCCATTCAACTTCCTCCAAGAGAGTGTAGCAGTCCTCGTGCAAAAACTCATGGCCGTACTTTAATTCGTATTGGCTCCGACCCAAAGTATACTGGAAAAATAATTTTTTTAATAAGTTAGCATTGTTGAATAATCATAACCAAATAAATAATTTTTGATGAAAGGCCTATTGATTCACAAACTTACTCTACTCATTCGAGGTTTGTTGGGCATAGCGTCAGCCCGAGCTTTCAATTCGTCTCTCAGCAATACGCATTCATTGTATAAATAAGCGTACCTTTCCCTTATCTACGGGAGCGTCCTCCTTGAACGATTTCCGTTTAGTGCTTTGAAAACCTTAAACACACGTTTACACCAAGCATAGGTGGTTTGATCCAACCCGAGGTAAGGCCCTCTGGTTGGGTCTTCGTTACTGGCCACCCATTGCGCTTCCTCAATGGAGTGCTTTGTGAGAGTGGTGTGTGCTCTAACAATATCAACATCTTCTAGATTATTGAACGGAGTTGGAGCCATTTTTAGTGTTTGAAAGTGATGGGTGACTGATTTAGGAAGATTGAAAATGATGGGTGACTGATTTAGGAAGATTGAAAGTGATGGTGAATAAGTTTGGAAGAGATAGGTCTCTATTTATAGCAAAAATGTACCCAACGGCTTTTTTTTTTTTTGAATAAAAAACGGTTACTTCTGCAATAAATTCTCCTACTAGTCAAATTTACCGTTGATTTTCAAAGTCTGCAATAACTTCGTACAGAGTCGTCAAGCTAGATATATATACAGTAATGACCCAAGGTGAAAACTGGGCAGAATGGTTTATATTTGGGAATGTAGAGTCGTATGTGTATAAAGAGGGTCGTCATTTATCGAGAAAAGGGTCGTTGTTCTGCAAAATTAATGTTGACGACTGTTAGTGTCGTTAATTTGTAAATACAGATGACGACTGTTAGGGTCGTCGTTCTGCAAATGAAAAGATGACGACCCTTTGCATGGTAAAGCAAAATAAACAACAGGGTCGTCATGTTAACATCACATAAATTGACAACTGATGAATGATATTTTTTCTTTTGTCTGTAGTTGGTTGTACGGGCGAGCTCTCAACCTGAACCCGTCTCCATTATCGGTTCGGATACCTCCAAACACTATATGACCGATTTGGTACGTTTTTATTGTTTGAATCAAAGTATATCTTTATGAAAATTGTTTAATTAGCGTTCGATCATGAACGTGTTATTTGTTTAATGTAGACGTGGAAAACAAAGGCTGAGGTCAAGGAATGGATTATTTCCAAGGCAAAAGAGAAGATGTGCGTAGTTATTCAAAGAAAACACGTTGATTATAAGCAAATGGAGATGGTATGCGAGAGAGTGGGGGATAAGGAAGAAAGTCACAAAGGGAAGAACTACAAGTATGAGAAGAAGACGACGAGGGTCTACAAAACTTCGTCGAAGAAGATATAATGCCCCTTCAGGATTGTTTTCAAAAGGCATCATGAAACTCATCTATGGAGGTTGTATAGTATTCTGGATGGTCGTCACAACCATCCTCCACCTAGTACTCTTTTAGGGCACCTATCATATACCAGATTGAAACCACATCAAATGGAAAAGGTCCGGCAGAGGAAGCGATGTAGGCCCCTTCAGATCCTAAATGCAATAAGGGCGGAAGATAAGACAAACTTGTCTATTATTTCCAAAATCTACGCTGCCAAAGCAACGATCAAGAGAACTGAATGGGATGGTAGATTAATTATGCAACAATCAGAGTGGTTGGTAGAAAAACTTAACTACGCCATGCAAACAAGGGTGGGTCAGGGCGATAAAATGTCTCATATTTTTCTTTCCCATCCTAGGATGGTGGATTTGGCTCAGTATTTTTTACCAGGTCTTGTTCATAGATTGCACCTATAAGACCAACAAGTATAACATGTCGTTGTTGAACGTGGTTAGTCATACTTTGGATAAGCAATCATTCACCGTGGCATGGTGCTTTATGGAAAAGGAAGAAATAGAGGACTATGTTTAGGTTTTGGAACAAGTTAGGTTGATTTACCGTGGCGAAGAGACACCGCAGGTTATATTTACGGATAGGGATTTTGCAGTAATGAATGACGTTCGTCAAGTTTTTCCACTTGCTCAACATTTTCTTTGTACGTGGCACATCCAAATGAATATTTTTTCTAATTGCAAGAATCATATCCAAAAGATCAAGCCTGCAAAGGGTAATCAATGTTCCAATGAGGAAGACGAGCGTCTAAGTAAACTTTCAAAAAAAGAGATAGCCGAAGAGAAAAGGAAAGAAAAGGAAAAATATGCAGAAGATGGTGATCTATGGGAGGATTTATGCAAATATTGGGACCATTTGGCTCATTCGAAGACCGAAGTAAAGTACTATGCAAATCTTCAAAAGTTTATTGATGATTGGAGTACGGATCATAAGAAGGTTGTCGACTATTGCCATTATACATGGTTGAATCCTTGTAAGGAGAGGTTTGTTTATACATAGACCAATAAGTACAAGCATTACCAAAATGAGTCCACGAGTATTGCAGAGCAGTCCCATGGACGTTTAAAAAAAATTCTTCAAGAGAACACTGGTGGGGTAGTTACGGTACAAGAAGCTATTCACGAGAACGCCGAGGATGATCTTATCAAGATAGTGACTCAGATGGAGTATAGTAAAGACCGTTTTATGAAGCAATACATGGAAGACAAAGAATTGCTACGTGGGGTTGCACACCAAGTATCATGGTGGGCAATAAAGCATATGATGACTGAACTAAACAAATTTCGAGCGAAAGCTTCCAATGGAAAAGTGATTAAATGTAATTGTACAACTGAGACGTGGATTGGCCTCCCATGTAAACATAAGCTTGGTGGGTACAAGGTGATCATTTCCATTGAAGATGTCGATCCTTTTTGGAAGCAACTTTCGTTCACCTCAAATCCAACAGGAGCCGCTGATGAACAATTTGGAGACCTGGAGATTTGCAAGTATATCAATGAGAAATATCAAAAAATGAATTGTGCAGGAAGACACATATTGGTTTCTAATTTGTGGTCGGCTGCCCGTAAGAGCTTGGGAGTAGAAGAAGATACAATCAAACAAAAACCACCGAGTAGACCGACAACTAAAAAGTCGTTTAGAAACCGTGAAAGCGGCCAAGAGTTGCAAAAGTGACCCGTCACGTCATGAGTATGTACAGGTGGAATATACGGAGTATGAGAACTCTTTCCTTCCCAAGGAAAGGGGTCGGCCAAAAAAACAAGATTTGACCCAAAGTGAAATAGAAGTGAAACAAAAGGAAGACATGGATGTTGTAGAGCATGTGGTCGGTACCCAGCAAAGCCAAACGAGCGGAATGGTGATGATAAGAGGAATAAAGGGTAATCCGCGCACCCCTAGAGATTCCCAAGGAAGACCACATCGTGTTGCTTACACTTTGTATAAAGAGTATACCGATCAACTTCATCACGTCATATTGGATCACCTTTTATCCACCGACAACGTTGACGACGATGGAAATTGTGGTTACCATGTTGTAACGGAACAATTAGGGCATTTCGATGAGGTCGACGAACTTAAGCTCACCCAAATCGAATATGCAAGAAAAAAAATGGCAGAAAAACTAGTTGAGGACAAACAACTATATTTGACAATGCTCATGGAAGGAGATCAAAAAGAGAGGGAATTGAAGTTTAGGGAGTTGGTTTCAAACGTGAAATGGAGGAAGGGGTCGAAGAATGCCGGTTATAAGTTTTGGATGCAAATGCCTTTTGGTGGCCAACTTTTGGCGGACACATTCACTTGTGTTGTAATTGTATTCAGCAAAGGCTTACCCGGAGGCTCTTGTATGTACGTACCCTCAAAAATTAGGTGCGAGGCGGCGATAAAGAAAAGAAGAATTGTAATGGCACATGTCAATGATAACCATTACATAGGCTTGAAAATTTCCGAAGAATGTCCTCTACCACGGGTGTATGGTGATTGGGGAGAGAACACCAAGGAGTGGACAAACTAGTATGAGTATGGAATGAACATTTGGAATGTTATGGACCCAACTCCGGTTTACTTAGACATGGGCAATGAATCATGAGAGAGGATGTTTATTCTCAACTTTGCATTGCATTTTGAAGCATACTTTTTGATAATGGTTGTATCTTGAACCCAGATATTTGTATTTTGAAGAATGCTTAATGAATACAATGCGTTTTATATTGCGGCATAAATGTTTTTCACTCTTTTTTATCTAGAGTCGTTATCCTAGTTGGATTAAAACACCAACGACCCTCATAAGAAATTTGAATTATTTTACAGAGTCGTCATCCATATATACATACACCTTAACGACTCTAACTGTAAAAATTTGATAGTCTCCTGGATGTTTATTTGCCTAAGAGTCGTCATCTGTATTAGCATACACCTTAACGACTCTAGTTGTACAAATTTGATGATCTCCTGGATGTTTTTTCCAACTAAGAGTCGTCATCTATATTAACATACACCCTAACGACTCTTATGGTCCTAATGTTGTTCTTCTCTTAGATGTTTTTCCAACTAAGAGTCGTCATCCATATATACATACCCCTTAACGACTCTAACTGTAAAAATTTGATGGTCTATTGGATGTTTTTCTACTAAGAGTCGTGATCCCTATATACATACACAGTAACGACTCTAGTTGTACGCCTAAGAGTCGTCATCATGATAGTGTATACGACTCTCTTGAAAATACCCCCAACGACTCTTTTTGTATACACTTTTTCCCCAAAAAAATAGTCTTTTGTAATTATTCTATATATAGAGGAACACATCCAGGAGAAAATTCAATTGAAAACAACCTCACGATTTTTTTTTTTTAAAATGGCAAATCCTTCATCAACTACCAATTTAATTGAAAACATACTTAGAAGATGTAAGCGACCAACCAAATCAATATTGGCAATGGAAGAAGAGATACGCAAAAAAAGCATGTGACCTACTAAAAAACTATACACTTTCACGCCATATCCTACGAAGGAAGAAGAAGAGTTGAGCGATGCCAAAAAACGAGACGAAGAACAATCCCAACTCCGGGAAAGATTCAAGCAAGTCGAGGAGAGACCTAATGGGTTAAAAATTATTACATCGTCAAGGATGTTCACGAAGAACATCAACATGATAGTATATTTTGGAGCCAAGTTGGTTCGGGTCCTTTCGTTAATAACAACAAGAAACTACGATATCCTTACTTGCCGTCTCACATTAGTCATAGGACGATTCTTGTTATGAAATGGTACACCAAGTACAACGAGTTTCTCGTGAGGCACAAAGGGGATAGGCGTGTTGCCCAGGCTGCATATACCAAATGGAGAGGAGAGCCTTTTTATCACATCGAAGCCGTAATGCTAGTTGAATCTCGCACCAGAAACAGGAATAACATGTAATGTGTTCAAAGGAATTTCCACCTTCTAATTAATATGCTACTATTTCCAAGTTTACTTTCAATCGAGATTCAATTTATTTCCAATAACAATATCTCTGCTTAGTAATTCAGTGACGACTCTACCTTAAGTCGTCATATAATTAATTTTGCAACAACCTTCTCTTGAGCCGTCAACTTGTTTAATCACATAGCTAACGACCCATGTTGTGAATTTAAAATAAAATGACCGTTGGGATTTTCTTCTATATAATACCACCCCATCCTCTTGAGAAAATAACCCAAAACCATTATTTTTTCCACCAAACTACGTAATCTTTCAATTGCAATGGCGGAATGGGAACCGTATGAATATTTGTGTCTCGCTAAATCGTTTGCTAATACGTTTTGTGAACGTCCAAATGAAATCTATTCAATATTTTGGAAGAGAGTTAAGGAGTTCTTCTACGGGCGTACCGCAAATCCTAATAACCGCAAATGGAGAGACTTGGCATTTCGATTCAACTACATTAAAAGTACAATGAGAGAGTATGTAAAAGTTAGAAATATGGTGTACGACCATCATCCACGAGCTCCTTTTAAGTAAAAAGTGAGTAATTCGTTAATATTTATACTTTTCTCATGGTTCAAAGTTACTAACATATAACATTCCTCGTTTAATTTCAGGTGGAAATTTTCAATGGGTTATGGACAATACGTAATGGGGAAACTAAGTTCATTCACCACAAAGAATATACAACGTTGTATCGTCGAGCGAGAAGGTTCATTGACGAACATTTGATGTGTCAAATTCAAGAATACCCATATTAACTCTTATGTAATACGAGATTGATGTAATGTTATTTTCCTAATTAAATCAAAGTCCATTCTCGTTCCAATATAAAGTTTAAAAAACAGTCGTCCACATATATATTATACACCTCAACGACTCTATCCACTAGAATCACAGAGTCGTTACTCTGTTATGTTATTAACATAACGACTCAATTATAAACCCATGTTGGTTATTCTCCTGGATGTTATTTCAACTAAGAGTCGTCATTAGTTTCCATATAAAAGCAACGACTCTATATACCTAAAAGTGGTATTCTCTGGATTTAATACACATCTACAGTAGTTAATCTGCTATATGATCAACCTAACGACTCTAGCCATAGAAAATATGGTTCATCTCCTGGATGTTTTGCTAACCTAGAGTCGTCATTGGTTTCATATAATCAATAACGACTAGCCATAGAAAATACAGTTCATCTCCTGGATGTTTTGGTAACCTAGGGTCGTCATTGGTTTCCATATAACCAATAACGACTCTAGCCACACAAAAAAAAAGTCATCACTGTATTAATTTCTCTCTAGTTCGTTAGAATTATATTTGAAAGACTTAACGACTCTGTGTATCAGATGGGCAAATTCAATTATCAGAATTAGGGTCGTTATTCTGCTAGAAAACAAAACTGATGACCCTACTCTATCACAGTGTATAATCTTGTCTGCATTAGAGTCCTACATTATTCTAGCAAACATACTTGTAAACACCCTTCTTAAATCTTATGAAAACAAAGTAGTTTCAACAAACCATCCAAACCAAACACATAAGTAGTTTCAACAAACACATAAGTTCAAGTCATAAAGTAAAATGAACATAAGTTCAAGTCGATGATAACATCTCCTCACTCAAGACCACCATCTCGACCTCGACCTCCTCTTTACCTCCCTGACCGGGAAACTTTCCGTCTTTTATTAGGAGGAGGACCCTGAGTATCACTGCCCCCTGGGGAACCACCATCTTCTCTAGTACCTTGTTTATCATGATGTTGGCTACTTTTCCCCTGCTCACCACGTTCTTGTGCTAGTTGGCTACGTGTTTTCCGGGTCCTCTTACCTTCCTTAGCCAGCTCAGCAAACATCTTCTTTGCATTGGGATTTTCAATGTGCGTGCAATAATCAGCGTACCGACGTTGCTTCGCAGGATCAAACACTTCCCCTTTGTCAGCTGAGAAACAAAAAGCCTTGACAAAAAGCTTCATTCGTTCCCTCTATATGCATTCAAAAAATAATTCACATTAACTGACTTATATTTGTATATAGATGAATAACACAATTACAAAAATAAATACTCACCACTAGTTTAAGAATGGTAGTATCATCTCTACCGTCAGCTTGAGAAGCAGAGGTGGATGCTTTGTTGGTCCTCCTACCCGTAGTCTGATCTATCCGTATCACCCTACCATGGGAGAAGCCTTGGTACCATTGATAGTAATCCGTTGTTGCCTCGTGAACTTCATGCACATGCACCCAATATGTGATGTCTACGAGGTGATGATATTTTTCAATGATGTTGTAGTAAGAAGGGTTATCGTTCACTCGGACTTGATGAGATTGATTTTAAGAATTAATAAAAGAAAATAAAAGAAAAATATATACAAATATTGTCACAGGATGAAGAGTCACTAGGACGCAGGATTTCACTACTTTTCATATTCTTGTGGTTCAGTCATTAACTCTAGACAATATAGCTCAAACAAAAGAAGTTGTGACTCTAATTCCTTGCCAAAAATAGATTTCATAAAACATTATATGTAAGTCGAAAGCATGACGCATCAAAAGTAATTTAAACTAAGCATGCGACATTAGACAAAATAACAAATAATTAATAGAAATCATAAAAAAATTAAATCTATGCAAAAAGTCATATAAAGAATTAATTCATTTACCACAATCATGAAAAGTTGCTTCCTCCGTCGTCCCAGTGATGGGTTCTAGCTCATCATGTTGGAAACACGCTCAAAAATCATTATTATTGCTCAAAGGGTTTACAAATGATGAAAATGGGAGAAATATAATAAAAACCGGGTTTGTAACAGTTATAAGTGTTACAAACCGAGTTGTTACAAAGAACGATAATAGCTTCCTGTCACTGTTACTGTTGCTTTAAGACTGTCCTATGAACTACGACCCTCGGATGTGAGTCGTTATCACTGTAGCAAAAACGACTGTCACTGTGCGTCTAATGTTCTTCGTGTTCTTCAATGGCAGCAGCAGCAGCAGGTTTCTCTGGTGATCAAATTTTCGCCTCTGTGATGCTCTGTAATCTCCCCAAACTCTTCTTACTCGTTCTGTGACTCCATAACACACTATATATACTCAACAAGTCGACAAAATCCTTGTAATAACTCCAAAATATCTTCATTAACTCCGTTTATTATCTTCTACCTTTCACGGGAATAATTTCCTTTTGTATCTCCTACACGCTTCTTCATGTACTCTGTACACTCCCAACAAAATCATACACACTCCATAAGAGTTTTAGCATGCTGAAAACCGACACAGACCTTCTCAACATATCTCAGAAGTTTCCCGAGAATGTGCTTGCCCTGTTTAGTCGAGATTACATGAAATCTTCCCTTATTCTCGTGCATGAATCAATTACCTCCCCTTTTTTAGCGTAACAGGATAATTACAAACCAAATCAACGAGAATATCACAGAAAATCTCGTCCAAATCATTCCCAAAAATCAAGCTGTAGCCGAGTTCTTTAAATGAAACTTTCCCGCCAAAATGAAATTCAAATGAAGAAGAAAGGGTTGCCCCTTATCCAACAGCCGGGGTGCGAATAGTATACAGGGTGCCCCTTAGTAATTGAGTGCCCCTTATCCGAAGTAGGAGTCCGTTTAGCAAGTGTCCTCCGGGGGTGCTTTTACCAACTTTCCGAGCCGAATTCTCCAAAAATGTTTATTTCCCAAAAATACCTACAAACACAAAAAAAACATAGTTAGTACAATATCGAGCACTAACAATACAGAACATTGAGAACAAAATAGACACAAAAATGTGTCTACCAAATACCCCCAAACTTATTATTTGCTAGTCCTCGAGCAAATTATTCTAGAAAATAAAAATGACTACACTTAGCACGTGCAGCAAGCCGTTAAACCGCTAGGTGGCCCTAGCGGCGGAGTGATGTCTTCGGAGGGTTTACCAGAGGTGTACCCACAAAACCTTTACTCCATACCCTAGCTATCTACGCAGAACCTTGGAAGGCACTAGAGAATCTCCTTGGTTGGCATACTTATTGACTACAGGAGGAAGTACCCTGATGCGAAATTCCAATTGTTATACACGAGTTTGCACTCAAGCATACTAAAATTCATATAAAGTGACAGAGCTCTACTCAGATAGTTTCTAGACATCATAAACCGGAGTCAACCAATCACATGGATAGATTAAGAAGATGGATGTAGAGAAAAACGTAAATGATGTTGACTAAGGTGCACCTATCCTAATGGACTGAGATACCGGTCTGACTAATATCAACACAGCTGGCATATACAAGGGAACCGGCGGGTGATAATCCTAACTCTAGGTCAACACAACTGGCATATACAAGGGCTCCAGTGGTCGACTTTATTGAATTTATTCCGGTTGGTCTGATGGTCTGGTCTCAATTTTTTTTTTTTTTTTTTTTTTTTTTTTTTTAATATCTCAGTCACTCTATTTCACCCTAGCAATGGTAAAAAGAAAAACAAAAAGAAAAAGAAAAGGAAAAAAAATAAAAGAAGTGATCAGGATTCTTTCGATGTTTCCATCACGAGGATATGGCGAAACTACCATGTTTTCTTTTCTAACACCTGAGCTCTGTGCTTTTATGAATAGACTCTTCTCGATGTTTCCATCTAATCAGATTGGTTCCTCAACTCCTACAACCAAGATGTTCCCATCCACTTAGATTAGTTAGTGCCAACCTTAATAAGCATAAATTTCTAGTCTCTGGAGTTTATTTATTGCAACTAAAAAGTTTCTCCCATACCACCAAACTTAAATCTAACATTGTCCTCAATGTTCATGTTCTAAAGATGAAATTAAAAACATGAACAAGGAGAAACTGTTACCATTTGAAGCAAAAGAGATAAGGAAAGATATTACCGTGTCGCAAGAATATTGGGTTACCTCCCAAGAAGTGCTAAGTTTAAAGTCTTCAGACACAGACAATGGAAGAGATTAGTCACCTCGAAGAATCATATAGCAGCGTAGGAATAATAATCATGGGTCATCACGGATCAAAAAGTGCTAACCACAAGAAGAGGAAAGCGCCACGAGACCGGGAGGATATCCAACACACACTTAGATATTGTTTTGTTTAAGACAACTACATCTAGTTGAGGTTCGGGTTCAGGCTCTATAAAAGGGTCTAAATAAAATGTTTTCATGGGCTGGACTTCCTCAAAAGAAGGATTCTTAAGATCAGGTTGTAGAGTTTGGAAATACTCAATTAAGAACTTAGAAGCACATAACAATAACCTTGAATAACTGGGGATCCTCTAAGTCAATCATACTTGACTCACACAGTTGACCACAGTAGTGGTCATTCTTTAGCAAATGTGTCGACCCTAATCTCCTAAAGTAATTAGGTTTAGTCTCAAAACTTAATAATTGACACATCTGAAACTTATATGTTCCCACAATTGGAAGGAAGGTTTTTGGTGGGAAAATAAAGTCAATCATGGTATCGTAGCCTGGTTTAACCACATCAACCAGAGGATGGGTTTTTAACAACTGAACTTCTTTATGGACACAACTAGGTTCAGGAAAAAGTGTATGAAGATAATCTTGTAAAATGGTTGAGGCACGGATGTCCAGTCCTAAGTGAGGGGACTTTCTGAGAGTTAAAGGTAAGGCACTAGGAGAGTGATAATCACCCCCAAACTTAGAGTTTTCAGTGTCTCTAGATAGACTAGTCACAATTTCCCTAATTTCTAGAGCATCAGAATCCTGAAAATGGTCAATCGATTCTTCTAAGTTATTATTAGGTAATGCATCCTTACTCATCTCTACGAGTTTATCGTCTCCTAAGACTAGTGTTTCTAAATCACTAGACTCTAAAACAGTATTCTCAGGGAAAACTCTTTCCTCTAAACCATCATCACAATCATATAAAGGATTATCAGCGAAAGTTTCTAGTAAAGGCTCGTTAACTAAGGTGTTAATCATAGTTACTTCCTCCGATTCACTTATAGGCACATCAAATAATGGATTATCCAACATATTGTAGGCTAAAGGATCATGAACTACATCGTCTAAAACGGTGGCATCTCTAGCCAAATCCTCGTCCTTTCGAATAGGTGAATAATCATTAAAATTATTGGGATTTGAACCAGAAATAGTACTATCATTATAAAGTTCAATCGGAGTAACAAATTCCTGATCACTATGCCTACATATTTTAAATTCTTCATCAACACTATCCTCATCATAATCATAACATGAACATGAACATGGTTGAACCTCATCTAAACAAGTAGTGTTACCATTTCTAACCTCGTCATCTTGATTATGCAAATAAATATCCTCATTTTCATGGGTATTATTGGAAACACTATATTGGAAATTAAGATTATTTCGAGCAATTCTTTCGTTCGTCTCAGCTATTCGCTTGAGAGTATCTTCTAAAGAAGGTTCACTCATTATTGTAGTTCTTTCGTCCATAACTATACCATTCATCTCGGCCTAACTTACGTGTCGACTCAGCTAACTTCCTGAGGGACTCTTCTAAAGGAGGAATAGGAACAGAGGGATCATAAAAAGGACTACTTTTCAATAATTTGATTGTATCCTCCAGAGATGAAGAACTAGTACTATAATCTTCTTGCTCGAATGACCGATGCTCGTGTGGATAGTAATTGGGCTCACCATGGTATGACCCATAACCTTCAAAAGATTGGCGTTCCCAACCACTATTCACACTATGGTCATAAAAAGAGTAATGTCCATATTGTTCAGTTGGATAATCATTGTATTGGCTGTTATAATACCAGTTTGACATCCTAACTGCAAGGGAATTCTACACAAACACAAACAAGGCTGACTCGACCAAAACAAACCTACTGATTTCTAGCAAACAAAAAGCATGATGGCTCCACTTAGATTTTTTTCTAGACTAGCTTCTAATCCTTCGAAAGGGAATTCGTTACAATCTGAGCAAACCTCTCTGGAATCAATCCGAGTTTAAGTAAGTTGAATAGAGGCGAGGGAAGCTGCGTGGAGCTTTGATACCCAAGGCCTCACCGCATTACAAGGCGGCATAGTCACGCATTCAACTCACAGAAACCATCATGAACTTCGAAGTATGCTCAAAAGAGTAACTAATATTTTTCGAACGACTTTCCTATTAAGCTCGTTACACTATCGGTCTCATTCTATTCAAAATTTTAGGCTTAGGTTCGCGTTTGGTTTCGTTTTCCTAAGGCGGGCAAGAAGAGAACGGTGATGAAATCCAAACCCTTATCTTGTATGGCCAGTCCTTGCCCTTTACTAGGAAATTAAAACAGCCGTATTCAAGACCTCAACATATATGCATACAAAATCATCCAGTAAACCCGCTGACAGGGGATTCGCGGGTGTTTCCAGACGGGGGATGAACTGTTGAAGTCGACTCGGGCCACTGACTCCTATGTCAGTGTACGAACCCGAGGGGACGAGACAGTTTCGTAACTGTCGTCCTTCCCTGTGCAGTTTATATTTAAACTAACCCTTCCTTAGGGTTTAAAATTAATAATGTCCAATGTTCAATGTCCAAAAATAAAAAATAAAAATGTCCAAAAATAATTACCAAATTACAGTTTCTAAATAATAATAATAATAATAATATACAAAATCTTCTTCTTCACTCCTTTTGGATTCCTCTTTTTTTTCATTCTTTGGCTTCGCTTTTGTTTTCAGCGCTTTCTCCCTTTTTCTTTAGCTCAGTTCCAAATCTGAAAACAAATAAGAAATACCACAAGGCGTAAAAAAGAACAAAAATAATAAAAATAAAATAAAACCTAAAAACAAATCTATATACAAGTCCGCGTCGGCGGCGCCAAAAATTGATGATATTTTTCAATGATGTTGTAGTAAGAAGGGTTATCATTCACTCGGACTTGATGAGATTGATTTTAAGAATTAATAAAAGAAAATAAAAGAAAAATATATACAAATATTGTCACAGGATGAAGAGTCACTAGGACGCAGGATTTCACTACTTTTCATATTCTTGTGGTTCAGTCATTAACTCTAGACAATATAGCTCAAACAAAAGAAGTTGTGACTCTAATTCCTTGCCAAAAATAGATTTCATAAAACATATATGTAAGTCGTAAGCATGATGCATCAAAAGTAATTTAAACTAAGCATGCGACATCAGACAAAATAACAAATAATTAATAGAAATCATAAAACAATTAAATCTATGCAAAAAGTAATATAAAGAATTAATTCATTTACCACAATCATGAAAAGTTGCTTCCTCCGTCGTCCCAGTGATGGGTTCTAGCTCATCATGTTGGAAACACGCTCAAAAATCATTATTATTGCTCAAAGGGTTTACAAATGATGAAAATGGGAGAAATATAATAAAAACCGGGTTTGTAACAGTTATAAGTGTTACAAACCGAGTTGTTACAAAGAACGATAATAGCTTCCTGTCACTGTTACTGTTGCTTTAAGACTGTCATATGAACTACGACCCTCGGATGTGAGTCGTTATCACTGTAGCAAAAACAACTGTCACTGTGCGTCTAATGTTCTTCGTGTTCTTCAATGGCAGCACCAGGTTTCTCTGTTGATCAAATTTTCGCCTCTGTGATGCTCTGTAATCTCCCCAAACTCTCCATACTCGTTCTGTGACTCCATAACACACTATTTATACTCAACAGGTCGACAAAATCCTTGTAATAACTCCAAAATATCTTCATTAACTCCGTTTATTATCTTCTTCCTTTCACGGGAATAATTTCCTTTTGTAGCTCCTACACGCTTCTTCATGTACTCTGTACACTCCCAACAGAATCATACACACTCCATAAGAGTTTTAGCATGCTGAAAACCGACACAGACCTTCTCAACATATCTCAGAAGTTTCCCGAGAATGTGCTTGCTCTTTTTAGTCGAGATTACATGAAATCTTCCCTTATTCTCGTGCATGAATCAATTACCTCCCCTGTTTTAGCGTAACAGGATAATTACAAACCAAATCAACGAGAATATCACAGAAAATCTCGTCCAAATCATTCCAAAAATCAAGCTGTAGCCGAGTTCTTTAAATGAAACTTTCCCGCCAAAATGAAATTCAAATGAAGAAGAAAGGGTTGCCCCTTATCCAACAGCCGGGGTGCGAATAGTAAACACGGTGCCCCTTAGTAATTGAGTGCCCCTTATCTGAAGAAAAAAACATAATTAGTACAATATCGAGCACTAACAATATAGAACATTTAGAACACAATAGACACAAAAATGTGTCTATCACGAGGCTAGAGTGTCTATTATTCCAATGCTTGACATGAGCTGCAGGTTCATAAACTACTTTTATGTCATCCTTGTTAGCCTCACATTTGTTCAACTTGTGCTTGAACGGAGGTACATAGTCTTCATCGGGTGATTCTTGAATAAACCCAAGTTGACGTATGATTTTCATCGGATTGTACATTGAAAAACCGTTAGGGTGAAACAAAGGGCCATGGTAATACACGACATCTTCCATTGCGCCAACTCTATCATCCTTGTACAGAGTAAAGATCACCTCTTTCGCCGTGATGTTGTCAAGTTTTTGACGCATTTCTATCAACGCATCAGTTTGGTCCCTATCCCGAGAACCGGAGTACAACCAACGGGTTCCTGTTGGACTACCTTTGCTCCATTCTGGGTTGAGTTTCACATCTTCATTATCTTTGAACAGTGACGGGAAATAATCATAAATCCACACCTATGACAACCAAAGTTGAAAATTTTAAACAATCAAATAAACATGAAAAAGAACGCGAAATTGGGGGATATAAAAAGGAATTGGGGGATATAAGAAAAGGACAAAAACTGGATCCAGATATCAATTCGGGGTCACCCCTTATCTAAGTATTTTTTAAATCCTAATCTACCCCTCACTAATCAGGTTTAGTGGTTAATAATTAGTGTGTGTTTTATTTGATTTTGGGTGAGTGAGGTGAGAGTAGAAGGAGAGAAAAAGTATCTGAAAGAGAACTTTTTTGGGGGAAAATGGAGGATGATTGTGAAAAGAGGATTGCTGCTACTGAATCTTTAGCTCAACTACAACAAGGTTCATATCTTGAATCTTCAGCTAACGACAACAACTCACAATTGCAACTCTTTGTTGAGCCAACACCCTTGAATGATGATTTTGACGAGTATGGAGAGTTTCTTGAAGAACCAACACAAGAAAGTAAACTTGCACAACATACTAGCATCTCCAACACACAGGTAAAGCTGCTAAGATGTCGAAAAATCGATTTATTTCTTTAAACCCGCCATTTTTTTCACTGAAAAACCTCGGTGCCGGCATGGTAGTTATATGAATACCATGCCGGTAGTCGCGGTACCGGCATTGTATTCATACTACGACCATGCCGGTAAACTGATATCCCCCATTTTGAATAATAAACCGGCATAGAATTCTACCAAAAAACTATGCCGGTACAGAGTTAACCTTTTTACCTAACAAGGAATATACTACGGAATATTCAACCGGCATGGTTTTGTTGATCGGTTACCATGCCGGTACTGAATGAAAAACATACAGGAAACAATTCCATCTCAAACCAAAAACCGACATTGAAACTTAATAAACATCAACGCCGGAACTGGGTACCGGCGTGGTACCATCAATATCGATAATGCCGACAACAAAACCGGCGTTGTTCAGTTACAACTTTACAATGCCGGCACCTACAAAAAAACATGCAGGAATAAATATTCTGCAAAGCTAAATTCCGGCATTCAATATCAATTATTTTCAATGCCGGAATGGTGTACCGGCTTGGAACAATAGGTTACGACAATGCCGGCATCCTTGCTTCCGGCGTTGTTTTCTTATGAAACACATATGCCGGAATAGGTTTCAAATTTGGTCTTCCGTTTTGGTTAACTTAGACTATGCCGGAACAATGGTCGAGCATGCCAGTACGGGTTTCCGGCATAGTGTTTTAATGTTGTTTGGAACTAATTTTCATTCGATCATTAGGTGGTGACATATATTGATCCAACAAATGCAAAGCCGCTTTATCGGGATACGTCGGAATACTATAAAATCCCTCCGGTATGTGACCAAATAATACTTTTCACCTAGTATCTTGAACATTACTAATGGATTGCTAGTAATGAACCTTCTAATGAATGCAGAATTGTTCTTATGTAGGGAATAACAGATCGAAAGGAAGCAATCGCTTGGGCTAAAGAGACGGCCCTTAAGAACATGTGTGTGTTGGTGAGGATACCGAAGGTTCGAAGAGGCGTTTTGAGATGGCTTGCGAGAGAAGTGGGAAATACAAGGAGAAGAATAGCCACAAGAGAAAGGATTATGTATATCCAAAGAAGACTAATAGGGTATACAAGACTCGTACGAGGAAGAATAATTGCCCGTTTAAGCTTTTATTCCGTTTAAATGACATGAACAATTGGGATTGTGAGGTTTTGTGTGTCTGTCATAACCACCGGGATCCGAAAGATTTTGTTGGTCGCTCCTTAGTTGCGAAGCTAAAACCTGACGAGTTCGAGGATGTAAAGAGATTGACCAAAGCACTTATCAAACCGAGACAAATTCTCAGAGGCTTCAAGGAAAAGGACGAGACTAACGTGTCTTCTCTACGTACAATTTATGTCGCACAATCAACTATTAGAAGGGTGGAATGGGAAGGGAGGAGCGTTATGCAAGAATTTGAGAAGATAGTTTGGGATCACAACTACACGCGTATCATTAAAAGAGGACCGGGCGAGAAGCCCCTTCAAATATTCATTTCGCATCCTTTGCTTTCACAGTGGCAAATACATGTTGGGGTGTTCTTTTGATGGATTGCACCTACAAGACAAACAAATACAATATGTCGTTGTTCAACATCGTGGGGCAAACCTCGGACAAGATAACATTCACATTGGCTTGGTGTTTAATGGAAAACGAGAGGGACTATAATTATCATTGGGCATTACGACAATTGAAATTGTTCTTCCGGGAAAATCAACTTCCGAGGGTCATCGTAACTGATAACGATGCCGCATTAATGAAAGCAATATCCGACGTCTTCCCGGACGCACAAAATTTCCTATGTACATATCATATACGTAATAATGTGATAAAAACTTGCCATGCCTTGTTTGAACCCGCAAAGGCGCATATTAAGAAGAGAATGATGGTACAACTAGAGGAAGATGTTCGAAAGAACAAACTATCCCCCGAAGAAGAAGAAGATGAGAGAGGAAAGATAAAGAAGCGAGTGGACAAAGAACATGCGGAAAATCATAAAAAGTGGTTGGAATTTCTAAGAGATTGGGAGAAAGTTTATTGGTCTCTTACCGAGGTTATGTACGAAAAGAGATTGGAGAAGTTTATTGCCGATTGGAACGAAGTTTATCCGACTACCGTCTGGTATTGTCGGACTCAATGGTTGGATAAGTTCAAGGAAAAATTTGTACGCGCATGGACAAAACGGTATAGACACTTCAAGACTGAAGCAACTAGTGCAGCTGAGGCCGCTCATGGGAGATTTAAAGATCTCATCCAGTCCGGTCAAGGAAATGTGGTTACGGTCACCGAGGCAATGGAGCAATACTTTAAGCAAGATATCAATAGGATCAAGGAGGCTTTTGAGAAAAGCTCAATGGAAAGGATGACTCCATTTCTTCGTTATGGTAACTTTCTCCAAGGAATATAATTCAACGTCTCTCATTGGGCAATAAAACATATGATGAGACAAATGGAATATGAGAAAAATTACGGAAAACCGGGTGATGTGTGTATTTGTCCCGACATGTCTTCATTGGGGCTTCTGTGTCGTCATATGCTTGTGAAGTATGAAGAAGTGATACCTATTGAGGTTATTGATCCGTTTTGGAAGCAACTATCTTTCGACCCTCCTCCTTCGGGAGATCCCGGGCAATCTCCATGGGATACGAACGAAGCAAAGGAATTCTTCGAAGCTTACTCACGTGGCACCTCGGTAAGCCGACATGTCTTGTTGAGCCAACTAAGGCTAATTACTCGTCCATGGATCGCACAAAGCGAAGAGCCAAGAAAGGGAGATCCAACCGGAAGACCACAAACTAAAACAAAAAGGAAAAAACAAAGGGTAGAATTGAAAGAAATGACTCAACGTAAAGAAGAACTCGCGGCAAGTAAGAAACGAGATCTAACCGCATGTGAGATTTTGGAACAAAGGTTCGTGGAAGCGCAGGTTCCAAACAAAGGAGGTATGCCGAGAAAGGAACCGCTAAGTCAACAACAAACGCAGGAATCCGTATCCACACCAAAAGCCAACTCATCGGAGGTTCTAAAGAAGAGGGGTAGGCCGCCAAAGGTATCAACTTCAAGTGTCAAAGAACAACAATGTGATCATTCCAAAGCCATACCCATAGTCGATCTAGCGGAGGTTCCAAACAAGAGGGCTAGGCCGCCAAAGGTATCATCATCCAGTGACAAAGAGCAACAAGGTGAGCATTCCGAAGCCATACCCATAGTCGATCTAGCGGAGGTTCCAAGGAAAAGGGGTAGGCCGCCAAAGGTAACATCATCTAGTGACAAAGAACAACAAGGTGAGCATTCCGAAGCCATACCCAAAGTCGATCTAGCGGAGGTTCCAAGGAAAAGGGGTAGGCCGCCAAAGGTATCATCATCAAGTGACAAAGAACAACAAGGTGACGAGGCTAAGGTGGTGACAAACCAAAGTGATAGCAAAGTTGACGTAGTTTTAGTTCGAAGGGGAAGGGGTAGGCCAAGGAAGTACGGACTCCCATCACATTTCGAAGACATTGCAAGTGTAGAGATTGCAGAGGATGGTTTGGATATATTATTGTTACAAAAGGGTAATATGAAGATTTATAAGGATCCCAAGCAGTGTAGGACAATTAGAAGTTATCATACCAAGATACGGTCTTACATAGACCAACTTCCCGAGGTTATTCGCGAGTATATTTTATATACGGATGATGTCGACGGAGATGGAAATTGTGGCTATCATGTCGTGGATCGAACAATTATGAATCTTTGACACAGCGGTTAGTAGAGATATGACACCATGCCAATATGCTAGAATGAGGATGGCCGAACAACTTGTGAACAAAAGGAGCTTTTATGAGCAATTGGTTGGTGTATGCGAGGGGTTTGATGATATGCATGCTCAAGTATTGTGTCACAGCTGATCATATTGGCATGGTGTCAAAGAAAAAGCCAAACCTTTTTCATAACCAGCCAAACCTTTTTCATAATTCGTGACAATCGCAAGATTCACAACCAGCCACAAATCTTTTATCGTTATGCTACGCCCT
Source organism: Papaver armeniacum (assembly GCA_023531295.1). Taxonomy (NCBI): domain Eukaryota; kingdom Viridiplantae; phylum Streptophyta; class Magnoliopsida; order Ranunculales; family Papaveraceae; genus Papaver; species Papaver armeniacum. The sequence continues at coordinate 126,956 of JAJJWW010007417.1, forward strand.
CAACTGCATTTAAGCACACGTCCCCAACTGGACCCTTCCTCGTGACTCATGAGAGTGCACTTTCTTTGCGGGGACCAAAAAATTCTAAAATAATTCGTCTATCGGCAGCTTTTTCCTCTTTTCTTTTTCGTACTGTTTCGTTTTTTTTTAGGGAAGCTTTACCCCTCTTCAAACCCATGAAGGCCAGAAACCGACAATGAATTTTATTCGCATTTGGCAAACATACTCTGCCAAGTGCCAACTCTCCTATTGTACAAGTGTGTACATGCCTGTATCATCTGAGGCCCGTGTGCACAGATCATTTTCCTAGTCTCATAATTCATGAGCAGTCAAAACTGTATACGCCACGTGTACGTGTTAGTTTACAAAAAAAAAAAAAAAAAAAAAAAAAAAGCAGTGGCCACTTTTAATCCCCATAATCAATTTCCAAAAGTTCTCTGTAAATTGGCAAATTGTACGTCTAAAAGCTGAGGTGAGCTATGCAGTGACGCAACAAATAGACCTGTAACATGCGTCTACCAAAGTAATCACCCATGCCGCCATCATCATGTAAAAAGAACAAAACGTGCACAGCCTGAATAGCGCCAGCAACTCATCCTAACGACCGATCAAAATGTGACTCCGGATATTGGTGAGAGTTAAGAAGAAAATGTGACTCCGGATATTAATCAGTGGTTTACTACTGCATACTTGATTTAGCATGAGGTGGTTTACTACTGCATCTCTTCCATCTATTTAAGTTCGGAGGTGAACTCGGATGATTTTTTGGTTTGGTCTGGTACATCTTGAGGTAAATTTACTACCAAATCTTGTTATAAGATCTTACTAAATACAACTCCTTCAACCTCAGTTCTTAGTGCTTTTCCATGGAAGAGATTTTGGTCTTTCAAACTCTTGCCAAAGATACAATTTTTCATATGGAAGGTTCTCCATAATGGGATAGCTGTCAAAGCAAACATTAACAAATTTGTACCCAATATAGAATCTGTTTGTACCTTTTGCCATCAAGAATTGGAAACTGTGGGTCATTTATTATTTGATTGTCAGAAATCAAGGCAAGTCTTTTTTAGTACTGGAGTTGATCAAGGCTCTTCCTTCTCAGTGACTGATATTAATCAAATTTAATAAGTTGGATGGATGAAAATTTGGATCACAGTTTTATCTTTAAACTTTGTTTGATCTGGAATATGTGGAAGCTGCGAAATGAGATGATCTTCTCTCAGGTTAATTTTCAGAAACAATGGTTATTAAAAACACACATTTGGACTTCAAACTGTGTGTAGATACGGATGCTGTGTTCAATTCTTCTCCTATCCAGGAAGGAAATCTTCACCTTTGGAGTCCTCCGGAGTTTCCTTATATCAAAATCAATGTGGACGTTGCGTTTATTCCAAACAATGGAGCAGCGGGAGTTGTAGCTCGTGATCACAATGGTAATTTTCTGGGCTGCGGAACTATCACTTTTGATGCAACTTCATCTCTACTGGCAGAAACAATTTCCTGCAGGCTTGGAATGTGTTGGGAATGCGTTTTAGTTTTGAGAAGATTATAATAGAAGGTGATGCAACCAACGTGACTGATGCAGTGCTGGGAGATATTCGCAATATCCCTTGGTCTATACGGTTTGTAACTCTTGAAATAAGAGATTTAGTTAACTCTTTTTTTGATGTTAAATTCAGTCTGTTCCTAAGAATGCAAACAATTTGGCTCATTATTATGCCAATATGCAATGCACTCCAATGTAAATAGCCGGTGGAATGCTCATTCTCCACCTCTTTGTATCCTATCAAACCTCAATTATACTGAGTTAGTTTAATAAATTTGGGCTCTTGGAGCCCCTTTGCCCTTCAAAAAAAAATTATATCATGGCTGGTTTGGGGTGTACCAATTTACATGTTCGGGGTGTACCAAATCCTATAAAAGACATGATAAACCTGTATAACCGTGCATACATTTGTTGAAAAGCGCAGGATACCATTACTACATTTCGTTTTGTTCGTAAAAGAGGTTTATACAAAATTAGCATGAAGCAATCCAACAAAGATATTAAAAGGTAGTAGACTTGTTAAAAAGAAAAGCATATAAGACGGGTAGTAAGTAAGAATTTATACCAAGTAATAATAATCCTAACATTTTAGGGGCGACCCTAAACGAATTAGGGGCGATACAAAAGGACAATATATGTCATAATCGGAAGGTTAATTCATAGTCGGAAGGTTAATCCATAATCCCGTTTTTTTAATGGCCAAATTACCCTTTACAATCGGTAGATAACTATACAATCGGTAGTTAATCAACAATCGGGAGTCAATTTAGTTTATATAGCTTCCGAATATAAAGTATCCCCAAAATAAAATCCTTTATCTTTTGAATTTTGATTATCCTATAATCGGTAGTAAATAAAGTTATATTGACTTCCGATTAAAGTATACCTTTGGCAAATATCCTACCATAATCGGTAGTCAAGATAGTTCATATAACTACCGAATATAGAGTAGCCCCAAAATGAGATTTTGCAAAAATCCTCTTTTTTGAATTTTGGTTGAGCCTATAATCGGTAAGAAAGGAAGAGTTATCATGACTTCCGATTATATAGTGGCTCTCTTTGCAAATATCCTACCATAATCGGTAGTCAAAATAGTTCATATAACTACCGAATATAGAGTTGTCCCAAAAATGAGATTTTACAATCGGTAGCTAACTAAACTACCGATTATGAAGGGGCATACAAGCATTTTCATCATATTTTGTCTTTTGTGTCGCCCCTAATTCGTTTGGGGTCAACCCTAAAAATGCTAGCATAATAATAGGGCGCTCATTTTTTTTTTTTTTTTTTTACGCTCAATTGCTTTTCTACCTTGCTTGGTGCTAGCACTTTCTCCTTTTACGCTCACTGATATCTTCATCGGAACTCTCACCATCGTACAAAGTCGCACTATTACCGCAACATTCTCCAAGATCTTTTAAAGAAACAAGAGTATTCATGTGAGGAATTGCTTGAAGGCAGGATAAACCATTACCATCGCGCTCATAAAGCTTAGTTAAGATTGATGTATTATTGTCATAGCGGTATGGTTTTTTATCTTCACGCCATAATAGTACTTCATTGCTCTTTGTAATTGCAATTGGCATGTGCTTGTATTTCTCTGGGCCTCTGCTGGTTGGTATACTGAACTCGTTACTCCAACTCCAATTGTGATCGTAGTACTCTTCTCGTGTCACTCTGGGACGCAATATTCTTGTATTCTTAGTCCCTTTTTTTAATGCCCATATATCTATTATTTCATCACCATGACGGAGGTATCGATGGTGAATAACACATAAGTTTCCCCCCAACAACTTGAGGTAAAAAGCTTTGTATTTCCTAGAATAATTAAAAGGTAGTGATGAGACGTACTTAAGCTTCTCATCAGCCAAATCGTAGGCGACAATCTTATACACCCGTTGCCGTAGCGTTCCGCCTGTTGCGCCAATCCAATGAATCGCTCCATTAGCAAAGATGCCTGATTTACAGAAATAGTAGGGGATGTTTTCTTTTCTTTTCCACCCACTTTGGGAGCCAAGAGTATATACCTCCACATGTCCCTCCCACTCAGTACGGTTTAAATATTGGTAACTGCATCTGACAACCTTATACTCATTGGTGGACTTAAGGTATCCAAATCCAATTACTCGCCATCGAATTTCTGGTGGTTGTTTTATGCCCGGAAGGAAAAGGAATTCTCCCGTTGCCGGATTGCATATACCACCACAAGAAGAATTTGTGGCTCGTGGTGCCCATGCCAAACAAACCAAACCGTTGCATGAACTAACCATGCAATGATAATAATGACCAGTTCTGACTCGCCAACTATATTTTGCATGGTCTAACTTTGTAAGTGTTCTGTTAGAGTAGTATTGCTCAAGATTTAATTCATATTGATCTCCATAGAATAGTTGTACTTCTTTTTCTGAGTTATCATTAAGGTTTGTATACGCGAACAACATACCGGTTTTATTCTTACCGATGAGGTTTCTCCATGTTTTGCATACTCCTTTGTTCTGTAAGATGGATTCAATAGGTAAGCGATCAAGTATGTTTTGTATGATATCTATGGGAAGGTTCTCCATGCATGAAGATGATTCTTCCTTCAAAAGCAAACCATATACTGTATAAAATAAAAGTGTTTACAGTGAATCACCCTAGTGCCTTGTAGAGAAGTCTTGTTTTTTTATTCTTAATCTCTATTCTTTTATATACAACGAAGGAACCAGTTTCTTGTAAGCTTGTATAAAGAATTCCATTCTCAGGAATCCAATTTCGCAAACAGAATGGAAAAGTATTGTACTCTTGCAACGAAAACATAAATCGGCGCTAGGCAGTTATTTAAATGGGCCAACCGGCCAAGCCCGTAAACTTTCGGTTTCAAACTTTCAGTATATATATTACCTTACCTACCCAATAAACCGTTGTCAGCACAGCCTAGAGGAGGAGGTCGGTATCCATATAGAGAATTTTGCTCTCGTCGTAAATCAAGAGTCATAGCTTAGTAAGCTGCCAACAATGGATTCAGACAGGGAAGTGGACGAAATTTCCAAAATCAACATTACCGTCCCACCACCTCCACAACACCATCCATTCCACCGCCAGAACAGCCATTTCCACGCCGTACCCCACAATATCGGCAACCCAAACCGAATCCTCTACTGCATTAACTCTCCTACTGTACAAGTGTGTACATGCCTGTATCATCTGAGGCCCGTGTGCACAGATCATTTTCCTAGTCTCATAATTCATGAGCAGTCAAAACTGTATACGCCACGTGTACGTGTTAGTTTACAAAAAAAAAAAAAAAAAAAAGCAGTGGCCACTTTTAATCCCCATAATCAATTTCCAAAAGTTCTCTGTAAATTGGCAAATTGTACGTCTAAAAGCTGAGGTGAGCTATGCAGTGACGCAACAAATAGACCTGTAACATGGGTCTACCAAAGTAATCACCCATGCCGCCATCATCATGTAAAAAGAACAAAACGTGCACAGCCTGAATAGCGCCAGCAACTCATCCTAACGACCGATCAAAATCAACATTCAAAGTATTCTAATCCCTTATAAATTCCACACAACAAACCCTTCATAACCAAGGTAACATCCACCGGCACACATAACCGTGATATGTCCCTTTCCTGCCTAGGGGATGATACGACGTCTATCATAAACTCTCTCTCGCCATTAGTTGTCCACAAAATGCATTAACTCCCACGACCCACTCATTAAATAGAAACCCAAACTTGGTGAATTCACAGTGCTCAAAACTCAAGCCTCAAATACACACGCTTTCTCAACAGTTTCAGAATTCTGTGAATTCTGAGTTCTAGTTTATCATCATCTTCTCCTGATCATCAATCCCCCCCCAAAAAAAAAAACAAACTAGGTAGCAATGCCGAGTTCAACACCTTCCTCCGGCGCACATATCTTGATCTTTCCTTACCCTGCACAAGGGCACATGATACCACTTTTAGATTTTGCTCATCAGCTGTCTCTCCGTAATTTAAAAATCACCATACTCATCACACCCAAAAACCTTCCAATTCTCAACCCATTACTCTCCAAAAACCCTTCCATCGAAACATTAGTTTTACCCTTTCCAAATCATCCTCGTTTACCTCAAGGTGTAGAAAATGTCAAAGATTTATCACCCAATCTCTTCTATACCATGTTGAACGCTATGAGTGGACTATACAATCCTATCCTTGAATGGTTCAAATCTCACCCTTCACCACCTGTTGCAATCATCTCTGATTTCTTTCTAGGATGGACCCATGAACTCGCATGCGAGCTTGGTATCCCTCGTATAGATTTCTCTCCTTCTGGTGCTATGGCTATTGCAGTCATGGATAAGCTATTTCAAAACGCGCCCAAGCTAAATGGTGATCCTTATCATCAAATTGAATCATTTCCTGATATTCCTAGTTCCCCGTTTTACCCCTGGTGGCAACTCCCTTCTCTCTTTCGAAGTCTTAAACACGGAGAACCGGAATCGGACTTCATCAGGAAGAGTATGCTTGCAAATTTTGAGAGCTGGGGAATTGTGATCAACTCGTTCAGTGATTTGGAATCGGTGTATTTGGATTATTTGAGGAAGAAACCGAACGGGTTGGGATATTATAACCAAGTCTTGGCCGTGGGACCGATTCTTCCATCCGATGATGATGTAACTGGACCCGCTAAAGAGAGAGGCGGGTCAGGCTCAGTATCAACTGATGATATCCTCTCGTGGCTCGACACGTGTCCGGACAGTTCGGTGGTCTACGTTTGTTTTGGTAGTCAGGTTGTTCTCACCAACAAGCAGATGGAAGGATTAGCAAGTGGGTTAGAATCCAGTGGAGTTAGGTTTTTATGGTGTGTTAAAGAGCCCACTGTTGGACACGTGGACGGTGAATATAGTGTTGTTCCGGCAGGATTTGAAGATCGTACGGTTGGTAAGGGATTGCTGATTAGAGGATGGGCCCCGCAATTGCCGATCCTAAAACACAGATCGGTTGGATCATTTATGACTCACTGTGGATGGAACTCGGTTATAGAAGGAATCACTTCGGGTGTTGTTATGTTAGCATGGCCAATGAGGGCTGAGCAGTTTGTGAACGCAACGCTTTTGGTTGATCAAGCTAAGGTTGCTATTAGAGTTTGTGAAGGGGTGGATACGGTTCCGAATGCGGCTGAGTTGAGTCGGATTTTGTCAGACTCAGTGAGTCAGAATGGGTTGGAAGTGAGGGTTCGAGCAATAGAGCTGTGTAAAGCTTCTCTTGCTGCAGTTAAAGAGGGTGGAAGTTCGTTTATGGACCTGGATGGCTTTGTCAAAGACTTGGCTGCTCTTGAGCCTCGCTCTAAGTGAAAACATGTACCTTTTTTTTTTTTCTCTTCTTCTGTACTGGCAATTTCAGTTTTATTGTTGATTAAGGCAAGTCCAGTGGCAGTACATAAATTTGTATATTTGCCCGTTCGCTGACGGGTAAATTAGTTTTCCTAGTGGAAAATAGGCAAATTTAACTTGGGGAACCCAAGTTTTTATATTGTAGGAATTATCTATAGGTATTATTATAGAGCCGTTTTTTAGGGATCATGGTTTTTTTTGGGGACCATGGTTTTATTTTGGATAAAACATTAGAAGTAATTCCAGGTCACCCCTTATATAAATATTTAGATTAATACCAAAATTACCCTCCTGATTATTTTTGTATAATGATTAGTTAGTGTGATTAATCTTTGATTAAGGTTAAATTAATAGATTTTTTTATAAAAGAACTAGAATTATTGAGTGACTAAAGTGATAGAAGAAGAAGAAGATGGAGAAAAAAATTATTTTGAGATGGGTGAATATGGAGAAAAAACTTCCTCTGGGTACCGAAGTATGCTTGTAACCTAGTGAATGTTGCTATAAACGGCCTAAAATATCTTGAAAATCAAAATCGTAACAAAAAAATTTCAACCAGGTCAACAAATATATGCTTACTATTACTAATAGAATGTGTTTTGTTTCAGCTGGGATTAAAACTTGTTCTAGATGAATAACATAAAGACACAATGCAAATATGTTTATGATGCTTTACAGGATGCTAAGCACATCAAGTTCATGTTGTAGGAACTTAAACATAATGTTTATCAACTACTCAGACATGCCAAATATGTTTATCAACTACTCAGACATGCCAGACTTCTTAGCACAAGATAACCAACAGATGAGAATAGCTTGTGGCTTCGAGTGGACACAATGAAGCTAGTTCACCAAACAAAAAAAAAAGGAACACAATTGATAAGCAGACCTGAAAGGGACTCCAGGCCCCAAACTTGATATTCTTCATCATCACCTACAGGGCGTACTAATCTTACTTCATCACTGAGGTGGTCCATCATGGAAGGTTGCAAGAAGTACAAGACCAGCATAACGCCAAAACAGATAATGTAACTGAACCAAACGATAATGCTCCTTGCCCTGCATCACAACTCCTCGCTTTTCAAACCAGCATAACGAGAGTGGAAGACCAGCATAATGACAAAACAGATATGGACAGAACCAAACGACAGTGTTCCTTGCACTGCATCAGAACTCCTCACCTTTCAAACCAGCATAATGACAAAACAGATACGGTCAACTGAACAAAACGATAATGTTCCTTGCCCTGCATCACAACTCCTCGCCTTTCAAACCGTTTGTCAAGGCCTGAATTCCAGAGATATATAGACCACATTAAAGTATTACACTTAAAAGAGAGAAGCTTTAAATAAGTTAAGTGATCTGCATATCTGCATATCTTCAATATATATATATATATATCAATTTGAATGTGCAGATGCTTCTCTATATCAATTTGAATATAGCGAAATTGTTAGTTGACTTCAAGAAAGGGAAAACTAGTGTCTTATTGAACGTAGATGGTATGACACCTTAGCTGGATACATTGATAGTTTTCGAGTCCTTACGAAAATATATACTGTATACATACATGCAGAATTCTCATATAATCATCATAAATAGGGCTCAAACCAATGAAATAGCTTCTGTTATCTGCTACAATAACAAACCTGGTTTCCCCGAGTAACATAGAAGTGCAAAAACTAACTCAGCAGCCAAAATTCATGCATCTCAACCATAAGTACAGCAAGTTGTCTATACCTAAACATAACAAATCTTAGAAGTACAACAAAACTTAGAAGTACGATAAAACATAAGTGAAATGTGATTTCTCCACTTCAAATTTTGACTGAATTGTTCTCGGTTTCTGAGGCTACTAATAAGTTCCATATACTCCCTCCGTCCCATTAATAAGTGATCTAGTTACTTTTAGATTTTGTCCCACCATTAAGTGACCTATATCACTAAACAAGGAGATATTCCTAAAATTATCCTTTTAATTGATTATAAGAAATATAAGAAATATGCATAATTTGATAGTCATGTTTATATTCGTTACGTAGGTGTTTTAAAATGCTTTTCAATGGTACGAAGTTTGCGAACATCCATGGTGTAGTTTGAGAGATAAATCATTCCAAAATTTCACTATTTATTATTTATAAGGGTATAATTGTAAAAAGTGCTTAAAAATACTTTTCCCTTGCTTGCCTTAAAAATTGTGTAAACTTGAACTAGGTCAATTAATAGTGGGACGGAGGGAGTATATATTTTTTTTGGAAAGAGTGATATCTCAAAAGGCAAAACTTTGTGATCTCTTCTATCCTTGTAACTAATCGATCTGGATAGACTCGTAACCTGCTGGAGCATACTAGTAATTGCATTTTCCATTCCTCCTAAGCAAAAATCTCCAAGAAAAAAACAAATACTTGCCATAGAACGAAATAATTCAGACAACAGACTGAATACCAAAACTGGATTTAAATAATAGTAAAGAATTTACCTAATAGAAAGCATGATGCTTTACTGATTCTCTTGCGGTAATCACCCATCCTGCAGGTGCCTTATTCTTGTTCGATTCATAAAACCGTTTAAAATCCTCACTATCATCAAATTTAATAATTTCTCCTGCAGGAATAAAGGTTTTCAGACAACGGATGTTTTCAACTTGAGTATGCAGCTGATATTCCATGTACGGGCAATAAGATTTATCATCGCCACCAACACCACGTTCTGGAGGGAATCCTTTCATCTTAGCTTCAAAATTGAAACGACCTATCCAATTAGAGGAGCATGAGGATCTTACCACCTCGAGCCGTTCGGTTTGCATATTATAGAACTTAAGACATTCCCCATCGAACCAATACAGTAACACCAGACCACAGAAACTCATTATGCGCGTAGGGAGGGTAGTAGATGTAGCAGTAGTGGCGTCAAAGTAACAACAGAAGGGAGCTGGTGCTAATCCTAGCTGCTGAACTTGAACACCTAAAGTCTCCCCCTTGACCCACACTTGCTTAACCTTGTCCTTCAATATATACAGCTGAACCGTAAAACTACAACGACAAACAAAACTATCCTGACGGCTTTGATCTATGTTGTTTCTCGTTGCCTTTTCAGACTGTGCAATACATAGATATCCTTTATGCTCCAGAAGATGATGTTCAACTACTAAAGTTGTTGTCGGGGTTGGAGTTGAATTACATTCGGCCGGGAGCCGAATGAATCGAATCTTCTCACTGTGAATGTCAAATGAGAGCAGCATATGACTCTTATTACTACTGTTATTATAATTATTTACCTCTTCATTTTCTACTACCATCCTCCAGAAAAGATCACCACCGCAAAGGGTGGCTGGTGTACGGATATTTCCCGAAGCTCTTGTTGCCATTCGCTAAGGAAAGCGAGAAGAACCTGGTGGAGGTAAGATATCAGCAAAGCTCGTGACTATCGTTCTCCATGTTTTAGTTCCCAAAGTAAAGACTACAGATATAAACTCGTCAGTGTTAATAAATCAAAACCAAAGCCATGGCACAGATACTTGCATCCCATTTCAGTGCGAGGATGTAAATAAGGGAGATAAAGTAATTCACGCCTGGTCGGGTTAGCGACCATCATTCCCCTCATACCATCATAAGCCTCGTTGTACACTTTTGTAATACAGGCGAAACCATTGCAACAACCTACATATTCAGACTTGTCTGGGGCTACTACGTTCCCTAAGAATCCATGTTGACAGTCATCATCCAAAGTGTAAAAGGAAGTTTTTACCCGATCTGAAAACTTTACATTAAGGAGACATATGAATAGTTTAATTTTGGTTTGATTTCGAATAAGGTGAAGCTCAGCAAACTTTTTATCATTATAAGTAGAAGTGTACCATAACTTACAAACGCAACACCACTTGGCTAGAATCCGACCTGGTATTCTGGTGAGAATGTTATCGATTATTAAATCCTGGGGAAGATACGGAGGAAGCTGATCATCATCATCAATTTTCATCTTCAAATCATCACCACATAACTTACAAAATGAGAAATAAAAACCTCAACTTTATCTCGTTCAAGACGGGTGGAGATTAGAAGTTCGATTGATAATGAAATTTGGATTTATAATTTGACCGCCAATTAAACTGGGGAAGAAGCTGAACTGAAGAAGTGTGAAATAAAAACCTTAACTTTATCTCGTTCGAAGCTGGAGATTGAAAATTCGATTGATCAACCGATCAATCTGATGATGAAATTTGGATTTGGAGCTATAAATTAATGATTTGATATCACCAACTAAATTAGGGAAGAAGCTGAAACTGAAGAAGAAGTGTGAAATAAAAACCTCAACTTTATCTCGTTCAAATGGATTGCAGGTGGATATCGAAAATTAGATCATGAAATTTGGATTTGGAGCTATAAATTAATGGTTTGATAATAATTAGATCGCCAATTAAATTGGGGAAGAAGCTGAACTGAAGAAGAAGAAGAAATGAGGAACCCTAAAACACAGAATTGGTTATATATGAGTAACTAACCAAGTAAAATGACCTTTATATCCTTTGACCAATCTAAAACATAACCAACTTCAAACGGTTTATAACTACCAGAACTCACTGGTAACCCTCCTCCAGAGTCTTCAGCAATCCGTTGTTGTAGAATCTTAATTACTGAAATCAAAATACACCTGCAAGAAACAAGAATTCAGAGTTTCTCACACAGAGAACCCATGGCCTAATACCCTTTACCTTTATTAGAGCATCTCCAATGGGAGGATGTTAGGCTCATTTTTTTAAGGCGATTTGGCAGGTAGAACCTCTAGTTTCAGAGGACCACCTTAAGGATGTGAAGATATCTTTTCAGATTTTAAAAAGTAAAATCAGTTATTTTTTCCAAAAAATAAATGTTTCAAATTAAAAAAATATAATGGTAGCCAATAAAATAGTTCCAACTAGATTCCCAAATACAACTAGACTCTATATGTTGGAGATGATTTTCTTGAACTTCCTGTATTCAAGGAAATTTTCAGTACAAATCAGCAAAGGATGTTTACTTTATCCATCCATATATGTAGGACAAGGATGAGTCATTGGAGATGCTCTTATATACTACTGCTACTGACAATCAGTTTTCTGACAAAGTTCTGCCAAAGTCTGAATATAGAATTCCTCACTAATATAGGAAAACTTCTTAAACTAAACCAGAATGTAACTCAGATTCCAAAACAGTCTCGGGTAGACTTGATTTCTAACAGCCTGTCCCAAACCCGAGACTCTGAAAGTTAACCAGTTTGCAGCTTGATCCCAATTTACCTTGGCAGAACTTATTAGCTGAAAAAAAAGAATTCCAAGAATACAGCTAAATTCCTCGCCGAGTTAGGAAACAACCATGCCAAACTCTGTATGCTATCTTACAATGAAGAAAAAACTAGGAAAGTTATCAACACCCTCTTCCGCCACCAAGTTTCCATACAAAGACTTGACTGAAAAAGTGCCTGTATTTCCATCTTTGTATATCTGGCAGTGCATCTAAAGTTGGAGTAGAATCAGTGACCAACAATAATTCAGCAAACGAGCTCTTTTAAAATTGAAGCACCAGCTACCGTCAGAAGTGATATGATCAGCTAGCCACACTACTTATTAGTTTGTCAGATGCACCAGAGAAGGTAGCCAACAAAGATTCTGCATTGCACCAACTGTCGTAACAGAATTTAATATGCACACCTGAATGTAATATAAGAGAAGAATTTTCACAAATCAAATATTTAGTTTCTGCAATTGCTTTCCAGCATCAAACACCATGAGGAGAAGAAATTTTTCCCGGAACCCATTGAGAAGTGTTTGAGCCATATTTACAGCAATAATTCTGCGCCAAAGCTGAGATATTTCAACACCAAATCTCCAACACCATTTAGCCAGCATGGCCAGATTCATCAACTTTAAATTCATAACTCCAAGACCTCCCCTTTCTTTGGTTCCGAACACCATCTTCCAATTGATAAGAAATTCGGAAATTTACGTGATTTTGCAGGTGATTGTGGAAGGATCATCGAAGGAGCATTCTCAAATGGAGCATTGAATCCCGAATAAGGAGAACGTCTGGAAACAGGGAAGCTTTGAAGTGGGCAAAGTCTATGAACCTAAGTAAGCGGGGAAAGTCTATGTACCTCCAGATTCATCTCTGAACATAGTAGGGTGTAATTGGGTGTCCAGAGAGTCTACTTTTTTTTTTCCAGACGAAATGCGAAACACAATTAACAGTTTGAAACCAAAGGTTTGTTAAAATGAAAGCTTATTCCTTTAATTACACACCACACCAAACAATGCCCAAACAAAAGCAAACACAACACAGAGAGAAACATTCACAAGCTGGGAGAATTTTTTAACAAATGAATGGAGAATCGACGTGCTCGTCAGAACAGTAGAGTCCAGGCCGCTGAGTAAACCCCTGACGTTTAAGAATCTCTCTTGCTTTTGATACTAATTCATGATTAGTAACTCTACCATCACTCTCTGCTATTATGGTTTGAATGGCATTACTGAGAGCTCCATAAGCATCATCAGCATTTCCAGAAGGGTTTGCATCCGCCGAAGTTTGATCACTCTGGCATCCACTTACCAAAATCCCACCATCAGCTAGTGTTTTCTTATTCGACCCAGCATAAGCTTCTTGTTTGCTGCCAACTTCTGTTTCCATTGCAGGTTTGGCGTAATTGTCATCATTTTCGTCTAGTTTATGCTTTAAAAATTCTTGAGCTAATAATCCAACCATTCCCATGAGTCCACCATGGTCACCACTTTGGAGTTTTTCCAATATAACCTTCATGAATTTCTTCACCTTAGGGCTCGAATCTTCTCCGAACACATCGAACAATGTAGGACGAATCTTTCCAACATCAATGTCATCTTTGCCTGTTTTCTGTTTCAGGATTTCAATCAAAATTGATATAGGAAGTGATTTGTTCTTTATAGAATCATCCTCTTCTTCTTGCTCCTCTTCTTCTTCAGCTTCTTCGTCTTCGTCTTCATCCCGACGGTTGTGTCCTCTAGGTAAATGAATGCCACGAGATTCTAAAGCATCGTTGACTTTCCGGTGCAAGAAATGCTTAAATCCAAAAAAACTCTGTTCTTGATCACCTTTAGTACTTTCTCCAATCTGTTCTTTAGCTTCATCAATCAGACCTCCACTGTGACACGAATCCGATACGATTGTTATCTTACAACCTTCTGGGACTTGATCTACATACTCCCTGAAATCATCATCTGTGAAGAACACATATAAATAAAATGATCAAACAAATAAATAAAAGATTAAAAAAACATGTTGTGTTTTGATTGATTACCAGTGATAAGATTCATATCAGTAGGGACAATACATTCATCATAACCAGTATCATCATCTTCACCAGTTTCAGGAGGGAGACGAGTTCCATGACCACTGTAATGAAAGAATAAAACGTCACCAGGTTCAGCAGATGTAACTAGATCCAATATTGCCTTTCTGATGTTCTTACCAGTTGGTTGAATGTAAGAATCATCAGTATCAATCAAAACAGTTATATCTTCTTCTGCAAATCCATATTTTTCTACAAGTGATTTATGCATCCTTTTCACATCATTAATGCATCCTTTGAGTTCTGCTTTTGTTCCTTGGTAATTGCATCCTACAAGAACTGCTCTTTTAGCCATCTTAAAATCTGAATCAATCTTGATTCTTCTTCTTCTTCCTTTCTCTCAACAGTCAACTCAACGACCATTTATATCTCCTCCTCTACCTACTAATCCTTCTTCTCCTTCTTACCTTTTTCTTTTTTATTTTATTTTTAAAACAAAGCGGACGATCATACAAATTTTGATCTTTCTAAGTATTTTTCACCAACCAATCATTTTAGCTGCCAACCTGAAAGCCGCCTCTGCTTGTGCTTGTTACATTTTGGTGGACACGTTTTTGTGGCATATATTGTGTATTTTTTTTGTAGGTGCACATTTTAAATCGGCTTAAAGCAGAAAAGAAAGTCCAACATGTTAGCCGTGCTTGGGTAGAAATTGGCAGATGACCAGCCTCTTGTGTCAAATGCAGTATTAGTAGCTATACGTCTTAGGTACGTACCAAAGCGCTCTGTGGGCACGTTGGCCTGTTTTTGATGAATACTTCTGAGTCAAATGACATCCTCACTCCTGACGTTTTCGTTGGATCATCGGTGAATACCCTACCTAAAAGGGAAACAATACTCTTGTATCTTGGATATTGAAACGTCAAAGTTTCTGCAACATTAGGATCGTCACAGAATCAGATGCGTGGGCTTTGTTCCTGAAGTAATTCTTAATACCTTAACTCCTTTCACTTATGCAGTGCCGGAACAAGACATTTGGTATGAACCGTTTTTCGGGCACTACTTCATTTTCGAGGGAAATATACTACTATTTCTTTTTTGGGTGGATATTAGAACTAATTTTGAGTCATCCCTTATCCTAGTTTTTTCTAATACCAAATTTACCGCTTGATAATTAAATTAGTTAGTGTAATGATTAATTAGTATTAGTGTCATGATTAATTAGTGAGGTTAGATTAATTAGCCGGGTGTTTTTAAAAGAATAATTTTTGAGAAGAAGCTTTTTTTTTTTCTTTTTTTTTAAAGATGGTTGGTTTCGAAATGAGGGTAATTAGGTATACTTCAAATTTAGTTAATCTTGCTTGAATAAGCAAAAACTTTCGAAAAAATGAAAATTTTATAAATTGATTTCTACTATGACAATAGGGTTCGGCTACGAAATCTCAAGAACAGGTAGCCGAACTCTTCTGCTAGTGTAGTTCGACTAATGGTTATGAAAACGCAGGTAGCCGAGCTCAGCTTTAATGAAGTTTTTGCTTTCAGAGAAAAGTTCGTCTAGGAAAAAAAAATTTGCGACGTAACCGAACTAAAAGTTCGGCTAGGAATTTTGTTTTTGCGACGTAACCGAACTAAAAGTTCGGCTAGGTTTTTTTTTTTGCGACGTACCCGAACTTTTCTCTGAAAGCAAAAACTACATTAAAACCAAGTTCGGCAACATGCGTCAACAAACTTGTTTTTGCGAAATAGTCGAACTTTTCTTCATGTTCTTCGTTTCCATCAGGTTCGGCTAGTTCGACAAAGCTTTTCCCAAAATTTCTACCCGAAGTTCTCTCTGCAACTTCCATTTTCAACTCATTTTTATGATTACTTCTCATTTTTTCAAACGTAATGGGTTTGTTATTAAGCTATACATATAGAGGTGGTGATGGTGGTGGTTGGTGGTGGTGGTAGTCGGAGGTGGTAGGTGGTGGTGAGCGGTGGTGGTGGTGGGAGGAGGTGGTTATATATATACAGGTTGTTATTAGGTTGGTTTTAAATTAAATTAGGTTAAGGATATTTTAGTCATTTCCACACTTTAGGACACCCCTTATAACTATACGGTGGGTATTCTTATCACATACTAGTCCCCTCCAAAATGGAGTAGTGCTCAAAAAACGGCTCTAGCCCGGGCTTGAGCATTAAAATACAGTCCAACACAAATCAAGCTATCAAGATATGGGCTTAGGGCTTCTTTTGGGGTGGCTTCAGCCAGGCTGTAGTTCCTCCCGTGCACAAAAAGTTTTTTTTTCTTGTCTTTCTTCTTCATTTTTAAATACGTATTTTCAATCTTAGGTGCCAGCATCCGACGAACCTTTAGCAGTGGTATCATAAAGGTGTATTAGTTCATGATATTGCTTCCACCTTCCTGACTTTTATGTTTAAGACCACACACATTGAACGAGTATTAGTGGAGTCGAACTGATTGGCTGCAAATTTTTTGGACCAAGTTGGGCGTCTATCAGGACGCATTTGTGTCACATTTGTAGCAGTGTTATGTTAACAAAGAAAACTACGCGTCCAGATCCTAGGCACATGTTCCTTACAATCAGGCTTGTATTTAAGGGTATTTGACGACACTGGTTATTAATTCTCAGTTTCGGACTAAAATCTCCATTTGCAAGATTGTTGTTAGAGCATAGCTCGGTTGAGCCCACCAAGCGTTGGTATGTCAAGTTTGGTTGTCAAATAAAGTGAATCAAAACTCATATAAGAGTCGCTTGATTGTGTACTAGAGACAACTTCGTATATGTTAGACTAGAAATTCTAGGATTATGAGAGATACAAGTATTACTCGAAGACCTGAAGAATGTGAAGAAGTAACGAGCTACAACGACGACATCATCCTTCCTCTTGAGGTTAGTAATATTGACTTGAACTGTTTCATTCCTAACGTATCTTTTAAGTCGTGCTATATTGAAAACATAACTGCGAAGCTGTGAATGATTATACTCTAGTAGTGAGACATGATCACATGATCATAGTGTTAAGGAATTAGGATATGAAGTATAACGCTTATCTTTTGAACTTCGTATATATGACATCGACATAATCGTATGAATGCTATTGTGATTATGTGTATAGGTAAAGGTGAAGATTTCATCCTTGGAAACAATGTTTACATTTTTTTAAAGGAAGTACATTCATGAACTTGTTTTATGAACCGAAAGGGAAATTGCTTGGCTTATTGGTATTGTTATTCATTGCATATCTTTGGATTACCAGTATGTGTGAGTTAGTAGAACTGATCATAACTTGTTATGTATCTGTAGTAGCAGGAAATCCCACACTACACCCCTTACTCGATTTTGCCTAATTAATCCATTAGAAGATGTAAAATCAAGAACATTTATTGATTGAATTCATGAAGTGTTTACATATGAAAATAGAATTACACTTAGAAGTTAAAACACTCTTAAACTTTCTCTCTCCTAATGACTTGCCTAACACTTCTCAAAAGATCTCTCCCTTTTACAGACTCACTTGACCCTTTATATAGGGTAATACATAGTGGATGACAGCTAAGCTATCCTTTATTTTCGGGAATGTCTCGCGAAGTGTCGCCAGTGTACAACTATTCAATCTCGCGACACTTCTTAACCCTCGCCAGGTTCCATGTCTTTCAGTTGTTTTGTGTGTCGTTTCTCATCGCGTCGTTTATTTTAGTTTCCTGCGACTCCCTCGCGGTACCGTCGTTTATTGATCCCGCGAGCCCTATGCATTGCGATATTATGATCCTACATCAAAATCAGCCACCAATCTCCCCAGTAGCAAACACGGCCGAGGATTATGATAGAGTAAGCGTACATACTTGGAGATCTGATTCTGAAGACGAGAGAGAAGAGGAGCAGCAGTTGGTGAACAATGGACAAGGAGGAGGAGAGCAAGAAATGAATGGAGAAATGAATTTAGGTAACGAAGAAATCGCAGCATTAGAAAGATTGAGACAAACAATACATGAGGAGAGACGGCTAGAGGCAGAGGAACGAGCAAACTTGACAAGACAGAATCATGAATTGAGGATGGAAAATATGAGGTTGCAAAATAGGAGATCTAGAAGTAGCGTGAGATCAAGTTCAAGATCGAATGGAGAAGAAAGAAGGAGAGTTTTACCAACAGAAAGCACCAATGAAGAAAGGCAAAATCCGAATATAGAGCATGGCGAGAGAAGAGGAGAGATAGAAGATCGTTATATTCCTCAGCCCGAAAATCTTCAAAATGAGCGGAATAGGGAAAATCAAGGAAACATGCAACTCCAAGAACCGAATGACCCATTCTTGAAGGAGAATAATCTTGCACGGAGAGAAGAACTGAGAAGAAACCGAGAGATCGAGGATGACATTGAGAGACACTACATTGAACAAGCACGGCTAGCTCGCGAGAGAGAAAGGCTAAGAGAAGAAATGGAAAATCAAGAGATGGAGGAGGCAATCCGGGAAAATAACCATGATAACCGCGAAAGAAGAAGGGAACAGAACCGTACTAATAGAAATATTAATGAAGAATATGAGAGGGCGCAGTGAGAGCCGAGAGACAGCCAAGAAGAGAGAACAACCGATATAATGGCGTGCGAATTGAAGAAAGAAACGAAGAAGAGCGTGCGGTGGAAAGGAGAGAAGAAAATAACGAGCAAGGAGGTCAAAACAGCACGAGCGAAGAAGGAGAGAAGCGAGAGCTAAAAAGACCGCAGAGTCAAATTCTCGAGGCAAATGAACAAATCTTAAGAGAAGCGGCTGAAATGAGAGGATTCTTTGAACAATAGAAGGGAAGGAGGAAGGAAACAATTGGACGAAGCCATCGCAGAAGCTGCGAAGAACCCCTTCACGCTAGAAGTACAGATGGGAGGAATACCACCTAAGTGCAATCTCCCTGCATTAACAAACATCTTCGATGGAACAACCTGTGCGATACAGCATGTCAAGGCCTATATGAGGTGTATGTTGCAATGGGAGAATCATGATGCTATATTGTGTAAATATTTCGCGTCAAGCCTAATTGGAGAAGCACTAAAATGGTTTGAGGGTCTACCAAGGAACACAA